>JBBBDQ010001347.1:1947500-2037500 GCA_037127315.1 Ascarosepion bandense | reverse complement strand
CAAAGTCTCCCATTCTTCACTCTGGATAATATCCATAATATATCCACGGCTTGGAATCTCACGGGACAGACTGAAAACAAGAGAAAGGACTGTAAATAACGCATTACTCATCTGAAGTGATACATAATCAAAATACAACATTTATTAAGAGCTACAAAGTAGAGGAATGTATGAAAAGCCGTAGAAGTAATGACGATAGAAAATAAAAATTAAATAAACTCTCGAACTGCATTGCGAGTTTAAATCTAAGCAAAGACTTATTCGCTGTTTCGTATAAACACTGTTTTGTGATTTGTTGGTTGATTTTGTTGTTATGCGTATCAATCTATATGGATAGGTTCATATTGAAATCTATATGGATAATTTAATACTGAAATATTTTGAACACATTTTTTTTGGCATCAGCTAAATATATTATGAAAGATTGTATACCTTCAACTACATATAAAACGTATTGTTAGTAATCGTATATAAAATCTGTAATGTGACCGATCCTAACATGGTAGCTCAGATAGTCTCTTTCTTACCGGTGTAATATGGCTTCACTGTATCACTTCTAGAAATACTTTCACGACTTCTGCTCCTATGAACTTAACTCACTGGTGCCCCTATATATGAATTTACTCGGGCAACAAGATTAGCAAGTAGGTCTCACTCTGTTACTGTGAAATAAAATGTAAACGCAAATTCTACTCCACAGCTTCTTTTCTCGCACTTCCCGCCTGTAGAATTCCGTTCCGTTTACTTGATTCCCCGACAGCTACAATCTCCAAGAATTTAAATGTAAAGTCAGTAGTCATATTCTATCTCAATAACCTGCATCCTCTCTCTCTCATGTGCCTCCACTCCAGTCTACATTCATCAGTATTCTCATCCTTGTCTTACCCACTTCCTGACACCACTATAACATGTCACTTTTCTCATAACTTTTCTCCTATGTAACCCCCTGCAAAATAGTGGCAGTAAAATGCCTTACTTGAGGCGATACTCCACTTTCATCAGTATTCCCTTTCTTCTTTTACCCTCTTCCTAACACACCCTATAACCTGTCACTTTTTCTCATAACTTTACTCCTAGGGCGATATGATTATAAAAATAATTTTTTAAAAAATAAAAATTACTTTTATACATTCACGGTGTTTTGTTTTTGTTTGGAGGTCCCCTATTCATAGTCAGGACTCTAACGCGTTCCATCACCTCGAGTCAGAGTGAACCTAGGATCAACCGCAATTAAAAAGTGATTGGACGCTCCACAAAATCTCTAATCTTTTGATTGCATATACTGCTGTCTGATGTGGCTCATCGTCAAACCAGGACTTCATAATAGCATCAAATAAACAGTTTTAAAATATAAGAAAATGAAAGTTTCAACCAAATAAACTAAAACAAGATTAAAATATATTTTCAAATGATTAGCATCTTAACAATTATCTATCTAAAAAAAAGTGTAAACTCATATATATCAGCCATGTACGATACAAAAATGTCTTCAGATAAGACAGACGCCTTTGTACTGCGTCATGTCTGAGAGCGTTTACTGTCATAAATTATTTCAAATTTTTTGAGCATCTGTAAAGAAGGTAATTGTCTTCTAGTTTATTCTGCTTATTTCTTTTACATTTGTGAACTTTCTTACACGATAAAAGCAATTATTTATTATACGGACTTACAATGTTGATCGTTCTTCTATTTTGAGTGACTTTTGTTAATATTTTCTTGTGTCTTCTTGTTAAACGTATATACGATAATATTGATTTGTGTCTTTAAAGCGGTTCCAAGCTAAATTGAGACAGACGATTTTATCGATGCATATAGTCGCTCAGAATAGGATTATGATAGAAATCAGAGAATGGGTTGAAGAATGCAATTATATCATTTTGTCTCTCTTCAGGCGTTGATTAGCTTAATGAAAATTTTTCCGATGATATTTTAAAAGAAATTTACGTTTAACAATGTCAAAAGAGTTTTTTTCTTTATTTATCGGTAAAGTCAGTAAAACGTTCTTATGTGGTTTAAAAGTTGTAGAAAATATCCAGAAGCAGAGAAAGTCTTTCCTTATTATTAATTTACTAAGTGCAGCGTAGATGTTTTGCAATAGTGTGACACTATCCCACGCGGTGATGCTTTTGCTTCTCCCGCGGGGATGCTTTCCTTTGGTTGGTTTAAAACAACGGGGAGAGAAATTGAAATTGGTGATATTAATAATGTTTTATTGCGTCACGCGATGTGAGCTTAGGAAAAAATAATAATTTTAGTACCATCAAGTTCTTCTAAAAACACGAGAGCATAAAATAAAGTTATTTTGGATAAATATACATTTCTCGTCTTTCATGATTTACGCCTCTTTTCATGTTCAATAGGGATTTCTCTTAGATTTGAAATGTATTCCTCTAATCTGAAAACGCGTAGACAAAACAAGTGTCAGAGTGATTTGATAAGGTCACCCAGATGTCAAGGCCACTGTTGAATACACCAGTCCGAAATGACCCGAACTGCATTCGGTTCGATGTGAGTTGGCATGATCTCATTGGTCGAGCTAAGACATCCGCAAATCGAAGGGGCGGAGACCGATTTTCATTGGCCGAAGACTATCAGTCGAAATGTAGCGGTTGGGGGAAAAATGGCCCATCCGGGGAGCCATGACCCACAGCTGGTCGCCCACCATGGAACTTATGGCTAAAGAGTTAATTTCGAATGAGGCCTGCCGCAAATTAACTCAAAGAAGTTAATTTGGAATAATGCGACATCGACATAAAACCCGAAAAAACGTTATTGTTATTTTTTTTTATCACGGGAAAATCGAAAATTCTGAATCTTCGTTCGTTCAACTTCGGCAAACTCCGTTAAACTCCGATAAGGACCCGAAAGAACTGTGCTGTTTTAGAAGTTAAATAGGAAAATTGACAATCCTGATTATAGAGAAATAATGAAAAGACTTTTAATGAAATACAAGAGACTTTAGAGAATATTTGAAGAGATCTGTTTATTTTAACGCTAACGAAACTTAAACATTTTACTTGAAGATTAGAAGCTTTGATGTTTTTGGCGAACTTTCTCTCTCCGTTGGAAAAGTCATTTTCGACAACTGTATTCTTGGGAAATGACAGACATTGTTTTTTCTTTATATAAAGACATTCTACGTAACTCTCCAGGCATGTTCGACTTCATTCATTTATTTTATTAATTTGTTTGGGTGCCGTGTATATTTTTATTCAACCCACTGGTGTACACCAGTGTCCGGACTGGCTAAAAGGGACGACTATTGAAATTGCACGACGAGACTTCTGGGATCTAATCACAACGTGGGACAGTGGTCCGTTGTTGCAAAAGACGTCATGTAACCCAGCTTTTGTGGCGACGTCATCGGACGACTGCGAGCAGACCAACCGTACGACTGGGTGGCAGTGTCACAACTGGGATCGTCACGACCGTCATCGAGAACGAGCGTCACATAAGGGCTACCGTGCCCTGTGCGGTATCACAACTGGTTGCCGCCGGGCGAATTGAGGGCCAGCCGCATTGCAGTGTTACAATAGTTTTTATCATACAGGCTTGTGTTGTATCGTGGAGGAAGGACAATACTCAGATATAAATAAGTAATACATTTATTCTCGGTAGATAGAGTAGTACACGTCCGTGTAGGGTGGCAATAAGTAGTGGGTTGAGTAGACAACGACCGTGCTAGCTGTCAGCTACCGATTCCACTGTCGCTACTCGATATTAGTCCTTTATATACTGGGAACCGAATGTCACGTATACGTGTCACAACAGCTTCTTAATTACACGACGTCGAGATGACCAATCTCTTCATCTTCTGTGCTCTTCCTGAATTTAGGTATAAGTTTTATTCTTTTTAACATCTTCTGTAAAATATATAGTATCCTCAGCATCCTCTTGTAAAACCTAATTTCTGTTGCATCTCGTGATTCCACAGTTTATTCTTTATTTTCTATTCTCACTTAATTTTCTATAACTCTACAAAACATCCTGACAGTTGAAAAAAAAACTGAAAGGAAAAAATAGTTCTATAGACGAATGCTTGGAATACAATGAAGTAAAAAGAAAAGTTGTAGATAAAATTCTTGAAGACAACATTCTTGTAATACAATTGATATAACAACGTAAGTAATGAGAAAGTTGTAGTCAAAATAGAAAAATAAAGGAAACATACTTAACATAAGTAAAATTCATTCAAATCTTTAGGGCATATAAGAAGGCTTGAAATATTTAATACTCACAGGACAGATTGAAGGCAGATTTTGGCCAATACTACGTATTGTACAAAGTCTAAATTCCGAAATATCATGGGTCTTTATCTGTAACTCCAGAATGATCTCTTCCTAACACGATATATACTACGCCTCTCAGGAGAGAAAGTCGAGTTGATAGTAGTTCACTATAAACCAGACTGACAGTCATACTAACTTCCACATTTTGTATTGTTATTTCTTGTTAGTATATATTTGTTATTTCTACCCTTGTGGTCGTGTTGTTCTTTTAGAACTTTAACATGGTTCATAACACTAATAATCTAGTTTCTGCTATTACGACAAAATTAACTTTCAGCATTAAGTGTTTTTCTTGTCATAAAATAAACATCACTTAGAAATATATGCAAATCTGCGTACCATGAAACATGTCACATAAGTTTACGTCGACACATGGATTTCTACATAAGGTGATATCACAAATATTCTTTTCAGTATTGTGTTTAGTCCCTTTTTACGATTTTAATACTTGTTAATTTTTTTATAGTATCCACTCCAAGGATGGTAAGAGTAACTTTTATATAGTATCAGAAGTGTACGCGAGTTGAATATCTTGGAAATAAGTAGGTTGCGAAGATATTCATTTTACTCACTCCAAATTTTCTCTATAGAATACGACGGAAAGTTTAAGCCGAAGCATTTTTTGTGGAATTCTAAATGCTTTGAAGAGCTAGGCTATGTTACGATGCAAGGAATTCCTTTTACGCAATATTCCTTATATTCAGTTATGCACAAATACCCTCGGAAAAGTTATTAATCCGTCTCTCCCCTCCAGTTATAGGTTAAATAATAGGACAGATTGGATTCTATAGCCTTGGTTGGAAACCAGTCTACCACAGAAAAAATTGGAAATCTACTGCGAGATTGTCTTCTGCCCAGTCAGTCATGTCTCTTTCGAGACATGATCACCCAAAGCGTGTATCACACATGACACTCAACTGATATTAGCTCAACTAGGCTAACTTAAAATTTTACTTCCACTCAGCAGTACCTGAATATATACCTTTTGCGTACAAAGGATATAGACATGGTAGTAATTTGAGTTCTGCAAGTCCCATACACTTATGGTAGTTAGAGACAGTTACAATAAAAAATATATCATTTAATTTAATACACAACGTTTACATGGATTCAAAAAGTATTTTGGTTACAGAATTACCAGCATTTTAAATATATTTAAATATTTTAACCCTATTACAATTTCTTATTTTCTTTTAACACATATAGCTAACGACGGTAGACAGTGATAAACTACTTCAGAGAACTTTTTTCACAAACACAAACACACGCGCACGCATAAACATACACACACAAGCACATGGTCATATTTCTAGAGACTAATAATTATTCATTTTTATAGATATTATGAAAACTGATAAAAATTATCACTAACTAAGCAGCATCTGGATTCTGACCCTCTGAATACAATATTTGTTCTTTCCTGGAGCAGTCATCACGTAAACAGGTCAACAGTCATTAGTAAGGCATCGGTTATTATAGCTACTATAACTGTTGTTTTGATGTTGTAGGCATGATGTACTCAGGATCGCATTGATAATCAATGTGGTAGCATATTTGTAGCTAATGATTCTATCGTGTTAAATCATTATACATCAAACAACTACAAATTTTGTGACTAATTGTTCTAGTTGTTCATATCAGTAAATATTAAAATAGGCACAGATTTGCAAATAATTTTTCTTGTTGGAGATGTTAGTATACATCAAACGGGTACCGAAAGTTTAACTAAATATTCATGTTGGTTATATCAGTATATATCAACTGGGTACTAATTTTTGTAACTAAGTGTTCTTGTCTTCTTGTGATTTTTTTTTATATAATTAGACAAAAATAAAAAAATAATAATTTGGCTAAAACAATAGAAAAAATATAGACAAATAACTGAACCAAAATAATTAAACCAAAAATAAAATGGAACAAAACAGAAATAACTGAACAAAAATAACAACTGACAAAAAATAACTGAACAAAATTTAATAGAGAAAAATAAACAATAATATTAGTATATCACAATTGAAAATATTAAATATGCAGAAATTATTTATAGTTTAAATAAAAAAATATTTTTTCATGAGACGAAAATGATGTTTCCCTTTATAAGGCTACATATCCCATTTGTGTGTATATAGTATTTTATATAGACATTAAAAAGTACATCCCTACCTTATATATGGTGATCTCTCCAGGCTTGTAAGATTCACAGCTAGATGAAGTCCATCATACATAAAAAAGGGAGTTACTTTTTCAGTCGCCCAGAATGTATTATTTTCCTGAGTGTTTTTGCAGCAATTATTACAGAGGATAGAGTCAACTCCTCTTTAAAATTAGGACTTATTTTGTTTTTAGTTTCTTATCAATTAGGTCGATTATTATTTTCGGAGTAGTTGTTACAAATGTTATTGTGAGCATAGATAAATACATTTCAACTGTAATTAAAATTGATTTTGATGTCAGAAAAATATGTTTTGATACTTTGTGTAGACCAGGAAGGTCCGGTTTTCTAGTTTGAAATCATTTATCTTTTTGTTCCGCGTCGAATAGTAAAAAATTAAGTCATTGGAAGAGAGGAAACTTTTCTAATGTATTTCTTCTATCGCTGTCAATACTCAACGCTACAAATTATGTGATCTTTTAAATAGAATCCTATGATTATTCAAAATTTTATTTTGTTGATATGGAGAGAATAGAAATTTATGAGATACATTTAGGTAAGTTTGATGTAGGCACTTAGTTTTAGACTAAAGTGACTGCTGTGGAGTTATCCTATTTAGAAATGGTAAAATGTCGTTTATTTATATTTCATAAGTAAATAATTATTTTAGACGATTTTTCTAGAAGGTCAGGTAAATGTTTTAGCGGTTATATATTAGTAGAATGTCATTAGTTAATAAATTATAAATTATCTGTAAAAATCCCGATAATTTTAAAAATTCAATTACTTATTAACATTGTTTATATTACTCGGAATGTTTACCTATATATCTGCTTCAATATTCAACACATTTCGACCGTTGTACGCTTCTGAATTCTTCAGGTGATTGGATTCCTGAACTGAACCCATTATTTCGTTCAGTGACGTACGTTGTGCTAGTTCTACTAACCATATCTCTTCCAGATTTCTCAGTATCTGTTATCCCCCTTTAATTAAACTCTCGAAGATATTGTTCAACTCAGCTGTATCTAAGTATTGAACTCACAACTTTTAGGGTCAAGTCACTGGATTCATCCAACGATTTTATCTTCTGTGTACTTGAGGACTCGTGAAATTAGAACAATCTACCACTTTTAATGAAATAACATTTCGAAATTCTAATCACCTGAAGAAGGCAGGAGCGTAAAATGGCCGAAATGTCATGATAACGAAGATGAGGACACCAATCCGAACAATTTAATTAGTGTAAATAATTACATTACATCATCTCAGAAATGTAGACAAATGTTGCAATTACTTTTCTCACATAGAATAGTTATATTTTTTAATACTGTCACTAAGTCGCAAGGGGTACTTATTGGTACTGATCTGGAATCAGGATTTCCTAAACTTTTCATCTAAGATTTGTACATATGTTTTTATGGTAAATGTTTGAAGGAATTCAACACTTTGCTACGTCTATCACATAAAATTAGCCTAATTCTAGATTAGCAACTAGGTCTCATTGATTCAATGTTTAAATAACTAGATATAAATGTTTCTTTTTTTCGAACATCTCACATACCATTTCTTGCTTTTTTTTCTCTTTGAAAGAGGTAGTTGAAACGCCTTACAACATTTTTTTGTCTTTATAAAACTGGTACTTTTGTTGCCTTTTCACCTAACACACATTTTCTCATTTTCTTTCAGTCTCTGTAACTCATGCTTCATATGGTCATTATCGGTTTGCTTGAAAAAATATGGTATGAAAAGCGAAATTTATAAGAAGAAAAGAACAAAATAATTGCTAAGATTAACAAAATTTGCTAAAAATAGTAAACGTTTGAATTGTAACAACGATAAAATTCACCTAAAATTTCCTAGAACTTTTTTTAATCATTTCACCCCATGCAAGACGATAATGTTACTGATGCGCAAGGGGCTACATAAGAGAGAAAGATTAGATAGGAGGAGAGTAAAATAAAGTGGAACCAGTTACAGGGAGTCTCAGAAACAGAAGCAAGAGAAGGATGGGAATACATGTGTGATAACATTTGAAAAGATAGAGAAAAAGAAAAGATATACAGGGTGATGTAGAAAGAACTGGAGTCAAGTAGTTTCGGGATAAGTATTGGCATTGCTGTTAAATTATTGGAGATTGTAGCCGCCAGGAGAGGAAGAATTACCCGTAAAATTGGTGTCCAGTCGAATTATTTATCATGATATCGACTCTGCATCCGAAAGATGGCGGCTTGAAGGTGTAAGAAAAAGAAAGAGCAATGTAAATGATGAATAAGTGTCAATATATTTGTGCAAATGACCAAACTATTTCCCAAATAAGTATATCTAGTAATTTGGTCAAAATATATAATCTACTTTAAATCTATGAAATTGTAAAAAAAGGCAAGAAATAATCAAATACAAAGACATTCACATAGAAGAAGAGGAACATAAAATATGTCTATAATGAAATTAAAAGTCAGACAGATACAATAAATTTTTCAATCAATATCATAGTTACGCAATGTAACCCTGAAGAAAATGTACAAACCAGGAAGACGCTTGAATTGACTTGGATAATAACAGAATTTACGAGATGCGCAGTAAAAAGGAGATATAAATCAAATTTAAATTGGTTAATTTATGATATAAAAAATAATAATAATTTTAATAATAATAATAATAATAAAGAAGAAGAAAAAATATTCAGTAATGAAAAAAGGTAGCAAATACAAACAAGATTTACATTTAGTAGATTCTGTAGAAAAGCAAAACAGAAACTAAAAACAAACTATTGAGCAAAAATTATAAAAAAGGAAGACAAGGATAAAATTCTTGAACAGATGAAACAACGCTGGCAAGACAAACCGATGCATGGTCAATAACCAGAACGTGCTCATAAACCCAATGTTGATAAAGTTAATACTTATCGATGGTTACGTGCATCTGAATTAAAGTATAAAACTGAAGGCTTTATTCTTGCAGCGCAAGATCAGTCATTTCATTAGGAACTTTCAGGCAAATATTTAATAATAATAATGTGGATGCAAAATGTAGGTTCTGTGATAAATACGAAGAAACAATAGACCATCTAATCTAAGGATGTTCTGTACTTGCCCCGAATGAATATAATAATCGTCACAATAGAGTGGAGCAATATATAAATTGGACAATATGCAAACACTATGGAAAATATGTAAACAAACACTGCTATGAACATCCCCAAGCATCGGTTACAGAAATAGAAGATGCCATCATTCTATTGGATTACACCATCTATACAGACAGAAAAATTGAAGCAAATAGGCTGGACATTACTGTTAAAAACCAGAAAAAAAGCTTGCCTATTAATTGATGACTTGTCCAGCGGATTGTATCATAGCAACCAAGGAATTCGAAAAACTGTCAAAATAAAATGACCTGGAAATTGAAAAAAATGTGGAAATTGAAAACAAGAATTGTACCAGTGAGAGTGGATGCAGATGAAATGATAAAAAAATGGAACAAATCAACACATTGAAAGAATCCCTTGAAACCCCAGCTTCAGAGGTATACAAAAAATGATCTTGTTAAGTACAACCCACACACTAAGGAGAACTTTATATATTTAAAGCTAGGTATGTTAGGGAAGATAGAAAAAACATTAAATGTGGGCATAACAACACAACACGACTTGTTTTCGGTCTCTCCGCAGACTTGGTAGGTAGTGCGACCATAGCAGAAAACAAAAATATTGAAAAATGACATACTACTACTACTAATAATAATAATAATAATTCTGGTTTGGAGTGAAGTGCTACCAACTCGACACACACACTCTCTCTCCCTCCCCCTCTCTCTGTCTGTCTGTCTCTCTCTCTATATATTTCTCTCTTTCTCTTGAGAGGAGTTTTATATATAGTGTTAGGAAGAGTTTATTTTGGAGTTACAGTAAGAACCCATGTCAGAAATATATATATATATATATATATATATATATATATATATATAGATAGATAGATAGATAGATAGATAGATAGATAGATAGATTGTGTTATTGACTAGGTTAATGTCCGAAAAGAACAACACGACTACTATGGTAGAAATAACAAAAATATATTAATTAGTAATAACTGTGGAAGGTGTTAGTATGACTGTCAATCTGGTTTGCAGTGAACTACTACCAACTCGACTCTCTCTCTCACTCTCTCTCTCTCTCTCTCTAGTATATATAGTGTTAGGAAGAATTAATTCTAGAGTTGCAGGTAAGGACCCATGTCAGTTTCTTTTGTTTCAATGGTACTAAATCTGGTTTAGTGTGCTATACAATACCGACAGAATTTCTACTGTTTTATTCTCAAGCTGTTAGTTCTCCTTGTAAAACGTTTATAATACATATCAATACAAAGCAGCACTCTTTGGCTAACCTTTAAAAAATAATGTCATAAACTTTATCCATATTTCACTCCTGAGATTCATTCCGAGTCATACAATTTAATTCCAAGGCAACATTATCTCAGTTCTCGCCGATTGCACATAATACTGAATTCAGCATTATCAAGTTTGATGCAATACTTAAACATATACTGTAAATAAACGTCTTTAAATAAAATTTACCTGTCCATGTCTAGTTTGATCTCAGCTCATGCGGACTTTTGTAAATTTTCAGCAAGAATTTTTGTGGTTCCTTTTTCATAGTAGATTCAGAATTTGTTTATTTCTTTTTTCAAATACATTATTTCTCGAATTACTCCCTCCACTTTTCTGTCAAATAACATCTTACTCGAGAATATTTTGAATATAACAACTCAAACTACTTTTTAATAAAAAACATTTCTATAATACATATCAAACCCTCTTCCAATAAACTGTGTTCACATTTTCCGTAGATAATCAGTATTTTCATCGTTTTATTAGGTTTTGCAGATTGTGATTCATACATTTCTTCCGGGTCTCCTTCTCTAAAACTTGTCGAGCAACATAACTCTTTTCTTTTGTCAATTCGGCTCTCACTGTATTATGTGCTCATAATTCTTTTGAGTCGTCTATTGTACATGAAGCTCTTATTTACAAGACAAGCGTAACAATTGGGATTCATCTCATGACTTTCTTTTCGACACAGATTGGACTGATATTCTTAAATTTCTTAAGGAAAATTGTGCTACAAAGTTTTTTTTTTTAGATAAAGCCTACATCGATGCTTTAGGACATTCTTGGAAATTTTACGTGAAATTACTAAGTATTCCTTGGTTAATTGCTGCCTGTTCTGCCACTGTATACCACAGCATTCACATTTACCCTCAGTAATATAAACGTGCTCACAACTTTCTTTTTCTTTTTCATGACAGGTTCAAGCACAGTATAGTTCTTAATAAGTTTAATTTTTATAAATACAGGCGGCTCTTTAGTAGCTTGTTAAATAAGAGTAAATCTTCTGTTTTTTTCATTCTTCATTCAATTTATGATGTTAACTTCTTCAGACGATTAGTTCCTTAATTTCGTCAACGCTCTTTTTTTATATGACTAATTCGCAACTCGGTATCTATGCTCTTAACATGTTTATATTTCTCTCTCCCGAAGAGAGTTTTATTCTCATAATATTTTAAGCTCTGTAATCCCATTTAGTCTTCATGACATTATCGCTTCACTTGATTAGAAATTAGTAAACAAAAAAACAAAATCAGCTGCAATAATTTCAGCCGTTAATATGTAATTGTCTTAACCTAGCAGTTGATTGCAAAATCAGTTTTTCTGACGCTCCATATCGGAATTGCCCCACAATAACCTAAAATTTGGTGACTTTGATACTTTGAGTACAATTTCTGGGACTCGTAGAAACCGGGAAATGTATTAACTAAAGAGTACTAAATAAAAAGAAATTGGCGTGATATCCTAAACATGGATAACGAAATAGAACAAACTTACCCTGTAGATTAAATAAATTGTTCAGTTATAAACTCCATTAAATTTACCCGGTTTGACAAGGAGGAAAACAGGAAAGCAGAAAATTTGGGATAACAATAAAAAAAAGATGAAAATGAAACAAAAGGAAATTTAATCATGAAGTATTATTGTTGTTGTTTTTGTTGTTGTAATTGAGTCAATGAAAGCATACCAAAACATTAGCGCCAGGCTTGGTATATATGTGTTCCCTAGCGTTAGTCCATAAGAGAATGAAGGAAACCGGCACTAAATCATAACGAAAATGTCTAAACGGGGAAAATCAATAGAGAGTGAATACGTTGCTATCAATTGCGGTCTACCAGTGTAATAAGAAGCAATTATATAAATGTCATTATGACACCCAGTCTTATTAAGACATTTTTGGCATCAGCCAAATGCCTGTATTATGGTGACAGGTTTTGATTTAAACAGTACATAAGGTTACATATATGATCCAATCACAAATAACTTCAAATCGGCTAACCGAATTCGCTCAGACCGTCATCGATTCAAGAATTCTCCCAAGTATAAAGATGGAAATCCCAGGTAGCCTTGATCCCACTTTTACATTCAGGAGGGCAATGTTCTCGACTCGCAGTCATGGTAGTCCTGGTTTACCCGGATAATTTAAAGAGTGGCACATTTTTGTTCAATCATTAGGGTGATATGCGAAACAAGTAAAGACGCCCAACTGTCCATCGGATCAGAGGTATGGACTAAATTATAAACTGAAAAACATCAATCATTTCGGGTAAAAAAAAGGTATATGTAACACTTCCAAAGTGATAAGGTAAGAAAACATGGCAAATATGCCTTCTGAATCCTCAAGGCATTTATTATTATTGTTATTAGTTTTTTTTATTTATTACTATCATATTTCGATTTTTGATATTGTTACATTACCTACTATGTCTGCGCAAAGTTCTAAAGCACATAGAGATGCGTTGTTATGACTACATTTAATTTTTTTCTATCTGGTTTTGTTCCTTTTTCTATTATTCCAAGCGCACTTACTATCAGTAACAATATATTTGTTTTTAATTTCCAGCGTTTTTTGTATTTCGGTTCCCAGGTCTTTATACATTGGTTGTTTTCCAAATTCTTTGTTATTACTATTAGTTTTTCAAATTTTTCTACCATTATAATTATTATGTCATTTTTCATCATATTTTTATTGCTGTTATGGTCGCACTCCCTACCAAATCCGCGGGAAACCTGTGGTAGGTGGTGGTGTGTTTTATGGCTAAATTTCATGTTTTTCTACCTCTTCTAACATCCCTAGAGTGAAATAGTCACCCCCAAGTGTGTGAGCTGTAATTAACAAGACAGTTTTTTGTATATCTGTTAAGCTGGCTTTTCCAGGGATTCTTTCAATTTCTTGTTTTGTTCTGTTTTTATCATTCTACCTGCTCCTACAATCACTGGCACGGATCTTGCTTTCAATTTCCACTTTTTTCTGTTTCAATTTCCAGGTTTTTATATTTTGACAGTTTTTCAAATTCCTTGGTTGCTATGTTACAATCCGCTAGACAAGCCATATCAATTATTAGAAAAGTTTTTTCTTTCTGATTTTTACCAATGAGGTCAGGCCTATATACTTCAATTCTTCTGTCTGTATAGATGGTGTAATCCCATAGAATGGTGACATCTTTCGATTCCTGTAACTGGAGCTGAGAGATGTTCATACAAGTGTCAGTCCACATATTTTCCATATTGTTTGCACATTGTCCAATGTAAATATTTCCCCACTGTATCGTGTCGATTTTATAGATCAAATGGTCTATTGTTTCTCGGCATTTATCAGAGAACCCGCATTTTGGATCCACATTATTATGTATAATATTTGCCTGAAAGTTCCAAGTGAAAATATCTTTGGCCTTGCACTGCAAGAATAAAGCTTTCAGTCTCACACTTTAATCCAGATGCACGTAACCATCGATGAGTATTAACTTTATCAACATTCGATTTATTGGCACGTTCTGGATATTGGCCATGCATAAGTTTGTCTTGCCAGTGTTGTTTCATCTGTTCAAGAGCTTTATCCTTGGCTTTCTTTTTCATATGTTTTGCTGCGATAGTTGGTTCTTCGCTTCTGTTTTGCTTTTCTAGAGAATCTAGTAAATGTAAATCTTGTTTGTATTTACTGCCTTCTTTCAATATTGAATATTTATTCTTTCTGTTTTCTGTTTGACTAATTGTATCATCCAGTCCTTTGTTGTTTCAATATATGTTAGTAAACCAATAGTTGTTGTCTTGTATGACAATTCTAGCTGAATATTACCTCTTTCACCATCTTGCGGTCTATAGACGGTCTATATCAGACTTTCGATGATGCATCTTATGCTTAAATAGAAGCTTTCTTGTTTTAGAATTCATTTGTCTGATGTCGTTTAGAGTACAGTCCAAAACATTGTAACTATATTAGACCACTGGGAAAGCAAGACTATTAATGGCCACAATTCTCTTCTGAGATTTCAATTCAATTTCAAATATCAGCTGTAGACTCCTATAGTATTCTTTACGCACTATTTGTTTTATTGTTTATAGTCATCTTTTCACTCTCATCTACACCCAAGTATTTATAAGCTTCTTCTGGTTCTAAACCTTTTATTCTTACAGCAGGGTCTAAGCTAATTGAGGATGTTTGTTGGAGCGAACCTCGTAAAACTGTAGCTTTAGCACAGTTAGTCAAATTGAATTTCATTCCAGTGTTTTCACTGAAGCATTTTACAGTTTACAGAAGATCTTCCAGCTCATTATCACTCTTAGCATACAACTTTAATTCTCCATGTAAAATAGATGGCTTATTTTCTTTTGAGCTATTTTATAACGACATTCTGTCTTGTTAAGTTGACTGGTTGATGCTATTAATGATATGCAAAATAGTAAGAGAGACAAAAAGTCACATTGAAATATAACTCTTCTTATGTTTATTTTACCAGATTTATAGGTTCCATTTATATGACTGAGCTAAAGGGTTGTTTTCCATATCGACATACATTGTTTGATGAAATTGATGATGATAGGTGATACTTTGTATTATTATTATTATTATTATTATTATTATTATTATTATTATTATTGATACCTTTTATTATTATTATTATTATTATTATTATTATTATTATTATGTCATTTTTCATCATATTTCGATTTCTGCTTTGGTCTCACTACCAACCAAGTCTGCGGGGAGACCTAAGGCAGGTAGTGGCGTGTTGTTATGGCTCCATTTCATGTTTTTCTATCTTCCCTATCATCTCCAGCATTACATAGATCAAGTTTTCCTTAGTGTGTGGGCTGTACTTAATAAGACAATTCTTTGTATATCTCTTAAGCTGGGGTTTCCAGGGATTCTTTCAATGTGTTGTTTTGTTCCATTTTTTATCATTCCAAGTGCACCTACTATCACTGGCACAACTCTTGTTTTCAATTTCCACATTTTTCCTATTTCAATTTCCAGGTCTTTATATTTTGACAGTTTTTCAAATTCCTTGATTGCTATGTTACAATCCGCTGGACAAGCCATATCAATTAATAGACAAGTTTTCTCCTTCTGGTTTTTAACAATAATGTCTGGCCTGTTTGCTTCAATTTTTCTGTCTGTGTAGATGGTGTAATCCCATAGAATGGTTACATCTTCTATTTCTGTAACCGGTGCTGGGTGATGTTCATACCAGTGTTTGCCTACAGCTTTTCCATAATGTTTGCATATTGCCCAATGTAAATATTGCCCAAATCTATCGTGGCGATTTTTATATTCATTTGGGGCAAGCACAGAACAGCCTGAGATTAGGTGGTCTATTGTTTCTTGGTGTTTATCACAAAACCTGCATTTTGGATTCATATTATTATGCATAATATTTGCCTGAATGTTTCTCGTGAAAAGACTTTGGTCTTGTGCTGCAAGAATAAAGCCTTCGGTTTCGGACTTTAATCCAGATGCACGTAACCATCGATGAGTATTAACTTTGTCAACATTAGATTTATTGGCACGTACTGGATATTGGCCATGCAGAGGTTTGTCTTGCCAGCGCTGTTTCATCTGTTCAAGAGCTTTATCTTTGGCTTTCATTTTCATATTCTTTGCCGCAATAGTCTGCTCTTGGCTTCCGTTCTGCTTTTCTACAGAATCTACTAACTGTAAATCTTGTTTGAATTTACTGCCTTCTTTTATTATTGAATATTTTTCTTTCTTTCTTCATGTTGCCTTACTAATTGTAACATCCAATCCTTTGTTGTTTCTATGTATGTTAGTAAGCCAATAGTTGTTGTCTTGTATGACAATTCCAGCTGAATAAGACCCCTTCCACCTTCTATAAGGGTATGTATAGACGATCTACATCAGCCTTTGGATGATGCATCTTATGCTTAGAAAGAAGCTTTCTTGTTTTAGCATCCATTCGCCTGATGTCGTTTAGAGTCCAGTTTAAGATGTTAAAGCTATATTGGACAACTTGGATTGCAAGGCTATTAATGGCCATAACTCTGTTCTGTGAATTTAATTCAGTTTTTAATATCATTCGTAGCCTTCTATAGTACTCTTTACGCACTATTTCTTTCATTTTTTTATGGTGAATGTTTTCGCTCTCATTTACACCTAGGTATTTATAAGCTTCTTCTGGTTTCAATTCTTTTATTGTTACAGCAGGGTCTAGGCTAATTGAGGATGTTTCTTGTATTGATCCACGTAAAACTGTAGCTTTAGCACATTTATTCAAATTAAATTTCATTCCAATGTCTTTGCTGAAGCATTTTACAGTTTGCAGAAGACATTCCAGTTCATTATCATTCTTAGCATATAACTTCAAGTCATCCATGTAAAATAGATGGCTTATTTTCTTTTGTCCTATTTTATAACCACATTCTGTCTTGTTAAGTTGACTATTATTATTATTATTATTATTATTATTATTACTATTATTAATATTATTATTACTACTATTATTATTTATTATTATTATTATTATTGTTATTATTATTATTATTACTATTATTAATATTAATCATTAATTTTTTCCAGCAAAGTATTAATTAAAGTTAAATGAAAAACTGTAGGTACGGCTGAGGTGAAAAGTAGTGGCCAATAATAATAATAATAATAATAATAATAATAATAATAATAATAATAATAATAAGGCTGTTACGTCCAAGATTGTTTTCTTTTTTAACCAAGGTTTTTCTCTTTTAATTTTTTTCTATATGAAATTCTGTTTTACTGTTTTAACATAAACATGAATTTTTCTTCCCATATTATTTAATATATTTCTTTCCTCTTTCAATGATCCTAATAAATAGAATCATCAGTTTTTTGTTATTCCTATTTCTCTTAGTTGACGATGTTTCAAAATAATTTTTTTAGACTATTACAATTTTTTAAAAACTAAAAGGAAAACAAAACAACAAGAAAAAATCCGATGAAAATCAGTTTGATTATCAATTCTACGATATTCGTTTTAGAAAGAATGCTTATTTATTTATATAATTATATTCAGTTATTTATTCATTTGATTTACTTATTTAATTTTATTTTGATAACCCTACTTTTGATGACTTTAATGAAAAAACAACTCAATATACAGCGGACGAACAAATACTTATTTTTATTTCAAATCTCATAGCACTAATAAACTCAAACGTATGTCAACTTTTTCTTTACCATTAATTTTTTTAACAATTATTTTGTTACAAGGACTAGGTATAGTAGCAATAATTTTTTTAACACAATATTCTAGTATAGTGATGTTTTGTTTCATGGAGCGCCTGCTACGCCCAAGTATTTTTTTTTAAACCAGCGTCTTTCTCTTTGAATTCCAATCGCATCTCTGTCAGCTGTCGCTTGGCAACCCATTTAGGAGAAGGAAAACTCCGAACAGCAACCTGCAACTCAATGTGTTAATCGTGCCGAGGAGTGAATGTCTACTGCGTTATGAGGTAAAAAAAGAACCTCTACAGGCTTCGGGACTATGTTTTTAAAAGACCGTTACCCAACGTGCCGGGCAGCTTTGGGTGAACTTTTGGACCTGTGCTCTACTCCTGGAAAAAATGAGAAATACAAATAGAACTAAAAAGTCCAAATTGGCTCTTCCAGTGAGTGGATAAACAGGGAGCCCGTTCTTCAGGAGGGTACTTACCTGAGGTCGAAAAATCTGCCATAGAAACAAACTTATACACAAAGAATGTATCTTCAGGTCCCCACAACCAAGATAATCCTTGTGATGGCTATGAAAATTCTTCAACTATATCTATAACCGTATATTTAAAAAAAGAAATAATAAAATGGTCTCGTTGTTATGGCTGCATTTCATGAAATATCAACAAAACATCTCTCTCGAAACATATGACATTTGGTAAGAAAAGATTGGACAAACAAATAGGAAGTACATTGACGAAAATAAATTAGCCAATGTACAAAAATACATCATGCAAAATAACCGATTGACGGAGGCTGAAATTTAATGAGAAGAATTGCAACCAGAATAGACGAATCAACAAAATATGAAAAGGAACCGGAATAAGAAATAAAAAGTAGTAACATCAAACAAACCACATTTCTTAATATAAAAACCATGATACACACTGTGAACATAATGCTGTAAGTTTAGAAGTGCTGGAAAGGTGTGATCTGAGTCAGTTACAAGACAACAATAAAACGAGTTAAGCACACATGGAACAGAATTATTTTACGGAAAACAAGAACCATATACAACAGAAGCCAAGAAACAATTCAAGAACCATATATGTCAAATACAAAATAATGCAATAGAGGAACGAGAACAGCTCCAAAACTTGCAACGAACAAAGCATGACCTCGAAACTATTAAGCTGTACAATGCAGCACTCAAATTAATTTTGGATGAAGAAGACACTCATATAAATCTCAATGAAGCAATATATTCATCAGGAATAGCAGCAACAAAAATACTGAACATCAAATTAAAAAAAGAGAGTCTCGCAGACATGAAGATCCACATTGGAAAAGGAAAATAGGAAAGAAATCGAACAACTTAGAAGTGAACTATTAGTACTGAACGGATAAGAGGAATAAATGTAAGAAGTAGAAAAGGCAGAAGAGCCGAAAGAAAATACAACATTAGAAATGAAAATGAAGTCCTATCAACTAAGAAGAAATAAAGCAAACAATACAACTGAAGGCTCAAAGTATAAGGCGCTATGAGAAAAGATAAAGATTCTACAGACAAAACAAGATTTTTCAAACCGATGCGAAGTAATTTTACAGGGAAATAGGTAAAAAGGACTGAAGTGACAAATAATGGAAGAAGTTATACAGTTCTGGGAAAAATATGGGCTTGCCCTAAAGAACATAATAAAGAAGTAGATTGGATTGCACAAGAGATAGAACAAATAAAATAAAGCAGAATAGACATGGGCTGGAATCACAGAAAAAGATGTTAAATGTGCACTGAAAAAACACAAAATTAGAAATTTCCAGGTATAGATAAAATTTCTAACTTTTGGCTATATTATTTAAATACAGCACATAGAAACTAGCCAAATAACTTCAAGAAATGGTCAACGATGCCTCTAAAATTCCTGCATGGATGACTAAAGGAATTACATTTCTCCTACCCAACAACAGTGACACAAACAACCCGAAAAACTACAGACTAATGACATGCCTTCCTACAACATACAAACTATTAACATCTATTCTAATAAAACAGACATATTTTTCTTGGAAGGAAATTACATATTAAACCCTTGAACAAAAAGGGTGCAAACGTGGCTGTTACGGATATAAAGACCAATGGCTTATTAACAAAATGACCATGGAAAACTGCTACAATGCAAAGAAAAAGCTGAGTACTGCCTGGATAGTTTATCGTAAGGCATTCGATAGTGTACCACATTCCTTGATCTTGAAGACCTTAAATATATACAAGATATCACCAGTCATCATAAATTCCATCAAAGAATGTAATTCGATATGGAAAACAACCCTTTACTTCAATCATATAAATGGAACCGATAATTCTGGTGAAATAAACACAAAAAAGTTATATTCCAAGTGATTCTTTGTCTCCCTTACTATTATCTGGATGACTTAAAGTTGTATGCTAAGAATGATAACGAGCTGGAAAGTCTGATGCAAACTGCAAAATGCTTCAGCAATGACATTGGAATGGAATTCAATATGAATAAATGTGCTAAAGCTACAGTTTTACGTGGATTACTACAAAAAACATTCTCAATTAGCTTAGACCCTGCTGTAACAATAAAAATTAAAGCCAGAAGCTTATAAATACCTAGGTGTAAATGAGAGTGAAAGAAATCGCCATAAAAAATGAAAAGAATAGTGCGTAAAAAGTAACATAAAAGGCTACGACTGATATTAAAAACTGAACTGAATTCTTAAAACAGAATTATTGCTTTTAATAGCCTTGCTATCCCAATTGTCCAATATAGTTTCAACATCTTAAACTAGACTCTAAACGACATCAGGCAAATGGATTCTAAAATAAGAATGCATCTTTCTAAGTATAAAATGCATCATCCAAAGGCTCATGTAGACCGTCTATACATACCCCGTAAAGAAGATGGAAGAGGTCTTATTCAGCTAGAATTGTCATACAAGACAACAACTATTGGCTTACTAACATACATAGAAACAACAAAAGACTTGATGATACAATTAGTCAAACAACAGGAAAACACAAAGAAAAGACATGATAAAAGAAGGCAGTAAATGCAAACAAGATTTACAGTTAGAAGATTCTGTAGAAAAGCAAATCAGAAGTCAAGAAACAACTAGTGCAGCAAAAATATGAAAATGAAAGCAAAAGATAAAGCTGTTGAACAGATGAAATAGCGCTGGCAAGACAAACCTCTGCATCGTCAATATCCAGAACGTGCTAATGAATCCAATGTTGATAAAGATAATATTCATCGATGGTTACCTGCATCTGGATTAAAGTCTGAGACTGAAAGCTATATTCTTGCAGCGCAAACCAAATATATTTTCACTAGGAACTTTTAGGCAATTATTATACATAATAATGTGGATCTAAAATACAGGTTCTGTGATAAATACCAAGAAACAATCGACCATCTAATCTCAGGATGTTCTGTATTTGACCCAGATGAATATAAAATCTCACGATAGAGTGGGGCAATATTTACAATGGACAATGTACAAACTCTATGGAAAATTTGTAAACAAACACTGGTAGGAACATCCCCAAGCATCGGTTACAGAAATACAAGGTGTCACCATTCTATGAGATTACACCATCTACACAGACAGAAAAATTGAAGCAAATAGGCCGGACCTCATTGTTAAAATTCAGGAAAAAAAATTGCCTATTAATTGCTATAGCTTGTCCAGTGGATTGTAACATAGCAACCAAGGAATACGAAAAACTGTCAAAATATAAAGACATGGAATTTGAAATAGAAAAAATGTGGAAATTGAAAACAAGAATCGTGCCAGTGATATTAGGTGCACTTGGAATTACAAAAAGCCACAATACAACGTATCGAAAGCATCTCAGGACACCCTAGCTTAAGCGGTTTACAAAAAATTGTCTTGTTAAGTACAGCACACACACTAAGGAGAACATTGTATATGTAACGCTAGGGATTATAAGGGAGATAGAAAAAACATGAAATGTAGCCATAAAAACACACCACGACTTGTTTTAAGTATTCCCGCAGACTTGGTTGGCAGTGCGACCAAAGCAGAAATAAAATATGATGAAAAATGACAATATAATAATAATCGATTCGATGAGAGCAAATCGACTCCTTCGCCACAAAAACTCATTTATTTTGAATGCGTTAAGGCCAGATCGGATAAAAACGCTTTTTTAAATGCAGCATAATCTATAGCATCCGTATACATATCCTATAAATACTTTCATAGTAAAGGTTCTGATGAAATTTCTTCTATGATTTAAAGACATTAAAACGTTTAAACGCAGTAGTAGATTGGTGGAAATTTTTTATCATTTTGCAATTGACTTGGCCTGATATAACTGTAAGTTCGATGCTAAAAGTTTCTTTTCTCACATTTCTTGCTTGAAAAAATCTCTTTCTGACTTTTACTTCCCAGTTATGTTTCATCCTCAAAAGTTTCAATGCAGTTTGTATTGTTATCGTCTATCTTCTATATTCATGTTCTGTCATTGTTCTCTCACCTCAGTCCTACTTTTTCTCATATTCTCTTACACTTCATACCCCATTATGTCTTGCTTGTGGTGAACATATTAGAATAAATAAATCTGAATCAGTTACCTTTTTTACTTTGTCATTTGTATGTTTTATTCTGACATTTATGGGTTTATTGAGAAACTGAATTTTCTTTCGATGTTCAATATTTCACTGTTTTTGAAAGTTCCCGCTTCATGCATTATTCTGTTTCCATATCACAAGAATTGCATCGCATATTATTTGTCTTTTTCACATATCATTTTCACTCAGGCCTCTTAAACATGTCGGCATTTAACAAAGTATAGAACTAAATATTTCTTTGTCGTTTATCTTTGCATTGTTTTCACTGAAGATCTTTTCTAGGATCTTCCAGATTGTAATCACCAATACAATAAAACTCACATTTATTTTCAATAAAAGGTATTTTATTTATTGTGATTTCGAATTTCACATATGTTCAAGGAAAACAACGAAATCCACACTTTTCTAACACTTAACCTCCTGTTTACAACTACTACTTCCTGCTGATTCTTTAATCGATGTTTTTTCGGGAAATCTTAAAATCCCAGAAGATATTACGTATGTAATTTTCTAAGACAGATTCTGTTCAGTCCACACACACCTTTGCTCTGTATAGCATAAATGTTCTCAAAATTGGAAAATCTGGATTATGCTGATGACATGGCCTTGCTGTCCCATACTCACCATCATATACAGGACAAGACCAGCAAACTGGAAAGCTTTGGGCAGCAGATAGAGTTGCGGATTAGCACCAAGAAGACCGAAATGATGACATTGAACATGAACAGTCCTGCTCCTGTCAAGGTGAATGGAGAAAATCTCCGTCGTACACACAAGTGCACTTACATAGACAGCATCGTCAGACCTGGGAGTGGCACGAAAGAGGATATTCAAATAAACTGGGCAAGGCCAGAAGTGTGTTTAAGGAAATGAACAACATTTGGAGATCAACACAGTAGAGTTCCAGTACCAAGCTCAAGCTATGCCAGAGCTGTGTTTTATCTACTCTTCTCTAAGGATCTGAGTGCTGGAAAATGACTAAGGCAGATCTCGCCAAGCTTCGATCTTTTCACACCATATACATCCGACAAATACTGAAGATATTTTGACCAGAGAAGATATCCAATGTCGACATGTTAAGGAGATGTAAGAAAGAAAACATGGGCACCTTCATTACAAGAAGGCGGTGGAGATGTAATGGGTATGTGCTCCGGAAAAACCCACAGTCAATCACAAGAACAGAACTGCACTGGACCCCAAATGGCAAAAGAAAGATGGGAAGACCAAGAACAACATGGAGAAGTACGATGGAGAATAAGATGAAAGCCATGCAGTATTTTGGAGATCATTGACTAGTCTGGCCCATGATAGGCAGAAGTGGAGAAGATTTGTTGCTACCCTACACACCATTGGGTGTAACGGATGATGATAATGATGATTATAAAAGAAAGGTGTACACAATCAAATTGGGTAATGTATGTAAGACAGCATAGAGAATGATTATAAATTTTAGATCCAGTTAGAAATACAAATATGTTGAATATTGTGTTCTCTTCCGTAAAATTGATGGTGTTTCGAAGCATGTAGATTTGATTCCCATATGCCCACATCCTTCCATTATAATAAAAAATAGTATTAACATGACTATAGGCAACAATATTTATAAAACTAAACCAGCCAAACAGAAAAACACTTAACGTCCTCAAAATATCTTTCTGCAATAAACTTTGAATTCGTACAATATTGTGCAGTGTGAAATCTTTATTCTTCTAAAAGTACCAGGCTCTCTGTGAAAATAATCTTCACTCTGCAATTTTTCTTTTATTTCTCGATTCCTGGTTACCTTATTCTCTTTACAAAAGACTCTTATGTCAACATGCATGGCCCGACTGTCTATGTCCGCGAACATCTCCTTGTTAGGGATATCTTTATTGAATCTACATATCAGTTTTACATGTGTGTAGTCCTCTCTCTATTAAACTTAGCTATCACTTCTTTCTATACCGCTCCTCTAATGACTGTTACATACTCGATAGTATTTCTTCCAACATAGACAAGGCAATTTCCCTATATCTGTTTGCAAATATATTTGTGTCCGGTAACTTTAATGGCCATCGTGCTAAGTGACTTACACACACTTACTGGTTTTGCTGGCGCCTAAACACTGAATCACTCAGTCTCTTTCACGCAAATGGTGGACTTCTCCATAAATTTCCTGAGTAACCCTGAAGAAAACGATTCCCATCTAGATTACTTCTTTACTTTGATCCCTAAATCATGTCCTGCTATGCAGCTCTGCTATCTTGGAAACTCTTTTCATGCTCTAAACAATTTTCTGTTCTCCACCTCAATCTAGGACTCACCTACGAAAAGAATATCCTACTATTATAAACGTGTGGATTGAGGCTCATTCCGTGAGTACCCCTGGTAAAAAATAGTTTTAGTCTCTCTGAGACTGCACCTCTGAGGTTTTCCTTCTGGGTAAAGTAGGCATCGATTCTTTCGTTTCAGCAAGGAAACTGAAAGTTAAATCTCGTTCATCTCTTTGGGTCTCAACGGCAATATCAAATACTATTGTGTAACGTAATCACTTATTCCAGTTTTAACGGAGAAACACGTCTGATTAAACTAGTCGTATCTTATTCTCTACCCGTGATCAATGCAAGCGTGTCCTAAATAATGCAAAGTCGTTTTCTGATAGAAGGAAACAGCATATAGCATCTCGCAAGTTTACATCTGGAGTTTACTGGGGGCTCTGCAAGTGTGTTTTGAACAAAAGCAATCCTCATTCCCTTCTCTATCCAATCCATTCAAAGTTCTCACATCTACAGTGAATTCTTTGAACACAATTTTCTTTCAAATTTAGCGCAACTGAAGCACACACACACACACACACACACACACACACACACACACACGATTTTCCACCTATAGCAGAGACTCAACTTTGGTCTTGTATATGACTTCTAAATTAGGCTCCCATAAGGCAAGCCGTCGTAATTGAATACCAGCCATCGTCCTAAAGAACTGTGTCTCTGACTAGCTTCTATTCTTCTCCAAACTGTACTTCTATTGTCTTTCAGGTTCTTACTTGTTTGAAGTTCCTGTGTTATTAGTTCTCTGATCCCTCTATCAATTGCCACATTAGTCTCCTACGACATTTCTGCAGATTTCTCTTGGCTCTAATCAATACTCAAGTATTTAAGCATCTCAACCCTCACGACCTAGTTAGACAGACAATAAGGCATCTGCTGCACTATGCCTATTGCCGATGTGCTAACAGCCATCACTAAATATCTATACCATGCGCTTGATAATAATGGAGAAGCTCGAGCTGTTAGTCTCGATATCTTGAAAGCATATAACAGGTTTTGACATGCTGGCCTTCTGCGCAAGCTCCAGAGCCAGTGTAATACTGGACTATTGGTTGACTTAATACAAGCGTTCCTATCGAATCGTAAAATGATTGTATTTTTGAACGGGAAAGCTTCCAAATGCTTTCAGACGAACGCAGGCGACCCTTAAGAATCTATCTTAGGGCCTACGCTTTTTCCAGTCTTTTTCACTGATTTTCCTGATGTTATTAGTTTCTAAGTTGTAGATGAAACCACCATTTACTCCTGTCTTAGCAGGAAATCTGCGAAAGCTGAAAAACTAAAAAATGGTTGGTGGTCTTGAAACGGATGTAAAATCAGTCGTCAACTGACGCAGGAAATTCTAAAGCCGCCAAAACAAAAATGTTCTCCTTTAAACTCCATAGAGAAGCTTTTCTACCAGCTATTAGCATGGTTAATGCAATCTCTTTGAGAGTTGTACATTGCGTCTGCTGGGCCTCATTTTCTACCGATTTGAAGTAGAACAAGTAGAGCATCTACTGCTAAGATGATAGGGTCTCTGTGTCGGACCAGAAAGTTTTTCTCGTCAGAATACATCTTGTACAATTAGATATCTACGATTTGTCCTTCATTCAATACTGTTGCCATATCTGGTTGGGGGTTCCTGCTATTCATCTCAAGGTTCTTAACTAAATACAAAGTAGGATCTGCAATGTAATCGGTCTTGACTTGACATCTCGATTTCAGTCACGTTCTCACCGACGTCACGTGGATTCTCCCTGTCTTTTTTACAAATATTTGCATTACAACTGCTCTGACGAGATTTTACATGGTGCCTGATCACGCAAATTTTATTATTTTACTTTATTGGCATTTGGGTCTCATTATTTTATTGTTGAAATAGTTAATTGTAACAGTCACTTTTATTCCAAGAGCTTGTTTCTTTGAACTTCCCGCCTATGAAAATCTCTTACGTTACTGATTTCCAAGCTAGTTACAATTTCCAAAAATACAAATGCAAGTCAGTTGCCATCTTTTATATTCTGAATCGTGTTCATCTTTTATCGTTTCTTGTACATCTCCTGTAAGCAGTCATTTCTCCCACTGTAGCACCCTCTGCACGAGAGGTGGACTCGCCTTGCTTGGGGTCAGTTGGTTATGTGCGATAAGTGATACATGCTTTGGGTAATCATGTCTCGAAAGAGACATGACTGATTGGGCAGAAGATTATCCCGTAGTAGGTTGCCATTGCTTTCTGCGGTAGACTGGTTACGAAACAAGACTATAGACCCC
Source organism: Ascarosepion bandense (assembly GCA_037127315.1). Classification (NCBI taxonomy): domain Eukaryota; kingdom Metazoa; phylum Mollusca; class Cephalopoda; order Sepiida; family Sepiidae; genus Ascarosepion; species Ascarosepion bandense. Next base: position 2,010,342 of record JBBBDQ010001347.1, on the reverse strand, counting down.
AACCTGTCCTGTTATTTAACCTATAACTAGAGAGAAGAAACGGATTAATACCTTTCTCAAAGGTATTTGCGCTCATGCAAAGGCAAGGAATTCTATAGATAAATACCATTGGAATAACAGGCTTAAACAACAACAAAAATATATCCCTCTAAAAACACGATTAAGACTCGTTTCCTTTATTCCTGCCCATAAAGAGCTATTGCATATTGTTTCAGTTTCTATGGGAATGGACTGACTCGTTTTGTTTTCTGAATGTTGGACTGGATCGATGAACGAAAACATTTAATGCTTGGTTGAAACATGGCAATTCTGTTCCAAAGAAGAAATGTTAAAGTATCTTTTTCAGTAGAAATATCTATATATATATATATATATTATGTGTGTGTGTGTGTGTGTGTGTGTGTGTGTGTTTGTGTAAGGTAGCTTACGGTCATATCACGTTCAATGCACCGGTTCTCGCTCGATCACCGAAGTTGAGCCTGGTCAGTACTTTGATGGGTGACACTTGGGAATACCAGGTGCTGTAAGCGTTATTGACGGATGTGCGTTGTGGTGCAGTGGATGTCGGCTCGAAGCGTGAAATCGGTGAGCCGAGTTCCAATTCCAGTCAAACATTTTGCATTCACTTACGCACTGGTACCCTTAGGAAAGGTATTACTCCGTCCCTTCCCTCCAGTTATGGGTTAAATAACTGAGTTCTGTTGTTCATGCGATCTGTGGCAAACGCCTGCAGCGATTGTTTGTTATCAGCAGTTCTAAAAAGTGTAGATGGTGCTACACAAGCACTTTATTTTTGTGTGGTTGTCTAACTGTGTTAGACTCTCATACGACGAAATCGACGGGAGAGTTAATAATAATAATAATAATAATAACTTAAATCGACGGAAAAATCCAATTCGATCGATATTAGCTGCTGTTTTCTCAATTCTCATCGGATTGATTTTTTAATTAAATGCATGGGAGTTGCCGAACTGGTCAAATGAATTATTTATAATTCTAGTCGAGGCTTTGATTTTCAAATTCAATTTAAGAATGAATCACTTGGATTACTGAAAATGGCTTATGCCTCATCGTTTGTCTCCGCCGACTTTTATTGTTAGGATGGGAATTGCTATTGCATTTCTCTCAATTCACAATGTTTCCCCCTGTTTGTCGAAAAATACATTTTTTAAATGCTTTACATTTGTGCGAAAGTTTATTTTCTCGCCGCAAATCTAATTTTAATTCAAGAACTGCGGAGAAAAGAAAACACTGAAAAACGAACTTAATACGGAAGAAATAGACTTAATTTTTAGAAGACCAGAAAAAGATTACAAGAATATATTTCTATGCGTATATTTGTAAGTATAAGTATAATAGTTGTAATTATAAGTTTGTATTATACGAAAAATATTTTTGATGAAATCTATTTCTTTGACATACAAATATTTCACTTGAGATTCACATCGATAAGAGAAACACATTTAAATTTCACATAAAAATTGACTGATTAAGTGTCAGTTTGAACATGTTTAAACGAAATTCTTTAAACTTCTTCCTTATTTACCTGGTCGCTTAAGGACTTATGGGATCATATCACTTCAGTTCCACCTAACCATTTTTGATTTTATTATGCTTTCTCCTGGTATTTCACTAAATCCTAGCACCACCATCCATCTGTTCAAGTCCATCAGGTACGTCATGCGCTACTTTCCCTTGTCCCGCTTCTCCTCTATCTGGCCCGTGAGAATCAGGTTCTCTAAGTTCTTCCTAGTGGTGCTATAAAACAAAAAGTACTTCACATATCAATGAGGGATTTAATCTCTGTCCAGTTTCTTTCTGAAGCCAAACACTTCATCCAGCGTCGTTTCCTTTGACGGAATCATTTTTTGAAATCCTCTTTAGGCGATTTGGATAACCATAACTACAGTTATACGCATAGAAATATGTGAATATAACCTTTTTCTGGTTTACTAAAAATTAAGTATATTTCTTCGTTATTTTGTTTGCTTTTCACTGTTTACTTTTCACTGCGGATTTTGATACAAAATTTGATTTTGTTTCTAGATGCGCAACGACAAATTGCAACAACAAAATAAACTTTTGCCAAATGCAAAAATTTGAAAAAATGCATTTTTCGTCAAAGAGCGGGAAACATTGTCAATTAAGAAAAATACATTAGTAATTCCCATCCTAACAATATGAGCAGTTGTATACAAACTATGAGGCATAAACCATTTCGAGTAATCAAAGTGATTCATTCTCAAATTGAATTTGAAAATAAAATCCTCAGCTAAAATCATGAATTGCCACCTCGTATTCTCTTGGATTGAATCGACGTCTTGATTTCTGAAAAAATAAGAAATTCTCAAGTGATGATATCTGGGGTATTAGTTGGTTAAGGACCTGGTGATTGTTGTGTTTTCGAAAAACGGGTGCGCAAATTACAGTCGCTGATGAAGACTGTCGTCGTGCGAAAAACACTACACATTCCTTCCCAGCTTTGCTATAACTAACAGAAGTAACAATAATATTAAAAACTTAGTGTGCATGCATGACAGAGTTGAATTTGTGGCAAGCCGCACTTTTACCATAGCAACAGTACTGAGCCAGTACCAGTATAAATTATTCCAATAACAACTACTTGTTAATAAAAGTCAGTTAGTCTCTAATCGATTTCGAATATAGTTTGAGGAAGATTAAAAATAATAGATGTTTATTGTCATATCATTTGTATTTTAGATAGGATCTGGTGAATCATTTCTAATCATTTCTTTCGGTATCTTTAGGCGATTTACAATAACTGATTTTACCGTTCTTTACGAACGCTAATGTAACAGGGATTTTTTCTATGAACGAGCAATTTTCAAAATTAGTAGAACTTTTAACGTTTTCATTCATGTTTGTATTATAATTTCTCCTAATTTGAAAATTGCGTGTTCATAAAAAATATATGTTACGTGAAAGTTCTTAAACAAATTGGAAAGTCAGTTAACGTAAATCGCCGGAAGACACTGGAAGGTAAAAAGTGTGGTTGTGTAATAACTCGATACAAATGGAAAATATTCAAAGGTTCTACAATATAATTGTATTGAGAATTTTTTAATACAAAGATACATTGGCCTAATTTAATTATGACCAAAAACCAAAAATATGATATATATATATATATCTATATATATATATATATATATATATATATATATATAAAAGGCAGCAATTTTATTTTTAGACATGTCATATTGAATAAATTGTAAAAACATTGTGTCTGCTGACTTATACTCAAGGTTAATCTTTCGCGTAATATGATTGAAAGATATCAACAGTTAGCTGTAACTTTGACAGATTTTCTTATCATTCATTTCTTTTTCCGAAATCATCTTCAGCGGTGTGAGTTATGGTAAGAAACATTAACTGCAAAACTTTGTTCTGCTTCAAATATAACAGTTGACAAAGTGCTAGCCTTCATTAGAACGTGAAAATTATCCAAAATGAGACTTTTTATATGCTGCAACGTCATGGGCATGCACGTGGTAAAGCATGAAAAAATGGTTCTTTTTACAAATATTTTAGAGGATTACTGCAGTATTCATAGCTGATTCAATTAATTGACGGGTTAAGTGTCTTAATGAATATTGCCTCGAGAATCTGTAGTTTGCTTTTGTTGTTTCCTTGGTTTAGGATAGTTGTGTAATCGATTATTATATTTTTATATCGTCAATGTAGACAAGAGTGTTGTCGTAGATGTCTAGAAATGGACGAATAGTCAGACAAATGTAATGTAAAACGTCTATTTAATGTTTTTGTTGAAAATCAAACATATATATCTGTTTTTAGTCGAAGATACATTCTCCTAAGGGATATTTGAATTGATATATAATGTTGGTTTTACGTTACACAATAGTTAGTTCTAATGAACATTCTAATGAACGCTAGTAATTTGTCAATTGTTATATTTCAAACAGAAAAATAATATACAGCATTTTTAGCAACAAAGTTTTGCATTTTTTTTGTTACCATAAATTACACCCGTAAAGATGATCTCAGAAACTGATTCAATATACTTGGTTACCTTTGAGAAATGAATGATAATAACAACTGTCAAAGTTACAGCTAATTTCTGACATCTTTTAATAATGATACGCGAAAAATCATCCTTGAATATGAACTGATTTTATTAAAAATAAGCATACAAAACGTTTGCAATTTGTTCAATATATATATATATATATATATATATATATATATATATATTATAGTAAAACGTACCAAGAAAACAGTATCACTAATGACTAAAATCATAAAGTCCTACCGTTAACAAAACGTTAAATTAAGTCGTCAAACCCAAAAGGTAACACCAAAAGGGTAAAGGGGAATCAAAAAAAAAAATAAAAATAAACAAACAAAACAAAAGCTGTGTTCGAAAGAAAAAAATCCCAAGACGAAAACTTTAACAATAAAGAGCTCGATACGAAAGTACGAAAGTACGAAAAAACGAAAGTAGAGCAAAGACACCAACTAAATCTACATGTGAGCGAAAAGTTTGAATTTTGGCTCACTTTTAGGTTTAGTTCGTATATATATCTATGGTCTCACACCCCGATTGAGCACTATGGAGAAATGGTAGACTTTGAAAATAACAATAGCTAGTCCCGCATCTACGCATCGTTTATTAAGTAATGAATTTGAACACTTTCAGCTACTGGCGTGTGCTTACATTGTATATAACACGCTAAAGTCCGCCTTCTACTACTGAGCATCCGTAGGCCAGAGGTAGAATCTTTGGAATTCAAACCTGTCTAGAAGCAATCGGACGTCCAACCGTATTGTTGAGCTGTGATACAGAGAAACATACATCTGCAGATGACTGACTATATATATATATATATATATATATATATATATATATATATATGTTTATATATTGCCCGGTCGGTAGTTCGAAAAATACCTTCCCCGCAGATGAAGAGAACACGCAACAAAATGGCCTTTCTGCTAGGTGATTGTTGTAGACTAGAATAAAGGCAACTTATATTTAGCTAAAAACTCAAATATAACTCAGACGTCTGTCTTGATATAGACTGATGTGTAAACAGGATACGGCTTCCTACACACTGAAATGTATAAAAGCAGATTAAGACATTAATGTTCCTGCAAGTATTGATATATCGTGAAATCGTCTAGCGAATACACTCAATCATCCACCTACACATATTTCTATGATATTGAAGCGAAATTATTCCTTATAATATAATAAAATAATATATATTACATTTTTTCAGAGAATATTTATTCAGGTAATAATACATTGTATCTTAATTTTTATTGAGATTACTCAGGATGGTTTGAGTTAAGTTTTGTTTAATGGCATATCAACCTCTGTAGGTTATTTAATGGCAAAACGTTAAGGTTTAAAGATATTTTTTTAATGATCGGTTATAGTGAAAAGGCTGACTTAGTCAGATTTTGATGAAAATAATTTTTTTCTTATTATTATCATTGTTTTTTTAGAAAACTGAAGATATCTTCTAGTTTTGTATTAAAAAATGTATTGCAGGTAAGCATTCATTTTTCCTCAAAATGTATTGTTGGTAATATCTTTTCTTCAAAAATATATATTTTTTATAAAGTCTATTTTTATGCATATATTTCTATAAAAGTTTATTTTCGAACTTTCGTAGTGTTTTGATCCCAGTTTAGGGGTTAACTATTTGCCCATAGCTGGGATCCTAACAGGTGCTATCACTCTGGGTTAGGGTGGACCTAGGAATAACAGCAATTAAGAGGTAATTGCATACTCCTCACAGCATCACAACCAGAGGCCTTGTTGCAGGATGCAGTTTAGTGACACACCCAGGGCCATCTAAGGATCGACCTCGCTAAGATTATCTATTTAAACGATTAATATATTTAACGAATGATTTTAGGCCTGCATTATTTTATAATCACAATTGAGTGAAAATCAATAACCCAGGGCAAGTTAATGATTTCTTGTTGTTTCTGCTAAAGCAAACACCTTAAAATATACGGGCCGTGCTTGTTAGAATTAATTTACGATGTTCTAGAAAGTGAGGGATCCTCAGATTTTGTTTGTATTCTTTTTCTTATTATATGCCGCAGAAATATCAAACTGCGCTTTCTGATTTTATGTATTTTAAAAATTCGTTTCTTTTGCTTCAACTTTTTTCTTGTTTATGCTCTGTCTGTAGTTCACTCAGCAGCCTTCGATAGACCTTCGTCTGCCTTACTTCAAGTCATCTCTTCAACATTGCTTATTACCTTAAATCCTAAACGGAATTAAGGTCAGAAACCTTGAAAGCCATTCATGTACAATATCAGGTTATTATTATTATTATTATTATTATTATTATTATGTCATTTTTCATCATATTTCGATTTCTGCTTTGGTCTCACTACCAACCAAGTATGCGGGGAGACCTAAGGCAGGTCGTGGCGCGTTGTTATGACTCCATTTCATGTTTTTCTATCTTCCCTATCATCCCCAGCATTACATAGATAATGTTTTCCTTAGTGTGTGGGCTGTACTTAATAAGACAATTTTTTGTATATCACTTAAGTTGGAGTTTCCAGGGATTCTTTCAATGTGTTGTTTTGTTCAATTTTTTTACCATTCCAAGTGCACCTACTATCACTGACACAACTCTTGTTTTCAATTTCCACATTTTTTCTATTTCAATTTCCAGGTCTTTATATTTTGACAGTTTTTCAAATTCCTTGATTGCTATGTTACAATCCGCTGGATAAGCCATATCAATTAATAGAAAAATTTTCTCCTTCTGTTTTTTAACAATAATGTCTGGCCTGTTTGCTTCAATTTTTCTGTCTGTGTAGATGGTGTAATCCCATAGAATGGTTACATCTTCTATTTCTGTAACCGGTGCTGGGTGATGTTCATACCAGTGTTTGTTTACAGATTTTCCATAATGATTGCACATTGCCCAATGTAAATATTGCCCAACTCTATCGTGGCGATTTTTATATTCATTTGGAGCAAGCACAAAACAGCCTGAGATTAGGTGGTCTATTGTTTCTTGGTGTTTATCACAAAACCTGCATTTTGGATCCATATTATTATGCATAATATTTGCCTGAAAGTTTCTAGTGAAAAGACTTTGGTCTTGTGCTGCAAGAATAAATCCTTCAGTTTCAGACTTTAATCCAGATGCACGTAACAATCGATGAGTATTAACATTGTCAACATTGGATTTATTGGCACGTTCTGGATATTGGCCATGCAGAGATTTGTCTTGCAGCGCTGTTTCATCTGTTCAAGAGCTTTATCTTTGGCTTTCATTTTCATATTTTTTGCCCCAAAAGTTGGTTCTTGGTTTCTGTTTTGCTTTTCTACAGAATCTACTAACTTCAAATCTTGTTTGTATTTACTGCCTTCTTTTATTATTGAATATTTTTTCTTTCTTTCTTCATGTTGCCTTACTAATTGTATCATACAATCCTTTGTTGTTTCTATGTATGTTAGTAAGCCAATAGGTGTTGTCTTGTATGACAATTCCAGCTGAATAAGACCTCTTCCAACTTCTTTACGGGGTATGTATAGACGGTCTACATCAGCCTTTGGATGATGCATCTTATGCTTAGAAAGAAGCTTTCTTGTTTTAGAATCCATTCGCCTGATGTCGTTTAGAGTCCAGTTTAAGATGTTGAAGCTATATTGGACAACTGGGATTGCAAGGCTATTAATGGCCATAACTCTGTTCTGAGAATTCAATTCAGTTTTTAATATCATTCGTAGCCTTCTATAGTACTCTTTACGCACTATTTCTTTCATTTTTTTATGGTGAATGTTTTCACTCTCATTTACACCTAGGTATTTATAAGCTTCTTCTGGTTTCAATTCTTTTATTGTTACAGCAGGGTCTAAGCTAATTGAGGATGTTTCTTGTATTGATCCACGTAAAACTGTAGCTTTAGCACATTTATTCAAATTGAATTTCATTCCAATGTCTTCGCTGAAGCATTTTACAGTTTGCAGAAGACCTTCCAGCTCATTATTTATTTATTTTTTTTAATCATCTCACCCCAAGCAAGGCATTCCACTGCCACTATTGCGCATGGGGCTACATAGGGGAATGTAAAGAGAAGGAGTTGATAGACATAGGGAATGTCAGGAGAAAGGTGACAGATGAGTAAGGATAGCGAGGATGAGGGTCGGGCAGATGGGAAGCGTGCTTGATAGAATGGGAACAGGTTAGCGTGTTAGGAGTTGTGTATTGACCTTACATAAAAACTCCTGGAAATTGTAGCCGTCGGGGAAGCAATCGTTTGGAAGAGAATTCCACAGTCGGGAAGTGCGAGGAAAGAAACTGTTGGAGTAGAAGTTACGGCTGCATTTTATCGGTTTCACTGTAAAAGGGTGGGATCTAGTTGCTAATCTAATATCTCGTGCAAATTCGTATTTAGGGGGCACCAGTGATCTAAGTTCATCGGAGCAGAAGCCGTGAAAGTATTTATAGAAGAGACACAGGGAAGCCACGTCTCGCCGGTGGGAGAGAGACTGCAGGCGGTCTGCCAAGTCGGTATCTATCACATTACAGACCCTCCTCTGAACCTTATCGAGAAGCCCGAGGAGAACAGCAGGGGCACCCGACCAGATATGGCAGCAGTATTCAATGCACGGGCGGATGGTAGATTTGTAAATGTGCAGGATAGATTTAGACGGAAAAAACTTCCGGGCCCTACACAGAGAACCGACTTTCATAGCAGCGGATTTAGCAATGGATTCGATATAGTCATTCCATTTGAGGTCCGCTGAAAGTGTGAGACCAAGGAGGCGTAGTGTTTTACTCTGGGGAGGCAAGCCTGGTCCATGCTAATGGGAGGTAGGTGAGATTGTCGATGATGGTTAATTGACAGTAGCTTCGTTTTAGAAGCATTAAAATTTACTAGCCATTTCTTACCCCAGTCCAATATGGATTGGAGGTCTTTTTCAATCTCGGCTGCGAGTTTAGCTTTGACGCCTACACCAGATTTTTGTTGGAGGCGAGAGTAAACTGTGGTGTCATCGGCGTACAAACCTATTTGGGTTCTTATGGAATCAGGGAGATCATTAATATATATCAGGAAGAGTGTAGGACCTAAGATGGAGCCTTGGGGGACACCTGCCTTTGTATGGTAGTTCTGAGAGGCATGTCCGTTTAATACCACTTTCATTGTGCGGTTAGAGAGGAATGACTGGATTAGTTCAAACAAATGTCCAGTTATACCATAGCTCCGCAGTTTACATAGAAGGCCAGCATGCCAAACTCTGTCGAACGCCTTAGATATATCCAATGCAACGGTTCGAGCTTCGCCATTACTGTCGAGTGCCTGGTATATGTACTCGGTGATGGTCGTTAGCATATCAGCAGTAGACCTCGTGAAGCGGAAACCATATATTATCATTCTCAGCATATAACTTTAAATACTCCATGTAAAATAGATGGCTTATTTTCTTTTGTCCTATTTTATAACCACATTCTGTCTTATTAAGTTGACTGGTTAGTGCGTTTAATGATATGCAGAATTGTAAGGGAGATAAAGAATCACCTTGAAATATACCTCTTTTGATGTTTATTTCATCAGACTTATAGGTTGCATTTATATGATTGAGGTAAAGGGTTGTTTTCCATATAGACATGCACTGTTTGATGAAATTGATGATGACGGGCGATATTATTATTATTATTATTATTATTATTATTATTATTATTATGTCATTTTTCAACATATTTCGTTTTCTGCTATGCTCGCACTACTAACCAAGTCTGCGGGAAGACATAAGGCAGGTCGTGGCGTGTTGTTATGTCTCCATTTCATGTTTTTTTCTATCTTTTTTACTACCTTCCCTATCATCCCTAGCGTTACATTATTATTATTATTATTATTATTATTATTATTATTATTATTATTATTATTATTATTATTAAATATGTTTATATATTATTAAATATAATAATAATATATATATTTAATTTATATATTATTAAATGTTTTTATATATTATTTAACCATTTTGTTTCAAACTTTCTTGTTGTTTTCATGATGTTTGTAGTATTCTCAGCATTCTTGGATAGACCGTCGTCTGCCTCACTTGAAATCTTCTCTTCACCTGTGAGAAAATTGCCTAGCATTCATAGTATATATAGAAGGAAAACATTTTCGCACTAATTTTTTTTCTAACACAATTATTCTGTTTATTAAGATTTTTCTTTATTTTGTCAATTTTATCTTTATGGTATATATATATAATTATATGAATTACGTTGTTCATTTCGCACATTAACCATTTTTACGATTGCTTATTACCTTAAATTCTAAAGTCAATTAAGATCAGAATCCATGAGATCCATTGTTGTACAATATCAGGTTATTATTATTATTATTATTATTATTATTGTTATTATTATTATGTCACTTTTCATCATAATTCGAGTTCTGCTATGGTCCCACTACCAACCAAGTCTGGGGGGAAGACCTAAGGCAGGTCTTGATGTGTTGCTATGGCTCCATTTCATGTTTTTTTTTGTATCTTCCCTATCATCCCTGGCGTTACATAGACAAAGTTTTCCTTAGTGTGTGGGCTGTACTTAATAAGACAATTTTTTGTATATCTCTTAAGCTGGTGTTTCTAGGGATTTTTTCAATGTGTTGTTGTGTTCCATTTTTTAAAATTCCAAATGCACTACTATCACTGGCACAACTCTTGTTTTCAATTTCCACAATTTTTCAATTTCAATTTCCAGGTCTTTTGACAGTTTTTCAAATTCCTTGGTTGCTATGTTACAATCCGCTAGACAAGCCATATCAATTAATAGGCAGGTTTTATTTTTATTTTTTTTTGGTTTTTAACAATAATGTCCAGCGTAATTGCTTCAGTTTTTCTTTTTGTGTAGATGGTGTAATCCCATAGAATGGTGACATCTGTTTTTTTAACCGGTGCTGGTTGATGTTCATACCAGTGTTTGTTTACAGATTTTCCATAGTGTTTGCACATTGTCCTATGTAAATATTGCCCCACTCTCTCGTGATGATTTTTATATTCATTTGGGACAAGTACAGAATAGCCTGAGATTAAATGGTCTATTTTTTTCTTGGTGTTTATCACAAAACCTGCATATTGGATCCATATTATTATGCATAACATTTGCCTGTAAGTTTCTAGTGAAAAGACTTTGGTCTTGCGCTGCCACAATAAAGCCTTTCGTCTCAGACTTTAATCCAGTTGCACGTAACCCGTTGGCCATGCAGAGGTTTGTCTTGCCAGCGTTGTTTCATCTGTTCAAGTTATTATTATTATTATTATTATTATTATTATTATTATTATTATTATTATGATTATTTCATTTTTCATCATATTTCGATTTCTGCATTCGTCCCACTATCAACCAAGTCTGCGGTCATACCTAAGGCAGGTCGTGGCGTGTTGTTATGGCCCCATTTCATGTTTTTCTATCATACCTATCATCCCTAGCGTTACAAAGATAAAGTTTTCCTTAGTGCGTGGGCTGTACTTAATAAGACAATTTTTTGTATATCTCTTAAGCTGGGGTTTCCAGGGATTCTTTCAATGTGTTGTTTTGTTCAATTTTTTATCATTCCAAGTGCACCTACTCTCACTGTCACAACTCTTGTTTACAATTTCCACATTTTTTCAATTTCAATTTCCAGGTCTTTTTACAGTTGTTCAAATTCCTTGGTTGCTATGTTACAATCTGCTGGACAAGCCATATCAATTAATAGACAAGTTTTCTCTTTCTGGTTTTTAACAATAATGTCAGGCGTATTTGCTTAAATTTTTCTGTCTGTGTATATGGTGTAATCCCATAGAATAGAAACATGTTCTATTTCTGTAACCGGTGCTGGGTGGTGTTCATACCAGTGTTTGTTTACAGATTGTCCATAATGTTTGCACATTGTCCAATGTAAATATTGCCCAACTCTATCGTGGCGATTTTTATATTCATTTGGGGCAAACACAAAACAGCCTGAGATTAGGTAGTCTATTGTTTCTTGGTGTTTATCACAAAACCTGCATTTTGGATCCATGGCGGTCCAGTGGATATCGTCTCGGAACAAGAAATCGGAGAGCCGAGTTCGAATTCCAGTTGAATTCATTGCATTCACTTACGCGCAAATGCCCTTGGGAAAGGTATTAATCCGTCTCTTCCTTCCTGTTATGGGTTAAATAACAGAACAGATTGGGTTCTATATCCTTGGCTGGCAACCAGTCTACCGCAGAAAGCAATGGCAACCTACTGCGGGAAAATTTTCTGCCCAGTCAGTCATGTCTCTTTCGAGACATCATCGCCCAAGCGTGTTTCACCTATGGCACTTAACTGACTAACTATTATGCATAATATTTGCCTGAAAGATTCTAGTGAAAAGACTTTCGTATTGTGCTGCAAATATTTATATATTATTTAACCATTTTATTTCAAGCTTTTTTGTTGTTTTCATGATCTGTCTGTAGTATACTCAGCATCCTTGGATAGACCGTCGTCTGCTCACTTGAAGTCTTCTCTTCACCTGCGAGAAAATTGCCTAGCCTTCACAGTATGAATGGAAGGAAAGCATTTTAGCACTAATTTCTTTGTTTTTAACACAAGTATTTTGTTTATTAAGATTTTTCTTTATTTTGTCAATTTTATCTTCATGATATACATATATAATTATATGAATTACGTTGTTCATTTCGCACATTAACCATTTTTACGATTGCTTATTACCTGAAATCCTAAAGTCAGTTAAGATCAGAATCCATGAGATCCATTCTTGTACAATATCAGGTTATTATTATTATTATTATTATTATTATTATTATTATTATTATTATTATTCCAGTGTATACCCATTAGGATAGGTTGATTTTCAATTATGCTTGAATATCAAAAAGAATCAGCCAGGGCAAGTAGGGCATTAGTATGATAAGTACTTACACCAAAAAGTATGTTTGTAACTTGCACCAATTTTTGAGCATTTATTTTAAAAATCGTCTAATATGAAGCATATGAAAATCCTTGTTTTTCATAAATTTAGATACGAAATCGCTTCCAAAAGTTATAATTCCATCCATAAAGGTTTGTTAATTTATATCATTCAAATGAAATGAAAACAATATATCAAAAAGTAGAAATTAAAATGAAATTATAAACTCTCATCTCAAACCCAACAGCTCAGATTAGCTTCATTACCTCATTAATTGAGATACGTCAGTAATAACATTGCAAGATATTGTAAAACAGTTATTTTTTCTGTTATCATTGAAATAAAAGCCAACATGTATGAACTCTGCTAGGAACAAATTAAGGGATTATTTTAATATAAACTACCATTTTAATTTGAACACTCTGAGATTCTACCGGTTATTAATAGTGTGATGTGCCTTTAAATGCTCTCTGTCTCTCTCTGTCTCTCTCTCTCTCTCTCTCTCTCTCTATATATATATATATATATATATATATATATATATATATATATATGGAGGACTAATATATTATGCTCTCATTACAATTGAGCTCTCTGGAGAAGAATATTTTAAAACAGTTGCCACTTCTGCTAGATGCGTGACTCTTCAGAAATGAATTGTGTTCTCTCGGTGACTGGCGTGTGTATACACTGCTTGTATACAACACGTTAAAATTTCCCTTCTCTGATTCCATGCGTCGATGGCTTAGGGAGCTGTGATACAGCGAAATAGGCTTGTATATGGATAACTAATATATGTATATAAGTACTTACTTGAGTGGTAAATTTTATTTAGAAATTTAATTCTATATCTCCCCTTAATTTTCTGGTATTTTCGTCTTGAAACATTTGGGTTTCATGAAATTTTATATAGTATCGTTAACTTACATCTTATTTCCCCAATTTCTTGCTTTAGTATTGCCTTACAAGCTGAATCTGTTTGTTGTTTAATTTTTTCATTGTCTTGACACCGAGTTTCTCAGAATCTGCTTAAGCTTTTGCGCATATGACATTATTAAATTATGAGTTTTCCCAATGTTTTGTCCGTTAAAAGTGTTTGCATTGCAGCGTTATGTATTTGCTCAATATGTTTATTGAACTTTGTCATATGAATTTTTGGAAGCTGGTTTCTGTCTGACATTTGTGTACGAGTCACTCTGCAGAGTATTTGATTGATGTGCTTTTTTCACTTCAGTGATTACACCTCTGTTGTTTTCTAGGAATTTCGCCCTAATGTCGTTTGAGTGATCTTCAGTGACATAATCTGAATAACTACTGTTTATGTCGCATGCAGATTCTTCAGTTTTATTTCCTCAGAGATTATTATTTCGCATCTGATTTATTTCAGTTTTTGCCTCGTCCTCGATCATATTATTCATTTCCACTCTCATATCTTTATTGTTTGAGTGATGGCTTCTTGAATTTTGTTTTAGGTTTAGTTTTATCTCATATATTTTTAGATATTAGAGTCTTTTGTTTCGCACGATATCCCTGCAGTTATTGGTAAGCTTCTTTTTTTAAAGTTGAGCTAGTGTCTTATTCCAGTTCCTACAATAGTCTTTTATATTTGGTATACCTAATCCTTGGTGTTCTATTGTGGATATTTTCGTGCAGTGTAAATGATATCAAGGCTTGTCTATCTCGTTCGCTTTTTTTTAATTAATTGATTAGGCATTTTATCTCTTTGTCTAAGGTTGCAATTAGTCTGGGTTTGGTGACCTGTTGTCTTCTAATTATTGGAAGTGTTTGTTCTAGTGACAGAAATTTAGCCCCAGACTGGTTCCTCTCTGAATGTTTTGGACTTTGCTGATTCAGGTGACTCCCGATCCGATATGAATATTTTTGTAATCAGTGAGTTTGCTAAATTCTTTCTCTTTCTTTGCCTTTTATACTTGACCGCCGAGTGTAATTTTATTCAAGATACTAGCTTTAGAGCGACTGTTGATCAAAAAAATGAGCTGGTTCTACCCATGAAATATTATTATTAATATTATTATTATTATTATTCGATTAATTATTATCAGTAATGTAAAATGGTTTCATGACGACGATTACTCGCGAAGTGAATATGATTAATGTTGTATTACAGAGTCGAAGGTGATTTTGCTCAACATTCCCTAGTTGTGTATGGGCTTATATTTAACTATTATGACCGCTTGCTTTTTATGGAAGGATTATTGCATTATTTTCTATGTTTTTATTACTTGAATATCATTGGGTATTTTGGCACACGTTATTTCTTACTTTATGTTCGGTGGCACGGCTAATCCGTTTTTTTTATAAAAAGTACGATTTTTTCTTTTATAGCTAAATTGTCATTGTAAGTTTTTATTATCTACTGGCACAATGGTTTGTATATTACGTGCATAGACAGACTGAGCATCGTACTTACAAATTTAACATACTTTTTAACTTTTCCCTGCTGAAATTTGTGTGCCTCTAATATGTACGTTTTATTTAATCTGCCAAATATGCCATGCATTTTGCTCTATCACAGAAGATGCTAATAGTCAATCAGCTGTTTCCTTAACAGAAAATGATCATTGAAGAAAGGCACAAAAACTAAAGTGTTTTTTTCATCATATCACCCCGAGCAAGGCGGTAAAGCCCATTGATGTGCCGGGGGCTACGTAAGAGTGAAAAGATTAGAAGAGAGAAAGCTGGAAACCACATCCTAAAGAGGGAACAAGGGATGAGCCTCTACACCTGTTCAATAGACGTGGGTGGAGTGTGAACCGGGCGACAGTTTAGTCTATCTACTCCAATTGAGAAAAAAAAAAGAAAAGTAAAAGATTGGAAAAAAGAAAACCGGAAACTACATCCTAAACAGGGAACAAGGGATGAGCCTCTACACCTGTTTAATAGACGTGGGTGGAGTGTGAACCGGGCGATAGTTTAGTCTATCTACTCCAATTGAAAAAAATAAAAATAAAAGTGAAAATATTGGAAAAGAGAAAACCAGAAACCACATACTAAACAGTTTAAATTTATAAGACCTTTCTTTTAAAATACTTTTTCGGGATAAGATATTTTTCTTAATTCTAGTAGATCTTTCTACCATTGATATGGGATTCTTTTCTATTAAGTCCTGTGGAATGTACAAATCTGGAATATATGATTATTTTATCTTCGATTTACATGTGATAAACATTTGTTTCTAAGGTTGGTAATCCTCAAGTGATGTGGTTTATGCTAATTCGTACAGGTCTTTTATATTTTATACAGTTCCCAATATTTCTTACCAGGTTTGGCAACATGCAAGATATACATATAAAAGAATCGATCAGAAGAGTCTATTTAAACGTGTTTTTCAGGTTACTGTTTTGGTTTTGTAGTAATTTGCACCGCCGAGCAAAACAACCCTAGCGCAGTCTATTTTATGTTTAATTTAATCATCTCTTATAAAATCTCATATAACCGATATATACTCTGAGATATTTGTAGTGTTCAACATTTGCTAATTCTGCCCTAGATATTAAGCCAGGATTTGTCATCGGAGGTCACATTCTGAACAACATAAGATACGCAGACGACTCAGTGTTGATTTCAGTCACGGAAAAAACTGAAGGACCTCCTACAAAAGATAGCTGAAGAGAGTGACATGAAGGGTTTACAAATAAACTGCAAGAAAACCGAATGCATGATCATCAACAAAAAGAGCAGCCCAAAGTGAAAAATACAGGTAGGGGATGTTAAAATCAAGCAGGTACGAAGATTTACATATCTAGCAAGTCTTCTAACTGAAGACGGAAAATACGACGCTGAGATCCAAAGGGGAATTGGCATGACGAAAGACGCATTCTCTTCCAAACGATTGCTTCCCCGACGGCTACATTCTCCAGGAGTTTAAATGTAAGGTCAATAGACACCTCCTAACACACTAACCTGCTCCCATTCTATCAAGCACTCTTCCCAACCCTCATCCTCGCTATCCTTATTCATCTGTCACCTTCCTCCTGACATTCCCTATGTCTAACCTTTCCTTCTCTTTACCTTCCCCTATGTAGCCCCATGCGCAATAGTGGCAGTGGAATGCCTTGCTTGGGGTGAGATGATTAAAAAAAAAAGAAGCCGAGTAAAGTATCAAGACACTGGAAACTTTCACTAAAAACAAAGAAGATAGTATTGGATTGCTATGTGATGTCAGTTCTTCAATATAGGTGTGAATGTTGTACAATATCAACAAAGATGAAGGGAAGACTTGAAGCAGCTGAAATGTGATTCTACAGAAGGATGCTGCGGATATCGAGGACAGAGCATGTGAGCAATAAGGGGGTGTTGGAAGGAATGGAAACGAGAAGGAAATTAATAATGAGCATCAGGAAGAGACAACTGAAGTTCCTTTGGCATGCAATGAGGAAAGAGGGCTTGGAGAAACTGATACTAACAGGCCAGATAGAGGGAAAAAGAGACTGAGGAAAGCAGCGAATAACATGTTTGAAGGGTCTGAATAGGTGGATGCAGAACGTGGGCTGAGAGACGTTACAGGAGAAAGCGTGCTGAGATTCACCAGGGAGAGGGAGGCGTGGAAGGCCATGATCGCACACGTTCTGAAAGTACAAGGTACATAGAAGTAAAAGAAGAATTCTGCATTCATACTGAATTGACAGTACATGCTTCATTTTGTTAAATGTTGACGTTTTGTCGTCAAATTAATGACTTAAAGTGGACAGGTTTAAAGATGCAGTTCACCATATCATGTTCTATGTATTTTTTAAAACGAAAGAAATAATCCCCGACAAAAACAATTAAAAATATTTATTTAAATAAATAGCTTCGGGTGGTCAAATCGAGTTGGAATATCGATATCTGAACAGCTTTTTACTATTTGTAGAGATTCTGCTTCTTTTCAGAACGGAACAAGCATGATCATGCTGATTTGCTTCCAACAAAGATGCTGCTGTCTGCTATGTGGAATTACGGAGGAATAATTCACTGAACATCTTCCAGACAACGAAAGAATAACTGAAAATCGTCTATTCAATAAAAATGGCCGATTTTGTGAAGTCAAAATGTTGTCTTCTTTTCCACGGCAACAACAACCAGATGTTGGGAAAAAAACCTTACAGAAGCATCAGGTTTTGTAACTGAAAACGACTTCTAACTTGGCTTCTTCGAATTTCCATTTTTCATGTATCTACACAACAATCTAATCGAGTAAAAATGACTCTTCACACTCAGTTGAAAAATACTTCACACTCTTGTTAAAAAAAAACAAAACATAAAAAACAGAAATATATCCGATTATAGCAACTATAAATAATGGTGAAGGACGGGTGACAGTGGTTAAAAAATAGGGAATATGTACTTGATACATAATTTTGTGATTTTTTTAAGTATGTAAAATTTTGTTTATTCATTTTCTCATTTGTCACTAAGTTTTGAAATGACCTAATTTAAACAAAAACAAATATTCAATAGTAAATCTCTCTATTTTCAAAAATTTTTTTTCTAGTATTTAAATTCCTGCTTTTGTCCTAATCGTTGTTGGTATTATCACAAATTTACTGTTGAAGACCGTAATTTAGAATGGCTGAAACTGTAGGCCAACGACAAAGATGAAAGCAGTAATACGATTATAAATAATGAGAATTACTTATTCCAGAAAGAAAGTGTGAATGAATATGGATACTCATTATTATGACGGCCTTATATCTTTTTTTTTATGTGATGTCTGTCTTTCAATATGGCAGCGAATGCTGGAAATTTCATCGGAGATGAAGGAAAGACTAAAAGCAACCCAATTTTGGTACTATAGAATGATGCTGAGGATGCAAATGTGAGCAACAACAAGGTATTGTAGAGGATGAAAATGAAAGGAAAACTGATACTTAGCATCAGGAAAAGACAGCTCGAGTTTCTGAGACATGTAAAAAGGAAAGAAGCCATGGAGACTCGAATACTTACGAAATGGATATAGAGGAAATGCAAGGTAAAATCGCTTGACATATTTAATGGACTTGAGCTGCTGTAGGAAGAGAAAGGATTGGGAGGGAAACCAGAAGAATGGGTGTTAAAATTTAGAAAAGAAAGGGAGATGTAGAAGGCCATGATCACCTCCGTCTTGAAAGGAAATGACACATAGAAGTGGAAGAAGAAGAAGAAGAAGATAAAGAAAAAGAAAAAGATACTTTATTTACGTGGTATTCTACACTTTCAACTTTGTACGAAGTCTAAGGTATCTTATTAACGCAAATAGAGCCTTATTGGCTTTTGTGATTTCTTATCTTTTCAGCGAAATTTGTTTACATTTTTGTTTAATCATTTCACCCCGAGCAAGGCAGAAACGCCACTGATGTCCAGGGGGTTACATAAATGTAAAAAGATTAATTAGAAAAGAGTGAGGAGTACAAACTAGTTAGAAAGGAACAATAGAAAGCAGGTGCGATGACAGATACATAGGTGGAGATAAAGAGAAGGTTATACAGGGATGGGGAGAGAGCTAGAGGCCAGTGGTTAGTAGATGAGTATTGACTTTGCATTTAAATTTCTGGAGGTTGTAGCCGTCAGGAAAGCAAGAATACGGGAGCGAGTTCCACAGGGGGGAAGTGCGAGAGAAGAAGCTGCAGGAGTAGAATTGTTGTCTGCATTTGGCTAACCTGACTGTGAATGGGTGGGACCCAGTTGCCAGTCTGGTTGCACGAGTAAACACCTGTTGAGGAGGCATCAGTGACTTAAGCTCGTCCGAGCAGAAGCCATGAAAGTATTTATAGAACAGACAAAGGGAGGCCACATTTTGACGATGAGGAAATGGCTGCAGTCGAGCCGCCAGATCAGTACCTATCACATTACAGACTCTCCTTTGGAGCTTGTCAAGAACACTGAGGAGAACGGCAGGGGCACCTGACCATAAATGGCAGCAGTACTCCATGCACGGACGGATGGTTGATTTGTATATATGCAGGATGGATTCAGGTGGAAAAAACATCCTGGATCGACATAGTGACCCAAACTTCTTAGCAGTAGATTTTGCTATGGATTCAGTATAGTGGTTCCATTTGAGGTCTGAGGACAGGGTAAGTCCGAGGAGGCGTAGTGTATTACTCTCAGGGAGAATCACTTGGTCCATGCTTATGGGAGGCAGGAGAGGTTGCCTGTAATGCTTGGTCTTAGATGAATTGAAGTTGACAAGCCACTTCTTGCCCCAGTTCACCACAGAGTGTAGATCCCGTTCAAGGTCAGCAGCGAGATTATGTCTGTCCGCCACGACAGGTTTCTTACTGGAGCGGGAGTATATTTAGTGTCATCTGCGTAGATGCCTACTTGGGACTTGATCTCATCTGGCAGGTCGTTGATGAAAATAAGGAAGAGCGTCGGGCCCAGGATAGAGCCCTGTGGGACACCAGCATTCGTGCTGTAGGACGAAGAGGCACGCCCATTCAGAACGACATTCATTTTGCGGTTATTTAAGAAAGACTGGATTAGGTCAAGCAGGCGACCGGTAATACCATAACCGCGTAGTTTGCATCGGAGGCCAGAGTGCCAAACCCTGTCGAAGCCTTGGAGATGTCCAGAGCAACCGCGCGAGCCTCGTCAGACTCATCAAGGGACTGTAGCATGAACTCTGTTACGGTTGTTAGCAGGTCGGCCGTGGACCTGGCAAAGCGGAATCCATATTGCCTGTCGAAGAACAGTTTGTGGGCGTTGACATGATATATATAATGTTGCGACATATATATATATATATATATATATATATATATATATATGTGTGTGTGTGTGTGTGTGTGTGTGTGTGTGTGTGTGTGTGTACATATATATCGAAATAATGACTTGATACCACAGAACAAAAATACAGATCTGCATAAACATAATTTTATGCATATGTTTCTATTATATTCGGACCTAGACTGTCTTTCAGCCATCACATCTTCAAGGACCAATCATTGGCACAATTAAAATTATATTAGACTAACTAGCAAAGAATTCAAAGAGGTAATAGTGGAACACGTTTAAATTTAGTATTATTATAAACATGTAAAATTAAGGAAATAAATATACGATTAAAATAAATGCGTAAATAAAGAAAAGGGGTAAATTCTTCGCTATTTAGTTTAATATATTTTTAATTGTACCAACGATTGGTCACTGACGAAGCGTTGGCTGAAAGCCAGTTAGGTCCTAATATTATAAAACAAGACAAACGAGCATAAAATTAAGTTTATTCATATATATATATATATATATATATATATATATATATATATATATATATATATATATATACGAGTAAACAGGTCATGTTTGTATTTCATTCTTTGACGGAGTGTTGGCTCAGCAATTTTAGTTCTTTTGTTTTTTGATCTAACGTCTCCATGTCAAAACATTTTGCACATTTACAAATTTATTTTACGACCACGTATCGAAGGCTAATGACAAATATTGTGCGATGCACTTACTGTACATTTCGAGATTCTTGACAAACTCCAGAGAATCTTTAATAAAATGAGTCCTGATAAGACATCTCGACTCTTGTAACTTTCTCACCAACATGACGTTGACTCCCACTGTCTGTTCTACAAACGTTTTCTTTAATTTCTCTAGCGATCTATGTGAACTCGTGCTCTGATCGCATAAATTTAAGCGTAGTACTAGATTTGATAATTAGGTCTCACCGTTTACTGCTGAATTTTCTAGATACAACTAACAGATTTTCTTCTCGTACATATCACCTGTTGAATGTTCTTCTGAGACTACTTGCCTGTTAACTACGATTTTGAAAAGTTTTAATGCAACGTTATTCGATAACTTTCATTTTCTTAAACACAGTTCCTTTCTGTCTTCTCTTGAATCATCACCACAAAAGTATTTACATTCTGTTTTTATTCCTGATAACCCACTGAATTCTAGTAGAATTTTCCACCAGCTTCGAGCGTAAAGATTTGAGGACTTATATATATAATTCCTGGTAAGAGAATCAACAGTTTTACAATTCTGAGTTCTCCAGCATTTACTTTATTAAAAAAATGTCTTCAGTACAACAAACAATTCTTTTTTATTAAAAATTAATATAATTTACTTTGCGACACAGAAATTTCTGTTTCGAGATTTTTACCTCGTCATCAGACAATGTTAGTTTCATTTGAATATATTAAACGATGTGTTTGTTATTTATGGATATGGGAAGACAGAACACTTTATGCGTGTTTTTAATTTAACTAATCAGCATAGAGATCCACTTAAAGTTTGAAAATAATCTTTTGGTGAATACATGATTTCGACTTTTAATCTTAATGACAAGGGTGTCAGTCGATCAAAACCCCTGTCTTGACTGCATTTACTTTGATGTATTATTGTTATGAGATTATAGTCTTAGTTTTCTCTATCTCCCAACTTTTGCTAAAACAAAACAGAAAAAAAAGGAAAATATTTTATATTTTTGATCTGAAATAAAAAGATCTTCGTGTGTAACTATATTATTTTTTCTATTCAGAATGCATTTTATTCTAAGTTTCATAAAACTCTTAATCTGTAAAATTTTTAATATCTATTTATTTAAAAAGATTTTTAATATCTATTTATTTAGAAAAATGTTAATATACATTTTATTATGTTTTTAGTATATTATATTATTATTATCTTCTCATACAATTTTCAATATCATAATAGAAAATTTTACTCTTTAATTATTAAAATTTTAGTTATTTAGTTCAGTATTTTAATACCTATTTAATTATTATTATTATTTTATAATATAAAAACAAATTACTAGATATATGTAAATTAATACATATTTTTTATTATGAAGAATTTTTTCTCATTTTAATCCAAGGTACTTCAGAATGATACAACCAATGTAACAAATTGGCTCAGTAATATAAAAAACAACGCTTTTATCCATTTGATATTGAGTAATACAACCCATCGATATCAAGGAAACTATTTGTTACCTCATTAGAATTTGCCACAGTTTATTTGGATTTATCGTAGAAGTAGAGAAATTTAATAATTATGAATGCAGAACAATTGTTCCCATTTATAATAAAGAACAGTGGACAAACATTTTTCCAAGAAAAATAACTTTGATATAACAATGGGATATTAAGAATATGCCACGTCTTTCGATCTGGGTGGCTAGTTTATGCTATACAATCTTACAGCCCATACGGATATATTGAAGATATTATATTATGCAGTGATGACAGCTTCATGGTAGTGAGAAATTCCACAAATTTTCAAATAGATAAAATTAGAAAGGTAATATATAAAAAAATTTAAAATCCTAATTTAAACTGACTATTACTACAAATATAACATAATAGATTTAGAAAAGAATATCTACCAAGCATAAAATAAACTAAATACAAATCCTTTATATACACACCCAAAATGTAACCACCTTTCATCCATTATTAAACATGTACTCATATCCATATAATAAAGAATTAGTACAAATTCCCCAAATGAAGAAGTACCCAAATAAGCATAGTACCATTTTTTATAATACTGCCTTAAATATAATAGATATAAAAGCCCAAATATCGAATGTGTAAAAGAGAAAATCTACCGGCGAAGAAAAACTGGAATATAAATATTACTTGGTATACACCCACTTTCAACTAAATTGTTAGCAGTTAATTAGGTGCAGAAATCTTCGCTTTGATTAAGAAAGACTTTCCGAATAATAATCTCTTAAGGAAGACTTTCAATAAAAAATACTCTTAAATTGAGTTGTAGTTGTACGAATAATATGGAAAAAATTATAAAAAACATTATAAAATATTTTAATTAAAAACCTAAACCTGATTGAAAATAAGAATTATCCAATAACTGTAATCAATAATTTGGACAATAATAAATGTAATTGCAGAAACCCTGTGGAGTGTCCTTTGAAAAACAGGTGCCTTACAGAATGCAATGTTTATCAATGTGCCATTTCTTCCATGGAATATCATACTAATGTAAAGATTTATGCGATTAGTACAAAGAACAATGATTAACAATGCCTAATAACAAGGTAAACATCTTAAAACATAGAGATTTCCGTGTAGCAATGTAAACTATATTAATTTTAAATTAAAACACACACACACACACACACACACACACACACACACACACACACACACACATATATATATATATATATATATATATATATACATATACATATATATCAGCCATTGGTACCCTCACAGAACATATATCTGGGTACATAGACAATATCCTAAAACCTTTATTGTCTGACATACCTAGTTATATTAGAGACACAACTGATTTTCTCAACAAATTACAAAACATTAACTTAGTCCACGATGATATTAACCTTGTAACGATGGATGTAACATGTCTGTACACGAACATTCCACATGTTGAAGGAGTATCAGCTTGCCATGAGTTCCTTAGTAATAGCAAATTATCTGACAACCAAATTACAGATATATACCAATTAATAAATTTCATTTTAACACATAGTAATTTTAAATTCAACAACAAACACTATTTACAGATTAGTGACACAGCAATGGGCACGAAAATGTCACCTAGTTATGCCAATATCTTTATGCACATTCTAGAAAGGAAGATACTAGACAATTCAGAATATAAACCATCACATTATTTTAGATACATTGATGACATTTTCTTATTAAGGAGTCATGGATTAGAAAATTTAAAAAACTTTTTTTACTTTATGCAACAACTTCCACAATACAATTAAATTTACCATGGTGTACTCATACACATCCGTCCCTTTCTTAGACGTCATGATAAAATTAAACAAACATACACTTTCTACCAGTCTATACAATAAACCCACAAACCAACATAAATTCCTACACTTTAACAGTTGTCATCCCCTTAAATTAAAAAAAAAACTATCGTATACAGCTCATTTCTAAGAATCAAACGCGTATGCTCAGATTATCTAGATTTTCTATACAACATTAACAACCTAAGAAAGCAATTTCTAAAATGTAAATACCCAATAAAAATAATAAAAGAAGCACTAAATAAAACCGTCCACATAAACTGTAACACACTTCTCACATACAAGAAAAGAAAAACACAACGACCAAATTCCCATGTTTGTTAAACACAATCAATATTCCCACACACTTATTCAAAATTTAAAAAGTGATTACAAGAACTTACAATCGAACAAAAAAATGAAAGACATTTTCGATAAACCAGCCATAAATGCAATGAAACAAACACCCAAACTGTCAGCTATCCTCACTTCTACCAAATATCTAAAAAAAATCAAACCTATCAGAGAATTTCAAATGTGATAAATCTCGTTGTTTAGTTTGCAAACATTTAGTAAACGATGCAGTATTTTCTATACCCAACACCAACATCAAATTACATCCACCACGCCTCACCTGTGACAGCCAAAATATAATATATTTTCTCTTATGTTCAATAATTCCAAAGAGTGGATATATTGGTGAATCTGGAGATAGTTTTAGATTTCGTTTCAATAATCATAAACTAAGCATACGCCAAAACAACCCTTATTCACCCATAGCTAAACACTTCAATCAACCAGGACACACATTAGAAAACTGCAAAGGTTTACCAATAGATACCGATTTTAGTTCTACATACTCACGCAAAAAGTAAGAAAAATAGTGAATTTTAAAATTAAATACATATAGGCTAGGGTTAAATAGGGACTCAGGTGTTTTGAATCTTTATAATATTTCAATATTTAAACATTTTTTATAACACTAAATTTTCTTTAAAACAACATTTAAAAGTATTATTAGAGATAGATTAACGATTACAAATATTAAAAACTCTATCGCTTTCTACGTCACGTGATGTAAACATCTTTCGACAAACGCTCTCGCGACGAACGCTCGTGCGACGGACGCTTCTAGTTTAAATTTTTAAAACACTTATTTCTGATGAAAGGCCGAGGCCAGTCTGAAATATCATATATATATATATATATATATATATATATATATATATATATATATATATATATAGAAATAAATATATATATATATATATATACATATATATATATATATATATATAATAGAAATAAATAAATACTGTAAAAAAAATACATTTTTAAACTTACAACTTTTTAGTAGTTTTTCCTATACATATTAAGACAGTATACGTGGATCATCATTATGCTATATATATATTCTTAAATTTACTCTTCTTAAATATTGAAGTGTTGGACAGTTTTTGTCTTTATTTTCCCCTGAAATTAAAGCCGAATTACGATGTTTAGAACGGCTAGAAATTAGACATCAAAATTGAATTTGTAATTTTGTAAATGACACAGGCACATTGTGTCTATATGAAAAATTTGAAAACATAATAGACATTCATCGTCTGTCATGTTTAACATTATATATTTCGAATAATTATCTGCTTTCTCGATACAATATATATATATATGTATATATATATATATATATATATTTTATATATATATATATATATATATATATATA
Organism: Ascarosepion bandense; assembly: GCA_037127315.1. NCBI lineage: Eukaryota > Metazoa > Mollusca > Cephalopoda > Sepiida > Sepiidae > Ascarosepion > Ascarosepion bandense. The sequence goes on along the minus strand of JBBBDQ010001347.1, from coordinate 1,983,964 downwards.
TATATATATATATATATATATATATATATAGTCATCCGTAGTGACATCTGTTAGCCATTTTCATAGTGTGCGTGTGATCGCTTCTATCTTATAACCATTGAAAGAAAATGGCTATCTCAGTTGTGAGTCTTCTGAAATCTAGGCTGTATAAAACTCTATATTTTCTGGAATATTTCCATATTATCCCAGCCCATTGAATGACCAAGGGAATGCACTTAACTATAAGCATTCTCGGGGTTCATGTAAAGCCTCTCTGAGAATATTGCAATAGTCATTGTTCTGTCTACTGTAAAGAGAATGTTTACTTCATTCACTGCACCATCTGACCTACTTCTGCGGACATAGTAAAAAGGTCAATTTCTCTTTTCTCTCTCAGTTTGCCGTTAACTTTACTGACCCATATTCCTTTTGGCTTTACATTTTATGATAAATAAATATTTATTAACCGAATATGAATATCGTGGCACATTATAAAATCTCAGTGAGTTTTTATATTTGTATATACGAATGGTTGTTAACATTATACAGGGTGTCCATAAAGTTCATGTGCACTTTAAAAAATTCAAAACTTTATTTGTATTTGTGAAAAAATATTCTGTAAAAAAATGTTATACAGTTTAATTTACTTAGTTTTAAGTATAGTTATTGTATAATTCTTTACCACAAGATTTGTAACAATTTTTACATAAGTAAAAAATATTTTCTTTGTTTTTCAGAATCAGTTTGATCCATGGCTTCAACTGACATGTGAAAGAAAATGTGTATGCAACCAAACCTAGTTCATTTGAAGATTTGAAAACTAAAATACTTAATGTGATTTCAGGCATTACAGTAAATCAGTTGGCAAATGTTTTACGTGAATTGCAAAATCGTATTATCTTTTCTATTGTCAAGGATGGAGGAATGTGGAAACATAAATAAAATTTCAATAAAAAACGTTAGAAATATAAATGTACTTCTTTCTAGTCCCTTTTACAAAAGAAAACTTATATCTATAAATATGTACTCTTAAATTAAATGCCCTTGTTTGCTTTATAGTAATAGTCATTTAACGTTCAGAATATATATTATTCATCCATCGTATATTCTTTAGATAAAGATAAAGTAACAAATATATCTTCAGATTACGAGAAATTAAAAAGACTAACTTGAAAATAAATAGCTTTTCCAAAAAAACTAACATGTGGACATATCGATTCTTGTAAGATAAACCATGTTAAGTAATGTTGAGCCTGCTCTCTATTTAGATGGGTAACCACTTGGAATAATAAGTCATGAGGGAAGTATTATCTTCGGAGGCAGTTCTAAAAAGTAGCAGTTAATGGGAAAAAGGTTTTACTTATATAAAGATTGTTGCAAATGTGGTGGTAAAGAACTAATCAATAACTATACTTAAATCTATGTAAAAGTGGAAATTATATGTCACAAATGAAATACAAAGGGAAGAAAGGTGGTAGGCTATTCAAAAGAAAATGTTGCGTATTAGTGTGAACATACAACGCAATCATTATAATGTGTTAGAAATAACCACACTGGACTTATCAGCTGATAAGCACATACACACACACACATATATATATAAATATAAACACACATATACACATACATATATGCATATATATGTATGTATATTTATATGCATATATATATGTGTGTGTCTGTCCATACAATTTCAGGTATAACTTTAATATATATGCAGTACTGTGCAAATGTATTGGGACAAGAACTATTTTATCTTTTATGAGGCATCAATATAAAGTTTAAAATCACCTCTATCATAAGACATTTGTACACTACCGGTAGTGTGGAAAAGTATTAGGACAGGGGTGGTTTTCCAAAAAACCTCACTGAAATTCAAATTCAGGGTGAAACGTCAAAACTTGTAAGAATTATTTAACTAAAAAGGAAGAGTAAGGAAGACTTCGGAATTTGAATCGGCTCTCACCGATCTCAATCCTATTGAACATCGATGGAATATTTTTCTTAAAACAATTGATAAATCTAATGTTACTTTGCAAGACACATTTTGGGAACAAATACAATATGCTTGGCAAGAGATACAATTAGATATCTTGAAGATGTCCATGCCTGATAGAATGAAGGCTGTGATTGAAGCCAAAGGCTATTATAGTAAATATTAAAGTTATTTTGTATCAAGTATTTTTTCTTGTTAAAGCATTTGTTGAGTAAAACAAATAAATAACTTTAATTAAATTGTTTATTTTCTGTCAATATGCCTCATAAAAAATAATATAATTTTTGTCTTAATACTTTTTCAGAGTACTGTACACACACACACACACACACACACACACACATATATATATATATATATATATATATATATATATAAAGACTAAATGAAACTTATTTTAGCTGACGCCTTTCGTCCTCTGTTGGACTTTATCGCGTCAAATTTAGGATTTTTTATTGTGACAAATAAACACAAGTAAGAATATATTCAGTTCTTTGGAATTTTTCAGTTTATGAATGGTCATAAAATGCGTCAGGCTTACTGAAAGTCAAGGTAAATTATGGAGAATACTAAGTGACGTAATTAATATCTAATACACAAAAGTGAGTACATGTTCTTGTTGAATATTTTACAATGTAACTTTTATTTATCCAATTTTACTCTTTGGTGAATAATTCATGTAATATATATTTTAAATAATAGGTGTTGAATGTAACTGTTTTCTTTTCACTTTTAAAATTTATTTCATGCATTCTTGGGAAAAATGTTATTTTTCTCATAAAGGAGACATTTAAAATAATAAAAATTCCCCGTCTGAATAAGTAACATTTTTCCTTTTAAAAATATAGCATTCTTAAAATCGAATTTTGTAGTTGAACTTATTTCTATGATTGAAAACTACATTTTGATTCTATTTTTCAGGACCGTTAATTTATGATGTTATCGGCCTGGGGTAGTGATCTCAGTGAACTCTACCATTACGAATGTTTGTATAAACTACTGCAGGATTTGCCCAAAATTTTGTAAATTAAAATGGGTAAATTAATATGTTTGAAGACCATTATTTTCCGTGAACGAAACGCAAGACATGGTAAAAAAGTAACCCTAATGCTGTTCCTCCCAGAAAATGTAGCTAACGTTCACTCAGCTTATATACAGAGTATATTATAGTGTTCCGGAGCAAGTTCATCATCAAAGGTCCAAAACATCGATGTTCTATTCGCCCTAACAAACGGGTGTAATAGGAAATGAGTAGACGTCTATTATCCTCAATATATATGTTAATTATATCTAATTTATACAATTGAAACATTGTGTGCAAATGGCCGCTATAAGGGTTGGAACTCAAATTTGTAAAGGGCTGTTTAGTGTTCCTTTGGTCTATTTTCAATTTATCCGAAGTTTTTATCTGATGAGGCTTCACTATAATTAAATGATTTATGTACGTATTCTAGTAGTATTGTTCTAAATAAAACTGTTGCATTCTCGCACATAAAACCCAAAAAGAGAAACTGCGAATATCTTAAAAACGTGAGGCAATCAAACATGTTCAAAGAAAATTCTATTTTTGTCGGATTATCTTACTGCAGGCAGGTAGATTCTCGTCTAAGTTAAACTCACAAGAACCGACCCTACATATGGAAAATTTTTTTGGCATAGTGTACGTGCTCAGAATATTTAAAAAATCGGTTGTGCCACATGACTCTCTTGTTGGGAGGCTCAGATCAATACCGAATGAACTTCTCTGCGTTATACAATTTTGTCTTAAAAACGTTTGTTCATGTCTTAAAACAGTATTATAAAAACTCTCTGAGAAAAAAAATGCTAGGTTTAAACAGTTTGATGATTATTCCTTTTATTTAAAATGTGATATGAAGCCGTAATTTTTCTAGTTCAGGCCTTGTGTCATATTAAACGAACTTCCTACAGCTTACAATTTTTACGCAGAATTATCATCAAAAGGTTTTCATCACAAGTTGGATTTTGGCAGATTGGAATGTGTAGAAATGTGTGGAATAGTGTAAGAATAAAAATATACATTTTGTGTTTTAAAATAGAAATTTATTAAAAGGAAAGATTAACAATAAGTTGTGCAATTAGAAACATTGTTAGGAACTTAAGGGTAGAGTTCGTGTTCAATTAGAAAGTTAAAGTATCAAGAGTTGAAGAAATTGTTCGTAGTAGTAATTGTTAAAAGAGAGTATATTCGTACGTACTTATGCATATATGCATGTATGCATGTACAAGCGTTTGTTGGTAGGAGTGTCTTTGAAGTGAGAAGAAGAAGTAAATGAATCAGCACAAAAAATAGAAAGAGAAAGAGGACAAATGTCCGGGGCCCTTGAAGCTTATCCCGTTACATTTTAGCTTGCCGTCTATGCTCCTTTCATGTGTGACTGTCTGTGATTGACGTTGACTGGGGCATTTTATAGTATACAAATTTTCGCATCGACTCGCGAAGTCTTCAAGTCTTGCAATTTGCTCCTCCAAAAATTAATTTAGCACCTTCTTGTGAAATATGGTTTCGACTTTTTTTTTAAGCATATGGTTAATGCTTTCTCTGTTTGAGAAAAAACAGGATTTTACACATCATTGTGAATTTTTGTAAAAGTGAATGGGAAAGTTGATTTTAATTCTTAATTACTTATCAAACTACAGATATTCTTTTAATCATTTCATCCTAAGCAATGCAGTAATGCCACTTTGTAAGGAGGGGGTTACAGAAAATGAAAGTGAAAGAGAAGACTGACAATAGGGAAGATTGGGTAGGACAAAGATAAACAGGCTTCAAGAACGTAGAAGATATCGATTGACATTGCATTTGAACTTTTGAAGGTTTAGTTTTCAAGGGAGCAAATAAGCGGAGTGTAGTCCCACAGATGAGAAATAATAAAAAGAAACTGTTTCCATTGAAGTGACGGTTGCATTTAGCAGATTCACCAGTAAAAGGTTGGGAGATAAATGCCAATCTAGTAGTATGCGTAAATTTATATATTGGGGATAAGACGGAAGAAGCACATCAAAGTAGTTGTGATGAAAATACTTGTCGAAAAGACAGAGAAAAGCCTCGAGATAGATGGTTTAGATAAATTAAATTAAAGATCCTTCCTTAGATGTTGTCAAGAATTTCTACATGTACATCAAAATAAACAGACGATATATAGAACAGTATTCAATACACAGATGAATTGTAGATTTTTAAATGAGGAAGATGGATTCCTACACGACCCATTGATCAGTAGGTTTCGAAACTGCGACCTCTAGTAACACCTGGGAAGCCATTAATTGATTTGGTGCGTCTTAGACCTGCCGAATGACACACATTTCGTAACAAAATTTCTTGCAAATAATCAGGTATATATAAATATACAGATTAATTAAAAACAGAATATTTACTCAAATACGAGTATCGATTAAAAGTAATGTTCGAAAAATAAATTAAATGTGTCTGGTATTAATTACATTTCGTTAATCTAGGGAACTTTCCGTAATATATATATATATATATATATATATATTGTTTTTCTTTAATCCGAAGTGGAAGAGTAGGAAGGTAAATTCCAAGAACCTGATCCTAATCAATATTTAAAAATTTTAACATTAAAAAGTGATGCAAGCAGAGAGCTCAATGTATTAAGAATACAGAGCCAATATAAATTAGGGAAAATTTTCAAAATTCAAATGTGTCGGATGTACATTTTGACATAGGATCTCTAATAGAGACTCTACATCACGTCAGAGACATTGTTTTTCAAAATGGCGAAGGCCCTGAGTTAGAGTGTAGAGGGGTTTTTGGTGAACAACGGTCACAAAATGGAAAAGGACAGAGCTGGTAGTCGCGGGGTTACAGGGTGTTGAAAATAATATACCATTTCAACACAATGCTTTCAAAACGAAGCTGTTATCTGTTAACCACCACAGATAATTGCCCTTAATCCTCTTTAAAATGGATCAATCTAGTTTCTTGAAAGCAAAACACTGCGCCTCCACGGCCTAACTCTCTCAGCAGATCTCAAGTGGAATGACTATATCGAATCCATAGCTAAATCTGCTGCTAGGAAGGTCGGTTCACTGTGTATGACCAAGAAGTTTTTCCCGTCTTTATCCATCCTGCACATATATAAACCTACCATCCGCCCGTGTATCGAATACTGCTGCCATATCTTGTCGAGTGCCCCTGCTTTTCACCTCTTCTCAAAATTCAACAGAGAATCTGCAATATGATCGATCCCGACTTGGTAGCTCATTTGCAATCACTTTCACACCGACATAATGTGACTTCTCTGTGTCTCATCTACAAATAATTTCACTGCTCCTATTCCTGGCGCACATTTCGCATGAATTTACTTGAGCTACTAGACTAGCATCTAGGTTAATCTCTTTCACAGTGAAACCAATAAAACAGAACTTCTACCCCCACAGTTTCTTTTCTCGCACTTCCCGCCAGTGGAATTCCTTTCTGTATACTTGCTTCCCCGACAGTTACAATCTCCAATAAATTAAATATAAGGTCAATTGTCATCTGTCTCTCTGTCTCGGATCCATCCCTTCATGTTTTTATTCTCCGTCTACTCTACTTTCATCACACAATTTTTTCGTCTTTCTTTCATCCATTCTCTCACACCACCTATAACTTGTTCCTCTTTCTCTTCACTTTTATTTTATGTAACACCCCTGCTTACCAGTGGCAGTAAAACTGCTTTGCTTGGGGTGAAATGATTAAAAACGACGTGTTTGCGGTTATCGTTATTCGACAAGACGATCATCATCGTAGATTTACGGAAGAGCCATTATATTTCTCAGAAGCAGTTCGGGTAGAATTTCTTCTTAAAATGGAATACAAATAGAATTTGGGTTTTATACGCAAGTGAATGTATATAGATAGGTTTTAGATCTGAGTGTTAAGGTTGTTGGAAGCAAAGAAGGCTGTTCGTCAGAACCTTTTCCCTAGTAATAGCTATAGATTAACGAAAGACTTTTAACATTTCGTATGTAGGAAAGAAAAGCGGATGTGGGTTGTGGCACAGTGGATATCAGTTCAAAACGAGAAATCGGTGAGCCGAGTTTAAATTCCAGTTGAATTCATTGCATTCACGTACGCGCAAATACCCTTGGGAAAGGTGTTAATCCGTCTCTTCCCTCCAGTTATGGGTTAAATAGCAGAACAGATTGGGTTCTATAGCCTCGGCAACTAGTCTCCCGCAGAAAGCAATAGCATCTTACTGCGGGATAATCTTCTGCCCAGTCAGTCATGACTCTTTCGAGACATGATCACCCAAGCGTATTTCATGTATGGCACTTATCTGACTGACGTAGGAAAGAGTAGAAAATAATTAATCATTCAAATAAACGCTTTTGAATTCGATTAAACCTGGAAAGTAGACACCTACCAAATCCAGCAAAAATATGTCAGGATAAAATTATATTAGGTTTGAAGTGTCTCTTATAAATTTAAAGTAGCGATGGTTTAAAGCATCTTAAATAATATATCATATATACGAGTTATGCTTAAGCAGAGACAGCCTGCAGCATACACTAGTCAAATTCAGCAGACTGTCCTTTTGTTCTCGGCAGTTATCATTGTCTTTCCGTTTGTATTACAGCATTGGAGAAAATATCGTATTGCACTTAAAAGGAGGTTCGTGATTTGTCTGCTTAATATCGAAGTGATGCTGTTGAAAAAAATCACATGAAATTCACTGCAATGTGAACAAATGAGAAATCGATTTTATACCAATTCAACTCCATTTCAGTTAAGTTATGCCTTAGGATATTCAAGATTTATTCTCCTACTAAACATCTGATTATGATATCCGACGTTCAAACAAATTTGAGTCGCTGTGCTTTGATCCAGCTTCGTCTTCGTTATATGAAATCTCTTCTAATTTCTTGAAATCATTCATACATACACTATCGGCCATAATTATCAGGTCCGCCCAGTGTTTTAAAAAATGATGCGTTTCATACTATTTTTAGTATTTATTGCCAAGTGAATAATTGTAAATAAACATAGACTGGCTCTTTTCTTAATACCGCACATTAACATGTGCATCAAATGAATTTATAAACATTTAATAATTACCTATATTGCAAAATTTCGGGTGATTTGGACGAGTTTGTTTTTGTTTCCTTTCCTTGTAAAATTTTTCAAACTAATAATAATAAAAAAATATCCTATTTTTATTTAGAATTATCCACTTAAAAATAGTATGAAATACATAATTTCTTTTAAAATTTTGATTATCCGAATAATTATGGCCGGTAGTGTAGATATCAGAAGATACGCAAACTAAATAGCAAAACAAGATTGGCATATATATATATATATATATATATATATATATATATATATATATATATATATATATATAAATCCACTACTTTGCCGGGCGACTGATGAATTGTGCTTAACGGCTTATCAACACTTTAATGGTTGTTGATAGCCAATAATATTTTGTAATATAACAATTAATGTTTCATTAAACATTTTCATCAATCTTTATTTTATTTAGTTAGCCATGATTATCAAGTCCTACTATTTAACCTATAGTTGAGGTTAGAATATATAAATTCGTCATTTTAAACATTTGTTAGCTTGTAACTGAATGCAACGTTACTTCAGAGGTGACTGAGAGAAAATTAATGTCGGATTAAAGAATCATAATGAACGACAAATGTATTGTTCAAAAAACTTTTTTGTCTTCATATATTTGCTTATTGAAATTTCTCGAAGTTTGTCAAGTATTTCTCGTGGCATTTTTATCGTATGTCTTGTACGTGACAGATTTTAGGTAGTAATTTTTTACTGTTAATTTAATATGCAAGTGTTTTTTTAAGTAGCGCTAACGAAATTATGTTTAAATATATTTCTTTTATATAGCCTTTATTAGATTGTTTTATCATGTGCCTGGTTTTATCAAGATCATCAAAACATAATACATATCCGTGTGTATGCGTATATTTAATGGTTCCGATATATATATACATATATACATTAATACAGGTTTCTTTGAATAATATAGACAAGTTTTGTCTATTTATTTTATGCAGGAACCTTTCTTATAGTCTGATAAGTTTGATAATGCTATCGTTAAAAGACGCCAACAAATCGCAGTAATTGTTGATCTTTTTATCAGGTCTGAGCTTTCGGCTTACATAAACCATTAACCCTCATGTGACCAAGAACCATACCACCACCATTTTGTCACCGTCTTCGGCCTTCCGCCACGTTAAAAATGGACTTGTCTCTTTGGTTAATTCTACTTTGTCAATAGCGTAAATGTTAACTTAATGTTCGCTATATGTTAAATGTTTACTCTGTGATAATGGCTTATGTAAGCCGAAAGCTCAGACATGATAAAAAAATCAACAATTACTGCGATTTGTTGCCGTCTTTTAACGATAGCATTATCAAGCTTATCAGACTATACGAAAGGATCCTGCATAAAATAAATAGACAGAACTCGTCTATATTATTCAACGAAACCTGAATTAATGAAAAAGTGCTGCTAAAATACACACACAATATATATATATATATATATATATATATATATATATGTGTGTGTGTGTGTGTGTGTGTGTGTGTGTGTGTGTGTGTGTGTGTCTCATCCACATAGAGGCTTGTTTACCTGTATCACAGCTCATCAGTGTGGCTAGACATCTACTTGCATCAGGCAACTGGACCGATTTGGTGTCAGTCGAAGTCTCTACTCCCTAAGCCATAGGCCCATAGAATGAAAGCAGGGAAATTTCAGCGTGTTATATATAAGCGGTGTATACACACGCCAGTCACCGGAAGAACTAAGTTCATCGCTGAATAGTATGCACACATAGGCACTCACAGACACTTCGTTAAGTTTTGCATTCCTGAATAACTTGTTTATAGTTACGTAGCCAATCTGGCTTTTTGTTTCTCCTTCTAAGCTTTTCCATATCCATAATCGTGTTGGACGTTCTAAAAACCATATATTGATTATTACCTGGACATTCTATATGCATTATTGGAGGCATTTTTCTCCCCGGTCATGAAGGTTTCTTGCTCTGACGTTTCCACCTGTTTCGCCGTCGTCCTTCTTGCCTAGTTTGTCATTCAGGTTTCTTGTGATAACTTGAATTTCTTGCGATATACATTGAGCCTTGGCGTTGTTCACCATAGAGTGGAAAGATACTATTTCCTTCTCAGTACTTTGCGTTGTCGGTGCACACACTACTATAACAACTATATTAAAACGATTCCCTTTTAGTTTGATTGCAATAATTCGTCTGGATAACTGGCAGTCCCCTAGAACACATTTCTTCATATCCTGTTCAAGAAAAAAAGCCGACTCCTTTTTTTCATATTTTACTGCCTGTGTGTATGATCTTGTCATAGTCACTGATAAAATCTCCGTTTTCTACCCCCCACCTAGTTTCGATTATGACTAAAATTCAATTGGATGATCTCTTGTTTGATAGTATGCTATTTCCCACAGTTCTCGAAAATTTTGACGTTCCATTTACCGGGTGTTTTTTTTTTTTTTTTTTTTTTTTGTGCAAGCAGACACAAGATAACGTTCCATTTACACATTCTTTTCCTATCTCACCGAGGGATCAGTTTCGAGAAATTGTATGCCTTTACGCCGTTTTATTTTACCGTTTTATTCCAAGAATTTACATAGAACATTTTTAAAAAAATATGAACAAATTAACTTCAGACACACATGTACACACATAATTTATAACAAGTCCGTTTGACGATAAGAATGTTTTCTAATGAAAGAGAAAATAGAGTTCGATTTCTGTCACGAGGTACATTTTTCTCAATGAGTATTTCTTGATATAAACTGATTGATATTAATTCTGCTGTTTAAAAATGGAATATAGGGAAACAACCCAATAGCGTGTACCTTTTAAAATCAATGTGTATAGCAATAAAATGTTCGATAAAAAATCCACTAATACATATAAAACAACTGTTCTTTGATCCAAATTGACATAGTTAACTATTATCCGTCAATCTCCAAAGACTTGGAACTGGAATTCACCACATATTATCCAGACTTAACTAAGGGTCAATATAATATTTTAATGGCCACCAAAACATCCGTTCTTATCCACAATCAGAAACAAACGATAAAAAGTGACTCTGAACCAATCTGAGATGACAATCTCATTGGTTATTTGCACTATAGAATCTCTCCGCACACCATGGCATAAACACTGATGACATAGGATTACATAGGGATGATGGACTTAAGATAGTACAAACTTCTACACATTTTAAAATAGATAAAAAAAGAAAAATTATTCACAACGAATTCAAAAGTTTAAACCTAAAAGTAATAATCAACATAAATTTAAAAGTAGTAAACTTTCTTAGTTAACACTTGACTTAGTAAATGATACTTATCAACTATACATAAAACCTAACGAATATCCATTATACATCCACCCTAAAACTAATAACCCAACAAGTATAATCAAACATATACCCATATACATAAACATATATATATATATATATATATATATATATATATATATATATATGTATAGATAGATAGATAGATAGATAGACAGATGGATGTGTGTGTGTGTGTGTGTGTGTGTGTGTGTTTCGTAAATATATAGTCGCATATGTGTGTTGCAAGTTAAAATCAGAGCCTGGTCAAGATATGTATACATAATTACATATATATGCGTGTGTGTATATATATATATATATATATATATACATATATATATATATATATGTGTGTGTGTGTGTGTATGTGCGTATGTGTGAGTGTTTGTGTGTGTGTGTGTGACACAGCAGTTAATAGACTAACAAAACACCTAGTTGGGCTATGAACTTTACAGCCGATCCTTGTATGTAACAGGTCACTCAATATATCCTTAGACTAAATAATAAAATAACAAATTTTAGGCAAAATTTGATTTTATTCATTAACATAGTCTTCTTTTAGGGTGATCCAATGATTCCAACGCTTCTTTATGAAATCAACGCGTTTTTGTAAAACAATATGTCCTTCCACTCAAATTAAGCTTCATTTTTTTCATATCACTTCTTCATTGGAGTCAGATCCCTTTCTCTAAAGCATTCTTTTGAAATCTGAAAACATCCAGTAGTCTCTGTAAGTCATATCTAGAGAAAAGGGTTGATGCGAAAGCAAAGAGAAATTCAATTCATTTAGTTTTATCATCGTTGCGATCGACTTGTAACACGGTGTGTTTTCTTGGCGAAAGATCACTTTTTCTTCTTCATTTAGAAACTTTTTTGGCGATTTTTTTCCTTCAAACGCACTAATAAGAGATTACTATTTGCTATTGAGGGTGCTTCCTTTCTCAAGGTGATCGATGAACAAAATGCATTGCGAAGCTCAAGAAATGCAGGCCAAGACCTTGCCTACTGATGTTTGCGTCTTTAATCGTTAATCACCTGCTGCTGCCCACTCAGTTGACTGTATGTTTGATTCCACAGTGAAATGGTGGATGCACGTTTTATCAATTGTCACATATTTACGCAAACACTACTACTTGATGAGTTGAAACAGTTAGAGAAAATGGTCTGAATCGTCGACACGTTGTTGTCTTTGATCGAATGTGGGCAAACGTAGCACCCACTTTTAACACAGCTTTCTCATTTACAAATTTTCATTCAAAATAGTGAATACACTATCTTCTGATATGTTCACCTCCTCCGATATCTCATGCAAATTCAATTTACAATTGGTTAAAAGGGGTTTGTAGATTTTGTAGTGATTTCCAAAACAAATGCCGATTTTGGGCGACCAAAATGTTCAGTATTGTATGTGTGTGCTCAACCGTGTTTATATTCAATACACAACCTCTTAACGTTGTTTCTGAAGGAGAGGAGTTTGAATAACACTTATGGAGCTATTGCTTTGAATAAACAGTATTTTTCACATCAGAAAGCAATTCTTTTTAGGACACGTAATTCAGATTTTTCCATTGTTTTGAAAATTTGCAAGAATAGCTTCATTTTACTGTAATTTAGTCACGTACTATTTGAATGTTAGACTTTCAAAAATTTATACAGATTTTTTATTAGTGGCGCCATTTATGAGTCTGATAAATAGATTATTTTATCCATCTTCATTTATTATTTCAATAAATATATTTTGTGGATTCGAGGGTAGGGATTGCTATCTCTGTTAATTTTTTATTTTTATTTTTTTCCTGAAAGAGTAAAATTATTAACAGTCAACCAAGACTGATTTGTCCAATTTAGAATATAAAATATCAATTTCAAAATTAATGCTGTTTATGTTGTAGACACGAAATTGAATCTTGGAAATTCAGAATCATTGAAATTCCAAAGCCAGATAAGCTTTTCTTAAATAAGTACAGAAACCCTTGTTCTACTTATCTGGTTTCCCGTAGAAAACTGGTAGCATCATGTTTTCCAAAATATTAGGTACGTTCTACAAGGGAACAAACATTTTCATTAATTCCACCTCGTGTTATCAACCGGTTGTTATTTATTTCACTGTTTAAGTAAATAAAACATACAGGTATAGCAATACACGCACACAATAAAATTGATGTTTATAGCAATAAGAAATAATTAATGAAGCCGTTCATAAAATATCGGTTACGTACCTGAAGCTTTGTTAATTGTAACAGACATATCAAAATACAGATTGAGGGAAAGCGGATAGGAATCAACAAACTTCATTTTACTTATCGATTGAGAATATGGACAACCATAGTAATAGATGGTCTATTGATGACAAGTTTCTTCTCCCATTTTCAGATCCTCCATTATGAGAATTATTATATCCTTGATATAATAACAGCTTATTTCACAGAATGGCTGAAACGAAAAAGAAAGACGAACATACTGTGTTCTCAGAGAGAGAGATCCCTGTCGTTAAGTCATACACAAAATTATATTTTGTGTGTGTGTGTGTGTGTGTGTGTGTGTGTGTGTGTGTGTGTGTGTGTGTGTGTGTGCAGAGAAAAGATAACACATATGCAGATAACTAGACTGACAAAAAGAGAAAGAAAAAGAGAGTCAAATGTGTAGTAATTCCAAACGGGAACTGTAGCTTCCGGAGATATTTTTGTGTTTCTGGAGAGGCTATACGTATGATTCCAAATTTATCTTCTATGTAGCAAGCAAGGAAATATTCATGAAAAAAGAAACTCAAATATGGTTACACACTAAAATAACCTTTGAAGTAATACAAATATGTATTAAAATAACTTCCATTAATCTTTTCTTTTTGTTTTTTTACTTTTCCAAATACGAAGCTGAGGGCATATCTGTGCAGATACTTTTCATAGCAGAGCAACAAAATCACAATGGATGTGACGGTATTTCGTCCATCGATGCAGGATACGTATTCCGATCCTGACGGAGGGTTGCACAATATCCTGCATGAAGTTTTCTCAAGTGTGCCCTATTAAAATATACGTTTTAATCCTGGCATCCACCTAAACTTTAAAAAATTACATAGATATATGTAAGTATAGATATGTAAATATAGGATTTTTGTGTATTGAATTTTATTTTTTGGATTACGTACATATGTGTATAGTTATATATATATATATATATATATATATATATATATATATACTTATGTGTGTGTAGGTGTGAGTATATGTAATTTAATATGTGAGAGTGTATTCGTAATTATAGGCACGTGTGTATATGTGGATATGAATATGGGTGTGTTAGTGTGTGGATGTATGTGAGTGTGTGTGCATGTATATATTTTGTATATATTAGTTGCCCATTTCTGTAATGGCTGTAATGGAGCTGTAATATATATATATATATTCATATTTAAACGAGTTATTTCGCTACCTTGGTTTTCATCATGAGTGGTTTTTTCAGGCGATTTTTAATAACTGATTTTACCTTTTACTGTTTTTCTTATTTAGAACGTTCTTGTAACGGTGTTTTATGTGAACGTTCAACTGGAAGAGAATTTATGAATGCGCATTGTTTAAATTCAAACCAATTATGACGTTTTCATCTATGTTTGTATGAAACAAATAGGTATTAGTTTGGATGCATTTTGTCATAATTTCTGTTCTTTCATTTAACAGTTCGTCTTTATTTGGGTATGTCATAATTTCTAGTTTTTCTTCTTGGCACATTCTACATATTTTTCCACCATTATAAGGCTTGATTGTTTTTACAATGCTCCACGTTATGTGTGGATCTTTTTCATATTTTGATTTCAATTTCCAGACATGGTTAGCTAATTTTGTATTGTTTTTTTTAATTTTTCTATTTTATATATATATATATATATATATATATATATATATATATATATATATATAGTTCCACCATAAGATTATTTATTAATTAAAAAAAATTTGGTAAATTTTAAAAGAATCTAATCTAATATAATATATATTATCCACTTCGTTCACTCTTTTCAATTTTCCCTTTTTATACAACTTTCCCTTCCTTTCACCATCGGAAGTAGTCGTCAGTCATTCCCTTCCACTTCTATTCTTATGACATGATTTAAATTTTAACTTTTGATTCTTTCATACAGACGTAATGTAAAGTCTTGTAACATCGAGTCGAGAATCTCTGTTTCTGTTTTTCCCTTTTTCTTTTGTCTGACAAATTTAAATAAATTTGTCTTTTCTTTCTTTATTCCACCCCACCATCCTTTTTTCCCTGTGTATGTATATGTTTTTGAGCCTCTTCCGGTAGAGAAATCTTGTACCATATTTTAATTAATAAATTTCTGTTTTAGATCATTGCTGATGAAGCGAGAATATTATCACTGAAATGGCCATTCAACGAATTTAAATTTCTGAATTTTTATATATACCCTGATTGAGCACTCTAGAAAAATGATAGACTTTGAAAAAACAGCAGCTACTCTGGCATATACGCATCGTTCATTCAGCAGTAAATTAGCGCACACTCAGCTATTGGCGTGTATAATGATAATATACATGCTGAAAAGTCTACCACCTTCTACCGAACGCCCGTATCTCAGAGGTAGAATCGCCGACTGACGCCAATTCGGACGGGTTTCCATCCTGGGTAAAAACAATCGGCTGTCTAACCGTACTGATGAAGCGTGATACAGCGAAACAGAGGATGACTATATATATATATAATGAGAGGGAGAGAACAGAAAGAGTGATTTTTATAGGAATTACTGTGTGCATTTTAGATAATACTTTCAAGAGTTCCAAACGTAAATTTCAATCGTCCCTTCCAAAATCAGTCGCCAATGTGAGGTGCAGGACAGCTAGAGGATGATCAATCTCAGGGATTTGAATTATCCAAATATCACCGATCTTTTACATGTTCTTAAAAATATACAGTTCTACTCTATCTGCTATAGCGAGTCAGTCACTTTTGTTAAATATTTTCACCACCATCACGACTTACTTGGTGAAGTATTTATCCAAATTTATAACCCTTTACGAGTTACAGATTACTATGCTACTGCTACACTTCTCTTGAAGACCCCTTAATTATGATATATGGGAACTGAGATGAGATCAAGATAAATGCAGGTTTCGCTTTCGAAATATACCTATCTCCCACTTAAAGAAAACGGACAATTGTATAACCATTAAGACAGGCCAGTAACATCCCTAAGCCTTATCATGCTCATTACAGATAGCTTTCCAGATGAATAGTTAACCTGACCAATTATTGTCGATACAACCTAGGTGTCAAGATAAGCCCTTTATTAGGGTAGTTTAGGGTAGTTTAGAAGGAGATTTCATGCAAATGCGTTGAACGAAATCCGCCGTATAGATAGATAGACATTTATGAAGTTTTATCTAAAGAATGTTCAGATTAGATTAAGATATAAATTCTAGATATTTATGAATGTTTCTACATCGCCTTTTATAGTTCTTTTGTTGAACAATTATGTAGATGTCTAGCTTTTGTTTCAAAAGTCAAAGTTAGTGATATTATGTGATGGTCAAATTGATTCTAAAATGAAAGGGAATAAATACTTATATTATGAGTAGTTGCTAAATATCGTGACAACAGATGTACTTCGTAAACTGTATGTCTTAGCTGATTACCTATTTTCATAGTGTAGGTTCTACGATAACACTTAAGACCATCGTAAAAAATAAGTAATTACTTGGCGTGACATTCTATATTGCACGTTGTATGAATTTTACAATGGCATGTTAATGAAATATCTTGAAACTTATATCGGAGATTACCGGTTGATTTCCCCTGTTTCTCTTGAGATCGATGAGACTTTGATTGTTAATTCCTTTGAAGAATCCTTCCTAATAATTTTAAATTATCTTTTGTTGTTTTTATAATTTCACTCATAGTCAGGTTATAATTGCACTAAGATGCAAATGGTGACTGAGAGTTAAAGAGAACGGGAAGACTTAAGCGTACATAGCTATGGATTTCCTGGAGACATAATGCTTGATATCTTCGAATACGAGAAAGCCTCTGCGTGTTGGGTAGCCAAACAATGGACAATGCAAAGGTTAGTTCATTATCAACCAAAAAGCTTATTTTTTTAAGGGATTCTAGGCAGAGAATTGAAAGGCAAAATATTCGTTGGAAACTAAGAAAATAGTATTGACTGTTATGCGATAACTCTCCTCTTACTTGGCAGTAAATTTTGATGATCTCTTCAAAGATGAAGGAGAGACTCAAAGCAACAGAAATATGGTTCTACACAAGAATGCGGAGAATTCATAGATCAAACATCTGAGCAAGGTTTTAAAGAAAGCGGAAATGAAAAAGAAACAAATTTAACATCAGTAACAGACAGGTTCAGTTTCTGAGACACGTCATGACTAAATAAGGCTTGGTGAATCTAATACTTATTGGACGGATTGAAGGAAAGAAAAACAGTAGAAAGCAGCGCAAGCCATGGACTTGAGACAGTGGATGGCAGAGCCGGGTTTAGGATAGATACAAAGAGATATGTGATGTTTTGTATTGGTTTGCAGGGCTGTGTGATGCTGTGCAGTGGATATCGACTCGGAACGAGGAATCGGAGAGCCGAGTTCGAATTCCAGTTAAACCCCTTGCATTGCACTTACGCGTAAATTTCGTTGGAAAAGGTATTACTCAGTCTCTTTCTTCAGTTATGGGTTAAATAACAGGACAAATTGGGTTCTATAGCATTGGCTGGCAACCAGTCTACTGCAGAATCTAATGGCAACCTACTGCGGGATAATCTTCTGCCCTGTCAGTCATGTCTCTTTCGAGACATGATCGCTCATGTGTGTATCATGTATGGCACCTAACTGACTGACAAAGGGAAAAATGTTAAGTGCTACATTGGATAGAGGATGTGGAGAGACATGATTGCTTACGTAGTGAAGGGAGACAGATCTTATAAGAAAGAAGATGGTTGTTAAACAATGTCAGATGTGTATTTTCGTTCAGAGAGATTATGCCAAAAAGTAACATATATATTTGTTTATCATCAATAAAAATAAATTTGATGTCTTTGCTTTTTGCTTTACCTTCGTAAATATGATCAGCGATACATTTGGGTCCTAATTAGGGTTTATTTGGAGGTTGTATTTACTGAATGTAGATAAAAATTATATAGCAAGCAAGTTTATTTAATTTAATTCATATCTTCTTCATACTTCTGTCATATTTTGAGAACATTTGTTTGCTTATTTTATTTTTTACAAATATTCTGATTTGTTTCGTGTTTGCTGGAACGGTTGTCTGTTGTGATTAGACAACTACGCGCTGAAAACAGAGTCAGCCATTATCAGTGCGTGTTTGCGTGACGATAGATAAAAGGATGTATTTGGCTTTAATTTTGTGGATGTTTTTTTTCTTTCTTTCATTTACTGACTTAATTATCTTTTTTTCTTTTGATCAAAACTTATTTCTTTTATTCGACTTATTTTCCAGAGAGAATGTCTTTTATACTTTTTTTTATCGCGATATCATGTTTTATTTTTTTCTTTACGTCTTCTTCGCAATCCTCTTCATATATTTCTGCACTATATCCTTGTCTAACATTTAATTTTACTTTCTTTTTTTTCATTTACTCTTCTTTTTATCACGGTGAAATTAATTTGCCATTTTTTTCTCGTTATTTTTTTGCGTTTTCTTTTTCTCTTCTAATTACCATTTTTATTTCTGTTGCTTTATTTCACATTTTTGTTTTTTTCTTGCTTTACCTGTCATTTCTCCTTCCATTATTTGTCTCTATCTTTTTTTATATCACGTATAATCTCGTTTTTCTAAACGCATTTTCTTTACTAATCTTTCAATGTTTTCCTGACAGTTTTATTGCGTCAAGCTTCTCCATTTTTACTTTCATCTCACTCCGTCTTTTCTGCTTCTCCTCCAATTTTTTTTTCTCATTTTCTTTTTTTTTTTCCCCATTTTTAATCTTATTTTATTACTACGGTCTTTTCATTTTTATCTTTATTTCCACCGGTTTGCTAATTATTCTTCTATAAGAACATTCTCTCTCTCTTTCTTTCTCTATTTCTCTCTCTCCCTCTCTCGCTCCCCCTCTTTCTCTCTCTCTCTCTTCTTTTCTCCGATGAAACTAATTCTTCATCAAGTTTTTCCAACTGTTACTTTTTATTTATTTAATGTTTTCTAGATCTTGAAGATGTTTGCCTTGCAAGTTATTAGCGAAAAAATAACAACATTTACCACCAAAAAAATGTTTCAACATTTTTTGTATATTAATGAATATTTCTTTCTTTCTTAATATTATTCTTTGCCATTATCTTTTTAACCTCCTTAGCAACATTTTGTTCATCCACCTGTTTTATTTCGCCCAAATCTTCTGCCGTGTATGTAATAGTACTGCTGTAAACACTACTCCTGCAAATACTACTCTTATTACTTTTAATAATAATAATCATAATCATAATATTAATACTATAATATTACAACATAATCATAATATTAATACTACTACTGCAAATACTGCTCCTATTATTTTTAATAATAAAAATCATAATCTTCATATTAATACTGTAATATTAAAACATAATCTTAATTTTAATACCACTACTGGAAATACTACTCTTATTACTTTTAATAAAAAAATTCATAATCTTAATACTAATACTGTAATATTAAAACATAATCATAATATTAATACTACTACTGCAAATACTACTCCTATTACTTTTAATAATAATAATAATAATATTAATATTATCAAATTACAACATAATTAATACTACTACTGCAAATACTCCCCCTATTACTTTTAATAATAACAGTTTTAATTACAATATTAATACTATAATATTAAAACATAATCATAATATTATAACTACTACTGAAATGCTACTATTATTTTTAATAATAGTAATGATAATCATAATATTAATACGATAATATTACAACACAATCATAATATTAATACGATAATATTACAACATAATCATAATATTAATACTACTAGTGCAAATGCTACTCCTATTACTTTTAGTAATAATAATCATAATCATAATAATTATAATAATAATAATAATTATTATTATTGTTATTATTATTTCTTTCGTGTAGCTTTCTATCCCGCTTTCTCTCGATTTGCGCCAACTTGTCTGAATGCTGATCAACTTCATATTTTTATTGCTTCCAAACTTGATTTGTTTATCCTCTGATTTCTCAGTTTATTCCTTTTTCTTTTTTCTCAATTCTGATATGTGTCTATTCCATTTTATTGTACAAAAACCCACGGCCGACATTAGGTCTGGCTTGTGCGTCAGATTCATTAAATATTGGCCGAGATTTTCCATTGTCTTTGCGTATCTTTTTACTTCGTCTGTACACAATTCGGAGCGACCAGACGCGATAAAATACGAATACGCATGCGTAGACGCTTGCACCTAATCATATCACAAAGTGCGTACTTGCGTGTTTACATGCATTCTTGAGGTTTCTTTTTTCTTGATTTACGTCAATGTTGTCATACCGGTATCACTATGTTGGCGTGTATTAATGGCAAAATAAAGTCAAACATACATTTCATATAAACATACATTGAAAGAAGCAGCGACAGGGATTGACAGCGTTTTCTCATCTATTTTAAGTACAATTCTCTTCTAGCGTAACTTCCTGAGACAACTTCTCGTTACATAAACGGCAAAGCTGATATTGTTTTGGCAACCACATTTACTATTACACATACCCAAAAACTGAAATACAGATAATACTTTTTAAGCGCAACTTAGATGTGACACAAAACAGTATGTATGGGGCACCCAGTGAGGATTAAACTCACTACTCAATTATAATGATTTTAGTACGACAAGCCTTAGGTTTATTCTACGCTTGTTAAAAGCAATATGTTTTTTTTTTATTAGTGACACAACATTCACATATATTGGTATACTGATCATTTAATCAAAAATAAATATTTCAAGGATGTTTTACTCGTAGTTTTCTGTGCGTAATATTTCAGTAAACCCATGTGTAGAAATTTACCAGTGTAACATAACGGTTATCGGTTAGATAATTAGAATCGACAGGCTGAGCCCAATTTCTACAGAATCTGCTGTTTCCATCTCAATTTCCCAAAGCTATGAATAAAATATAATATTGCTTTATTGTAGAATGTTCTTGTTATCATTGCAAAGGCAACTCTATGAAAAAATGAAGATTCTGAATTGAAATCTTGGACAAGGTAAAAAAAGTCAACGATTTTACATTGTCACACGCTTGTAAAATAATGCCACAGTTTTGTGAAAGAAAATAGATTAAGAGAATAGTAAATATAAAATAAAATAGAAAATAGGGACAAAAATCTATAAACTGGGGTCGGCACTATATAGATTAAAGAATATAGCGGATTGAGCATTTTAGCTTTGAAACAAATTGAATAATTCTCAATCAGAATAACATTTCTGAATTGAAAACAAGAAATAAGTAAAAAAGATACCGACACATTGCCCCAATATTGACAATTTTGAGATGTCTTGTTTATCGTGTCAACTTTGCTTAAATTATTGTATTCATGACCAAGTCATTACAGAAAGAACTAAACCCACCCGGAAATAATTTTTACCATAAAAGAAAAGATGATTGTCTGTCAGTGACACATATGCAGTTTTTATTCAATACATTCATAAGCGCAGATAGACACACACAGAAACACTATATATATACTAGCATCCTAGCCCGGTCTTGCCCGTGCAGCTCAAAACATTTTAGTAGTAGGAGATGCCAATGAGAGGAGTAGATGGAAATCATTTACAGAGACTTGATTTCTTGCATGAAAGATTTAGTTCGTAACCATTTTCAGCATTAAGAAGAATGCATTGAATGCATGTGGCTGTAGTATTCGGACGGAGTATAAAGTGCAGTTTTGCGTAATCGTGAGAATATAATTTGTGTGACATTGTAAACAACATTGCGTTTGTGTTTGTTTAAAAAATTACGGGGGAAATATTTACTTTTTTTGTAGGACTAAATTAATTTAACAGAAAAATAAAAATTATTTATTTTGTTTTACTGAAATTATAAATATAAAAACTATCAAGCCCTCTGTTCAGAATTTTTTGAAGAATATTTAAAAATGTAGGCATTTAATTTTAGCGGAAAAAGTTATATTAATGCCACACGAATTACAGACAGTTGATTTCCTGCATGAAATATTTAGCAAAAAAGAACAGCTTTATTTTTTTAATTTTATTTTCTGAAGTATGAAATGTTAAAACTGAAATAAAAACTTAAATAATTAAATTAATTTAAACATTGGCATTTTTTGTGCATATTCTGTTTGTGTTTGAAAAAAGAATATTTAAATAAAGTATTTCTTTTGTTTCAAAATTACGAGGAAATGTGGCTAGTAAAGGGACATTCTTGAAAATAATCTGTGGTCTGTACGTTCTACAATAATCTTTTACGAAGAAATTATTGGTTGTGTATCTTGTTCAGGCTATGAACTCTTAAGTTAGCTATCTCTCATATATATTTAAATATACAAGAGTCGCTAGCTCTTGCGGATGTGCAGTTGCATTCCGATTAAATTCTAAATGATGAGAAACATTACACAAAAACTTTCATTCGAAAATTTTCATGCAAACAATTTTCATACATCTTTCCCCGAATCTAGTTCTTAATATATACAAAGTTATATATCGCTATCCTTAAGGGTGCGATGGATAAAATGTCACCATTTCATATGTTTAATTCCTCGAGTGTGCGTCGATTTCTTTTTTTTCCAACTGTACAGTATAGTAAGACCAGTTGGGCACCGTCTGTGAGAAAAAGAGCACCATGACTTCTTTCACTCAACCAGAAAAATTGTAAACTGCTTGGCATTCGCACCAAAAGCTCTAATATGAATATTTATGAGGTTTTGGGTCAAATGATGATTACAAAGGTACGTCATCATTTTAAACTCACTCTGATCTTTTCAATAAGAAATACCTCCTGAATTTATTGGTGAGAGACAAAGTCCTACATCAAGTGCCTTGAGAAGATAATCCTGCCCTGAATCAAGAGGACTGCTGATGGAAAATGTTATGTCTCGCAACAGGACTCAACACCAAGCCAAACAAGCAAAATAACACAATTATGGCTGTCATAACATTTCTGCGATTACATAACCCCTTACAGATAGCAACTCTATTCATTGTTATATATCGGCTGAAGTGAGGGGCCAACAAAACTCTTTGTAACACTAAAGATTAACTGAAGCGAAAAATTATTCTAAAATTTACCAACATAGAAAGGAAACCGCCCAGAAAAGATTTAGGGGATTCCAAGGTCTTCTGGGTGCCGTGGTTAAAGCTAATGACGATTTCATGGAATAAGTTTACTCTTTAGTATTTCCATATAATTTTGTATAATTTTGATAAATATATCTGTTTAATGCCCATTTTATTTGAATGTTTGCTTAATTTAGACAGTTTCTTCATCGCACCCTGCACATATACACCTCATTTGACTGAGTATGACATGAGACTTTAAAGTAATACTTTCCCCTCCCAATCAGTCTGGGCGCACCCTAAACTTGGTAGAATAATAAAATGATAACTTTAAAAAGAAAATAAATTTTTTAATCATATTATATTAAGGACTAGATTTCAAAGAACATTTCGGAAATCGTCCCTAAATACATACATTTTTTTATTAAGTTTCGTGTTAGTCATTTGAGTAAAATGTATATACATATATTCAGACAATTTTAGGGAAATTGACATAGACATTAGTATCAAGTCTGTTATCATTTCTGTCTGTCTGACGGCGGCAGGAGCAAAGTGGCTTCTTCTTCTCTGTCTTCCTATTATACCGTGATCCTTCAGGACGTAGGCGATCATGGAGTTGCCCCTATCCATTGTCGCTCTCAACACTTTTTATCTTTGTATCACTCCCAAACCCGTTCGACATCCACTTGATCTGCCTATCTAGTAGGTTTCGAGCTGCTTCCTCCTCTCTCTTTCCCTTTATCCGTCCTGTGAGAATTAGATTCTCAGATCCCTCCTTCCTCATTACGTATCCCAGAATCCTCAAGTGTCTTTTTTTTCTATTTGCTTTTTCATTAACATCCTCTCCAACACTTTACACTTGATTCTCTACTTAGTTCATAGTATCATCTGCGTCCTTCTGTAGAACCACATATCTGTTGCGTTGAGTCTCTTTCATCCTTAAAGAGATTGTCCAGCATTCACTACCATATAAAAGAACAGATATCAAAATAGCATTCTAGTCGTCCTTTCTTAGCTTCCAATGAGATTTTCCTGTTTTGCAATACACTGCTTAGCTTTTGAAATGCGTCCTTGGCCATGCCAATGCGTCATCAAATCTTAGTGTCGTACCTATAGGGAATAGGACAACTATATAAATTGTATATGTTTTTAAGTAATTTTGTTAAGACTTTTCAATCAGCTTAAAATGACAAATAATTTTTTATTTGAAATATAATCATCTTGTCGTTAGCAAAGCAATGGAAATCGAGCTACCAAAAGTAAGACACGACAAACCACTAAAAGTTCAGTGTTTTTTAAACATGGCAGAATCATAAAATGATTATGCCATGTCGCGTGTCTAACAGCCCGCCCCCAGCATCAAATTCTAATGAGCAAACATAACATTAATGAATAATCAATAATAATTTGAATATCCATGCATGTAAAGTAACGTCTTGTAGTTGAAAAACTCACAATATCACACATCAGTATGAAATCATGATATTAAGAACTCCTTAATGAAAATTACAAAAAACTAAGTTTTGTCCCGTGTGATCATTACCATCATCATTCTTCGTTTTTGTTTCGTAAAATTTAGGAAAATTTCTTACAAGGTCATTAATTGAGACCTGGAGAAATAGGAGTAAATTAATTCATTTTTTTTATTTTTAATTATTTATTTATTTATTTTTTACAAAAATTTGAACCATAAATTAGCTGTTATATATTGAACCAGTTACAATTTGCATCGTTGTAGACATTTCCTAGTAGAGTAAATTTCTGAGAAGATATGTGCGGCAGTGCGTATATATCTGTTTTATGGAAATGTGTGTGTATGGGCGTGATTACCTTACGTATATCCTCTTGTCTATTAACGTAGCTCGATCGTAGCAAGCTAGTCACGCAGACATGTTAGTAACATCTGTGAGTTTGTTAATGTTGGCGTCGTGGGAGTCCAAATTCAAATCAGTCACTAATAATATACACGCTATGCTTATTTCGCTTGTTTCATATTAACACACTCAGAGGTCAAAATATTATATCTAACCAAAACGCCTTTGACAAATGATTATAAAGCACACATTATGAAGACGCCCTTAAGATCAGACATTATAACTCTTACTGATATAAAAATTAAATCTTAGAAACATTATATATCGCAATATCACTGATGAAAACTCAATAAATAGCAAAACTTAATGGAAAGCTAGCAAAATAAATGTTGGAAAACACATTAGTACATACGAGCATTATAGCCCGGTGTTGTCCGTGCAACAGAGAACGACCACTTCTTTGTTTTAAAAATTAAATATAAAGGCTCATTTTTTTTATTAAAAAATATTTTAGTCGCGTTGGACACGTGTGATTTGATTCATGTGACGTAATTTAGCAACCATCCTAAATCTTAGATGTTTCACGGGATTTCTGTGACTTAATGTAGCAACCATCTTACGGAGCAAATATAAACAAACGGCTCTATTGGCCAAAAAGTGCGAAAGGGAAAATTTTCTGAACTTAAACTCAAAAAGTATGTCAACCTGGCTTCCCTATAGGAATGTGTCCCTAGATAGTTAGAATGGCGTAGCTTAAAAAATATAGGCGTGCATAGGAAACAGTCACACACAGGCTCACAGATTGCCTTTTATATATAGTGATTAGAAATAAGATGGAAGAGATTTGCCTCTTGGTCACTAAGTAAAGCAATGTTGGACATGGATATTAACGAAGCATCCAAGAAAAAAGCTACAAAAGAAACATCTAAAAGCGCTAAATGAGTCTCGACATCGATATGTTTCTAACGAAAAACGTCATGAAGAACATATGATACATAAAGAAAATACATAAAACAGAAGACCATCTTTGCCCAATAGCAATTTTATTTTTAATAAGCTGGCATTTTTATTTTGCTTTCCTACCGGTATATTTCACACTATTTTTCGCGGTGTGAGGGTAGTTGCAGTGGCTTTCGTTGGGTAAAGGTTTACATGTGCTGGATATTGACTAAAGCCATTGATGGATATTTATTGGGTATTTACGTTGATCTCGACAATCAGGTGGTGGCCTGATGTTTCGCTTTTCTAAGGAGGGCCCTCTTGAATAAAAGGTGGGAATTAGAATGTCGCATCCTTTTTACATATTTCTGTTAGAGTTATTAGTATTTAATATTATATATTCAACTAAATTAAAACTCGCTTTGAGAAAAAATTCTCATAAACTTGCAAGTGTTAATCATCAATGAACAGAGTAAATTCAAAATGGAATTAATATGATATTAACCTTACTCCCTCACTGAGCAGGATGTGATACAAAGTCTTTTTTAGGTGTGGACCCGACCGTGTACGGAAGGGCTCAAGGACAAAAATTCCCCACTCCTCTCAACCTCCGGTTGAGTTGGCCCTGGTGAAGACCACCTGGTCCACCACTCTGCTGCAATGCGGTGGCACCGCCACGGGACACTGTTTCCCGGGACCGGGCATCTATTCAGTGTAATTTTTCTCAGTTGCAACCCTGTCCCTGCGGACGGAGGTACAACTGAGCTGCAATCAGTCTTCGAAGACAGAGACGCAACTGAGACTTGATTCGGTACCCACCCTTGGCAAAAATGTGGCGTGTAAATATTAATTTTCTACGAGCAGGTTGGATGTGGCACAAGGCCAAAAGTATGGGACACACAGTGAAGATCGATCTCACTACTCAATTGTAATGGTTATAGCAAGACAAGCTTGCTATAACCATTACAACACCTCAAGTTGCCTGTATTATTTTTTTGTTTTCAAGGGTTGCTTAGATATGGCAGGAGGCCAAAATAATGGCACACCCAGTGAGGATGGATCTCACTACTCAGTTGTAACTGGTCCTAGCGAGACAAGCCTGCCGAGGTGAAAATAAATATAGAGTAACCAACAATTTCTTTGCCGTTTTATGCTTCATGGTAGTGGTAGTGGGGCATTGCACTTGACTAATGCAGGTGCCTTGCGCACACATACCTCACTCATAAATCGAGAATCGGCGAAGATACAAAGCGCTGTCAAAACAACCAAACGTATAGGTATCTTTGCGAACATTTTCAGGTTACTTATGAGACAGTCAGACTTCACTTCACCATGGAAGGCATAAATGTACCTAATTTGACACCCACACACTGTCTGAAGTCAACAACCAACGAGTGGCAACCTGTTTCTCGCTGTTGTCTAAGCACTGCAACGACTGTGCTCCAGAGATGAAACATGAGTCCCAACATAAAGGATATTGTCACAAATGGACCTGCTCCTCTCACCACAAGGTCACCTCTACACTCATATAAAATCAAGTTCTGTATCTGATCGACGAGTCAATAAGTGGTACACTGTGAGCTGCGACTAAAATACTAAAACATCGCTGCAGATCTGTACTCGACTTAACTGGAACTGGAACATGTGCAACAGGCAATGAAGCAAAAGTAATTAGCATTAAATTAATCGCATTAGCGTACTGTTTTTCCATGATAGATCCAGGCCTCATATAGCAAAGGTTGCCAGAGATACAATACGATGACTTTGTTGGGAGACACAATGCTGGCCACTTTATTTTCGGAACCTTGTGCTAATTTTTAGCGCTCATAATGGACAGCAATCTTTTAGAGAGAGCGGACCAGAAAGTTATTCTCTGAATTGATATCAAATGTACTATAATAATTTATCTCGACTTCAAAACACCCCTTCAATAAGATTGCATTCGTCTGGAATTTTAAAGAAAAAAATGAAGACAATGTTATATTATTGAAAAGAAAAAAATTCCTTATTTTACTGCAGGAATAACGGGATAACAACTGACATGAGAAAAAATGTAGATTCCTTAGTAGAAAAGAAATAGAATTAAAAATGATATTATTTAATGAGATGCATGTTTTTGTTTATTCTTCTTTGGCGATACCAAGATAGCAAGGGACCGGATGTCTGCCCTCAGAGAACCAGAAAGCAATTGACCAAAATTGGTCTTTGCGCATCTGGGCTCCACGCAGAAGTTCCGGAGGTAAACCAAAAATAAATATCAAGTTCCTTTTACGGACCTGAAGCGGATCCTGATTTGTTATCAAATCCTAAAATCTAAAATACGTCAGAAAAACGGTTTTTCCATAGCTAAAGAAAAAATCGTTTCTGAGCCAAGACACGAATCTTTAAGAATGGTTTCTAACCGGTCAGAGCGGTTATTTTAGAGGAGGGAGTGTGCTGACTCACATTAAAGATATAACTCTCAACTACAAGTGGCCCGGACTTTGTTTGTCTCTCTCTCTGTCTCTCTGTCTCTCTCTGTCTCTCTGTCTCTCTCTGTCTCTCTCTGTCTCTCTCTACACATAACTTCTTACTGGGGTTTATAACTGAACATTCATTTTTACAAGACGTGTTATTTCTTCTTTTAATACAATTCTATTTTACATTCAAAGTGTACATTTTATTATTCCACTCTTCTACACTAATCTACACATTCCAACTGCCGACAACCAACCTTCTGATGAAAACCCTTCTGATGAATATTACTCAACATAAAACTTGTAAGCAGTAGAAAGTTCGGTTATGTCTGACACAAGGCCAAACAAAAGAAACATTAACCAGCTCCCTACACTTCAGTTCGATAACTTCTCCACATCAGAGGAAATATATTTTTTGCTAACAGGATCGAGACAATCCAGGTGGTTACCACCGAACTTTATATTTAAACGACTTTTAGTATAATTAATTTTCGAAAACATTATTCACAAATAGATGTATTTTCAAATAATGACATCATCATTTCCACATTATTCAATAGGCTTTTACATTTCTGCTTTGCAAAACATATTTCAATGAATTGGGATGAAACATATATTGACAAGGTTTAGAAATGGGTTCGTCATTATCACTATCACTGGTTAACATATATTAGGTTGTCCAAAAAGTTCGTAAACACTTGCGAAAAATTAAATTTTTCTGCAATTTTTCGTTTATATTGTTATAGTGATCTTCATCTTTGTCTTGCAGATGGCATTTGATAAAATTGAGCTGCAAGTTTTGATTCGTTACTGCTGGAAGCGAGGTCTTTCGGCCAGAAAAGCTGCAAAAAGAATTTGTGCTGCCGAAGTGCGATCTCAAAGTGGTACAAGCGTTTCGATTCTGGCGACATCTTGAAGATAAGCCTCATTCGGGATGGTCGTTAAAGTCTGATGATGGAGACTTGCAAACCTGGTTGGATATTGCGCCTTCATCGAGCACTCGAGAATTGGCTGATGAGCTTGGAGTTGGCAAATCAACAATTCACCGACATTCGAAGCAACTTGATTTTGTTCACAAAAAAAGGCGCCAAGATCCGCACGAACACACCGAAGCACAAGCCAACAGACGAGTTGAAATTTGCCGTCATTTGCTCAACAATCCATTGGACGAGCGTTTTTGGAAGTGCATTTTGACATCCGATGAGAAATGGGCCTATCTGGTCCAGCACAATGGAGACAAGCGATGGATTCAGAAAAGGCAAGAGACACAGTGGGTTCCAAAACAAGATAGATTCGGCAAGAAAATCATGTTGTGCGTTTGGTGGAATTGTGAAGTAATCGTGCATTTTAGTTGGTTCCAAATGGTCGTGCCATCAGTGCCGAACTTTACTGTCAGCAACCTGTGCGGGTCTACGAAAGGTTGAAGCAAAAGTACCCAGCTCTGATCAACCAAAAGCGCGCTTAGATGCAGCAGGACAATGCCAAGCCATACACCGCCAGGAAGACCAAAGGTTCTGCCACATTCAGCCTACAGTCCTGATGTGCTCCATCAGATTACGACTTTTTCCGCTCAATGCAACACTTTCTGAAGAGCCGCCGATTCGACTCGTTTGATGAAGTTGTGGAAGCGTGTAAAGAATTCTTTTATTCGAAGCCGGCTGAATGGTACTTTGACCAGATCTGAAAGCTTGCAGATCGATGGCAGAAAGTCTTGGAAAATGATGGTCTTTTTTTTTAGCAATAATTTTTGTTGTTTTTGCGAATAAAATTTTAATTTTTTGCAAGTGTTTTCTGGTAGCCATAGATTACTTGGCGAGTAAAATTTCAATTTTTTGCAAATATTTACGAACATTTGGGGCAACGTAATACATGGAATACTTTGAAGAGATGACATTAGAATCTACAGCTCTGAAGCCAACGCTTTGACTGAGATACACTGATGATAATATACTCTAGCCACGTCAGGAGGTGGTCCAGACGCTACTGGACCGTGTGAAATCAATAAGATCATCGATAAAATTCACTATGGGAAAAGAGAGTGACAACAAACTGGCATTCCTGGATGTGCTAATAACTCAAACAGCGGGGGTTCAAGACATCCGTATATCTCAAGCCAACATTCATCAGACAATACCTCAATTTCAACTCCCAGCCCCCATACAATGTAAAGAAAGGGATCGTCGGGCTGCCTACAACATCGAGCAAAAGTCATAAGTTGCGACCCAGAAACATACGAAGAGGCAATGTTCAGTATTAGCAGTACCCTACAAAGAAAATACAAAGAATGTGTGGTTCATATAACATCAGGGTCATCTTCAGAAGTGGTTCTACATTTCGCAGGTACCTCTCTTAAGCAAAAACCGCAATGAGCGTCGTCTTGTCACGTTTGAACAGATGATTCAACGGCAGAAAAGGACAGGCTTTTTTCACATCGTAACATGACCGGAGATGAAATATGAACATACTACGATAACACTTAACCTAGAAGATCGTGGGTAAACTCGGGTATGCATCAACATTGGCAGCAACTTGCCTCGATCAGCTGGATGTAGTTTACTATGAGTTGTTCAACCGATCAAAACCTTTAGGCGAGATCACTATTGACACTAGTTGGTCCGTTTGTGTTAAGTATTGGAGAAAAACAGCTGATATACGAGCAGACACGATAAATGGATTTTGTATCAAGAAAACGTCCAACCACATGTTGCAAAACTGGTGAAAACCTACTTGAAAACTACTAAATAGGAAGTGCTGCCACACCCTCCGTATTCATCAGACTTACCCCGTCTAATTATCACCTGTTCCGATATAGCACATGGTCTGGCATAGAACTTTCATTCTCACGACGATACTGGAAAATATGGTTTGATTCGTGGTTAGCCTAAAAAGATGTGTTGTTTTTCCAACGTGGAATTCAAATGCTGCCAGAAATATGGGAAATGGTATTGGCTAGCGATTGACGATCAGTTCTTTGACATGTTTCTTCCTATTTTTTGTAAGTAATAGATTACTTTTTAACAAAAATCAGCGAGAACATAGTCAAAGTACTGATACATTTACACAGGTTTTATTAAATGCTATCACAAATTATTGTTTAAGAATTTTATATTAATTTTTATATGATTCTAAAACTTATATTTTTTACCAAAGTGAAAATTTGAACGTGAATTTCAGCATTTTTATTAATTATCGAAGACTTTCATTTTGTTTTAATAGAGTGGTGTCTCTTTTTTTTTTCGTGTCAAGTCTTACGATACAGGAGAAATACCGACATCACCTACCTTAGAAAATTTACAAAATCGTTAGGGGTGAAAGAGTTTGTTTCTTCGCTTATCTGTTAAAATAATACGTAATCTTGTTGAACAACGGAGTACTGTCCTCTAGGTAATTTGATATTTCTTTCAAGACATCTATTTGATAGAGTCCTCATATTCATAAGACCTCTTTCCCTAACCAGCACCCTGATTAAGATTCACTTCGATACTTTCTTCGAGACGAAACTTCGATTGATATTTTTAAACTTTCTATTGAAAAATGAGCCAGTGTGGTTTCTTCTTAGATCAAAGCCAGCATACATGCTATTATTTCTTCTTTGGCTAAACCCGGGGAAACTTCCCTATTTTTTATGGTCCTCGCCGGCATGTTCTGCTGCTATAGCCCAAAAGAAACACTATTTCCGGCTATATCAGAATGACAGTTCTTATCACAATAGACGCCTGTTAGTGACCTCAAGTAATAAATATGAACACGTCCTCAAAGGAGCTAAGTCTTTGTTTGCTGAGAGAATGAGTTACCAAATTGTATCAAACAACTTTTAACTCTCGTTATGGTGGACGGCTCTGTAATAGTGTATTAAACAAAAGCAAGTTTTCTATTCCTCCTGTTGTTCAATCTATTTGAAGTGTTACTATCTTGTTTAGATAAAGCAGAACAGAATGTTTCGCCCGAAAATTCTCTTTAGGCTCTACTTTGAATTCATTTAGAACATATTTGCCTAAATTACCACTTAGTAATGAGTCTTTCTCGAGTGAAATATAGAAAGTGTTATATTCTCTTCTATAGTTTCTGCTATCATCTCTCATCTGGATCCTCACAAATCAGGTTGATATAATGTTATCCCTTTAATTGTCTTTAAGAAATGTTCTAATGAACTGAATCCTGTTCTTTCTATACTGTACTAGCAGTATAGCCCGTGTTGCTCGGGTGTAATGAAAGCTTTAAAACTAATCCATGGTCTTGGAGCTCAGACACTTTGGACGTTGGCACAAAAGATTAAAAAGCAATTGTTGTTTCCAGCTAAAGCTAAACCGTAGACTGAAAAAAAAATGAATGGATGTAAGTCAAATTTTCATTTCCTGCTATCGATATCAAGTAGTTTTTTTCGTCGTAAACTGAATTTTGAAAGCTAAATAAGTCCTCTGAGTAAATGGTATCATAGCTGAGACTAAGAACTATAATTACACCTACTTAGAGCCAAACATGAAGCAAAAACTAAAAAAAAAAGACTGAAAAAATACAGACATACAGGCAGATAAACAGACACACACAAACTTGAGTTTATATATATTATATATATATTATCGATTTTCTGCTCTATTGTAAGAACTGCAACCTTGTAACTTCTGAATATCGTTTCCGATATTTTTGTCTATGACTGTATTAAATTTGATTAAAATCGGACCACTTATTCTATAACATGATTTTTTCGCTTATCGATTTTCGATATTTATCCGGGCTACCTCGACACAAAATCTAGCTAAGATCACTCGGAGATGCTTATGGTACAACTGTATAAATTTTCAAGAAAATCGGTTCAGCCGTTTCGGAGTCTATAGGTAACGGACACACACACGCACGCACACACACACACACACACACACACACACACACACACACACACACACACAAAGTTCCATTAATAAATAAGTTTAGATAGATATTAAGTAACACAAGCACGAATTTACACGAGATACTAGATTAGCAACTAGGACCCACCCTTTTACAGTTAAACAAATACGATGTAACCGTAAATTCTACTCCAACAGCTTCTTTTCTCGCGCTTCCCGCCTGTGGAACTCCCTTCCACGACTCTGCTTTCCCGACAGTTACAATCTCCAGGTGTTTAAATGTAGGGTCAATAGACACCTCCTATCACACTAACTCCCAACTATTCTCACAACACTCTCATCTACCCAACCCTTATTCTCGGTATCCTCACCCGCCTATCACCCACCCTCTGTTATTGCCTATATTTAATCAGCCTTTCTCCACTCTACGTAGCCCCCTGCACAGTAGTGGCAGTGACATGCCTTGCTCGGGGTGAAACG
The DNA here is from genome assembly GCA_037127315.1 of Ascarosepion bandense. Lineage (NCBI taxonomy): Eukaryota > Metazoa > Mollusca > Cephalopoda > Sepiida > Sepiidae > Ascarosepion > Ascarosepion bandense. The sequence goes on along the minus strand of JBBBDQ010001347.1, from coordinate 1,949,814 downwards.
CTTATAAAAAAAAAACAAAAAAACACGCTTTCATTTATTTTCCTCCTTGTTGAAAATCATTATGTGCTGTTCCGGTCATTAAAAACTTAAAGTGTACTGTCCGACCCTTTAATTTATCAGTCTTTTCATTATTCTATATTTTATATCAATTCATTATTATATTTGTTTGTTAACTACTACAAGCTCTAAGAAATACTGAATGAGTTAAATATCTGGCCAGGAAGAGACTTCGTTCAGACAAGAAATATGAATCTTTAGATAAGAATAGTGAAGCTCACTTCGAGGCTCTGAATATCGTGAATGCTTTCGACAATGTTTACCATCCAAGTTTTCTTCGAAAGTTGAAAAGTTACGGTGTTTCCGGAGGAATTTTTAAGCGAATTTGAAAATAATGTTTTTTCTTAAAAGACGTGTTTCGTCGGAGAAAGATTATATTTTCTTTGTCATAATCATTTTCTTTGAAAGAAAAGTAAATAAACTCTTTTTAGATCTCTAAGAATAAGTTCGCACTGTAGATCACGTCAATTACACTACATTTCTCAGCGTATGAAGAGAGTTTTTATTGGTGCTTGTTTGTTTTAAGTATATCTGTGTTAAAACCGTTTGGTATTGTAGGATATTAATTCAAAGAGTTATTATTAGTATTTCTTTAAATATACAAGGTAACCAAAAAAGTTCTGTCCGTCTTTTGATTAGTCATTGAATGAATTTGCAATATATACGAAATGCGTGTAACAATTGTTTTCAAAGTCGGACATCCGAAAGTAGGAACATCAGAGGTTATAAAAAACACGCGCATCGTGCCCCGCCATCAGTTATAAGCCGGACAGCTGTGAGAAGGAGGAAAGTGTCTAGAGATCTAGTTCGAGGCTGTTTGCTTTACGACTTCAATGTGGGCTTATCAGCAGCTGCGTCAAGTCGCCGCATATGTCAAGTGTTTGGGGATAGTTTTGTGGATGAACGTACTGCAAGGAGTTAGTTTCGAAAATTCAAGTCGGGAGATTTGTCTCTCCATGATGAACCTCGCAGTGGACGACCACAGGTTTTGAATGACAGAGTCCTAAAGGAGGCCATTGAAGTAGACAGTAGTCTAACCTGCGGTGAACTTGCAAGACAGTTCAATGTTTCCGACTTCACCTGCACCGCCTAGGTAAGACGTACAAACTGAGCAAGTGGGTTCCGCAAATGCTGTTGGAGGGCCACAAGGGACGAGTGGCAGCCTGCGTATCGCTGCTTTCTCCTCACGGTACCTCGTCTTTATTCAATCGAGTGCTTACTAGTGATAAAAAGTGTTTCTGTACGAAAATGCCAAGCGTTCCAGACATTGGTTGTCTCCTCAGGATGCTGTCTCTCACACTGCAAGACCGCCTATGCACCCACGCAAGATTATGTTTTGAGTCTAGGGGACAAGTCGTCAAGTGGTTAATTATGTACTGCTACCAATGGGCCAAACGGTCACTGGAGAATTATACTCGCAGTAATTGAAATGTGTACAACAGGCATTGCGCCAGAAGGGGCAAGCACTTGTGAATCGCAATGTTGTGCTTTTATTCCATGACAATGCCAGGCCGCATGTCACGCGAGTGTTCAGGGATACCATACAGCAATATGGGCGGGAAATTTTGTGCCATCCGCCTTATTCACCAGACCTTGGGCCATCCGATTACCATCTCTTCCACTGGATAATCATTTTCGTGAAAAATCATTCACCAATGAAGCAGACTTTCGCAAAGCCCTCACGGACTTCTTTGCGTCAAAATTCCCGTGTTCTACAGCAAGGGAATTGAACAGCTGGAGACACGGTGGTAGAAGGTGCTGGATGTCAAAGGCGATTACTTGAAAGACTAAATATAAATTACGAATATTATGAAGCGTTTTCTTTTTTTTTTCCTTTAAAAACTTCCAGAAATTTTTTGGTTACCTTGTAGTTACCTATTTCTTGTATTTCCCTTACTCAAACTGATAATGCCAAAGAAAAGACAGGCTTTCTTCGTTAAAACTCGTCTTTGTTAGAAAAATCATTTTTCCTCATCAAGTATATTATATATATATATATATATATAAGTGAATAAGGAACGAAGAAAAAATTAACAATGTTCAATACATTAATTTAAAATAGTGCTCAATATAAAATAGATCTATGAATATTTATTATAAATTGTAGTTTAAAACATGTAAAATTATCATGAATTACAAAGTGTACATTTTAGTTCGACATTAATATTACAATGTCTCATCAGTTACAGTGAAGTATACAACTACCAATACTTTTGTATTTAAATTTAGTTTTCATAATTCTATTTTTTATATTTAA
>JBBBDQ010001347.1:1645000-1942500 GCA_037127315.1 Ascarosepion bandense | reverse complement strand
GGTTAAATATAGGAAATGTCAGAAAAAGGGTGATAGATAAATGGTAAAGATAACGAGGATGAGGTTTGGGTAGATGGGAAGAATGTTAGAGAGAATGGATGCCAGTTAGTGTGTTAGGAAGTGTCTATTGACCTTAGATTTAAACTCCTAAAGATTGTAGCTGTCGGGGAAGCAAGTTTATAGAAGGGAATTCCTAAAGCAGGAAGTGCGAGAAAAGAATCTGTTGGAGTATAAATTACGGTTACATCTTATCTGTTTCACTGTAAAAGGGTGGGACCTAGTTGCTAATCTAGTATCTCGTGCAAATTCATACATAGGAAGCACCAGTGATCTAAGTTCATCGGAGCAGAAGCCGTGAAAGTATTTATAGTTGAAGCACAGGGAAGCCACGTCACGCCTGTGAGAATGTGAGTGCAGCCGGTCTGTCAAGTCGGTATCGACCACATTACAGACGCTTCGTTGTATTTTGTGAAGAACCCCGAGGTGAATAGCCGGGGCACTTGAACAGATGTGGCAGTACTCAATACACGGGCGGATGGTAGATTTCTATATGTGCAGGATAGATTCAGACGGGAAAAACTTCCGGTCCCTTCACGGAGAACCGACTTTCATAGTAGCGGATTTAGCAATGGATTCGATGTTGTCATGTCACTTGAGGTCCGCTGAGTGTGTTAGACCAAGGAGGCTTAGTGCTTTACTCTCTGGGAGGCAAACCTGTTCCATCCTAATGGCAAGTAAGAACGATTGTCTCTGATGGTTAATTGATAGTAGCTTCATTTTGAAAGCATTAAAATTTACGAGCTATTTCATACCCCAGTCCACTATGGATTAGAGGTCCTTCTCAAGCTCGGTAGCGAGGATCGCTTTGTCGCCCACACCAGAGTTTTGAACGAGGCGAGAGTAAGCTGTGGTGTCATCGGCGTACATGTCTACTTGGAATCTTGTGGCATCGGGGAGGTCATTAATGTAGATCAGAAAGAGTGTAGGACATAGGATAGAGCCTTGAGAGACACCCGCATTCCTATGGTAGTTTTGGAAGGTATGTCCTTTTAAAACCACATTCAATGTGCGGTATAGAGATGAATGATTTGATTAGGTCAAACAAATGTCCAGTTATACGTAGGAGACCAGCATGCCACACTCTGTCGAACGCTTTATAGATATCCAAGGCAACGGTTCGGGCTTCGCCATTCTTGTCAAGAGCCTGGTATATATCCTCGTTGATGGTCGTTCGCATATCAGCAGTAGACAACGTGAAGCGGAAACCATACTCTTTGTCCGAGAGGAGCCTGTGGGCTTTGAAATGCTGAACCACCTCGGCGTTGATAATGGCTTCGAACAGTTTGCCATAGATCGGAAGAAGGCTGATAGGGTGATAATTTACAGGGTCCGAGGCTTCTCTAGTATTCTTAAATATAGGAACTACAGAGGAAGAATTTTAATAGACAGGAAAGCAGGAAGCAGATAAGCAGAAGTTGTAGAGCTTAGAGAGGACAGGGAGAGTTCAGGTGAACATTTCTTCCAGACTATGATTGGGATTCCGTCCCCTCCACTCGCTATGTGAGGGTCAATTTTTGAGATTATTTTAGAGACCAGCTAAGGTGCAATGTGGACGTCATTCAGTTGAGCCTCACTTCTAGGTAGGAACTAGGGTACAGATACTCCTGACGAATCCAGTCTCGAATTGGTGGGGAATCTGCGAGCAAAGCATTCAGACTTGTCCACTGAGGAGGTAAAGTCCTCAAATGTATGGATTAAGTGTGTATTGAGGTCTTAATCTTGATAGGCACGCTTTTACAGAATCGCCAGTAATCTTTGGCGCCGATTTTTTAGGATGCTATCTGTTGCTTCATTCTGGCAACAAACAACATCTTAGCTTCGTTACGTATCTTTTTACACTTATTAGAGCTGAGGGAAAAAAGCGTCTGATTTGGTCCGACGCGTTGCTTCGATAGAGTCGGAAGAAATCATTCCGGTGGGAAATGGAGGCCGAGCAAACGGGCAAGAACCAGGGGGCGAGCGGGATTTAAGCTGAAATTTCCTGGCTGTGATGAAGCATCCTTAACCCAAGAGGAGAACTCGGAAGTACAGTCTTCAACGGAAAGACTGAAAATGTTGTTCCAAGGGACGTCACGCAGGAAGTCGTTGAACGAGTGACAGTCTGCTCTTTGGTAGCAGTACGATGTTTAGCTGGTCTGGGTTTCTTGTGTTAAGTGGTAGTGCAATGAGATGTTAACGGAAGCTACGGCATGGTCAGAGTTTTTGAGAGGGCAGAGCTGCTTGGCGGTGGAACAGTCTGGGATGGAATTGAAGCAGACGTCTAGTAGTGAGTCTTTTCCATTTGGGTTATTGGAGAAACGCATGCGGAAATCCACCACTTGCTTAAAAGGTTGGGTTATTGAAACATTCAATTGTGTAGACACCAGCAAGATCGGTGACAGATATTTCCAGCCACTTGGTGTGGTGGGCGTTAAAGTCACCAAACACAAACATATGGGTAGATGGATGAAATGAAATGGCCTTATCGATATTGTTAGAAATGGTATCAGGTACCGAGCAGTCGGATGAGGAGGGTGAGCGGTAGAAAAAGAAGAAATAGCTGAGTTTAGAAGTGAGGGACGGAAGCATATGAAAGAATGATTCAGGGATTCAAGAGAGGTCACGGAGGTGTTGCTGACATAGACACAGGGCCCATGCATATGTACATTGTAGTCTTTCCTGAAGAGGGGAAGGTAACCAGGAACGTAAAACTCAGAAGAGGGGATGAAAGGATATATATATATATATATCTTACTTTAAAAACAAAGGATTTATTAACAATCCCAAGAGCTCTTTCGTCAAACATGTCACCAGGAGAAAATCGTTGTAATCACAAATCAAATAAAAAATCAGCACCGAAAATGAAGAGTAAAACAAAGGGTGAACGCTAATATAAATATACAAATAAATATAATATTTAAAGGGGAGGATAAATTGCGTGTAAATAATTTTCGAGGGACAGTTAAAATAAAATTCCTCCAAACAAATAAAGAGTATTAACAAAATCACACAGCCGGGAAACTAAAGGTTTCCGTAAAGATATGCAGACTGATTCCAAAATCTTTAATTTATATCTGAAACAAGCTATATGTAGAATTTTGAAACACTCTTTCTTATACGACATAGCACATGCTATAATTTCTCCTAGGTATTCAGCAATAGCCGATTCCATGTTGGTAGAGAGAAAACAGCACAAACTACATATTTTGCCTAATAGTATGTATCATTGATATATATATATACATATCTGTTTATGTTAGGAAATATTTTGCCTAATCGTAATTATAAAACGCTAAATGTCCCCTCTCTCGTGGCATGACTTAGTGAGTGGAGACAGACACCAAATCAGTCAAATTTCGATCCCGGCTGGAAGCAAGTGTATGTGTCTAGTCACACTGAGCAAAACAGGTTTGTATGTGGATGACTAAAATATATATATGTTAATGTTAGGACAACTTTTGACATAACCTCGTACTTCTGAAATAGTACACACACTGTATGGGCGTGTCTTAATCTAATGTCCTTTATATATTTCTCATGAAATGAGCAGCTCGAGTAGGTGTAATGATCGGCAAGCTTGTCTCGCTAGAAACATCACAATAGTGCATTGAGTTTGATCCTTATATGGTGTCTCATACTTTCGGTTTGTGCCACATCTAAGCTACGCTTAGTAAATCACCATATATTCTCAGGAAATATAAAACACCCGAAGAAAGCGAAATAACTGAACTAAATTAAAAAAATAATTCAGTTTCCAAATCCCTATTTTTTGAATATGTTCATAACAACGATAATCACAGGCAAATATTTTACTTCTCTCTATGCATTGCACAAAATGTTGCTTAAGAAATTCATCGATTTTAGCAAGGATGAAACGTATTGACAAAGACGACTGGTTAGATTGCTGAAACGACCCACAGGCGCCGATGAATGACAATAGATACGAAATGGCACATCTTTGTCGTTTGTAAACACGTGTCACGCAATTTCACCAAATGCTGCCAAATATTTGCAAATAAAATTAATGGCTATCACTATGAAGTTTTGATCCTCTTCAGCAACACCAGTATTACCCACCTCTGCAGACATCGACGGAATACTAATCATTGTACTGAAGAAATGTGCTCCTGAACTCTCCTCTGTTCTCTCTAAACTGCCTCACTACTTCTGATTTTCTGTATGCTGGAAATCCTCCTCCGTGGTTCCTATATATGAAAATACTGGAGGACCCACTGACTCCGCTAATTTCAGCCCTATCAGACTCTTACCGATCTTATGAAATAGGCGTTCCATAATGAGTAATCCCAGGTCTCACCGCCTTAGTCTGTATTTATGGCTGACACCAGCCAATCATATTTCTGTGAGGGGGAACCAAAGTGTAAGCATATTCATTACTTCAATATTTTAGTCCATTTCAACAGTACAAGTCTGGATTTCAAGTACTTAAAATATATTTTAAAACATACATTTATACCCTTCAAATATATTTAAATATGCTATAATAGCTCTAGCCATAATTTTTGTTCCATTCAATTATATTTTCATCTACTATAATCCATTCAAACTATGATTGTTACATCTTTAAAATATATTTTCATCTGTTATAATCCGCCCAATCCATAATTTTATGGCATTCAAATATATTTTACTACCCTATAATCAGTCCCAGCTCTAACATTGCAGCCTTCAAATATATTTTCATTTGCTATAATTCGTTCCAGCTATAATTTTAAAGACTTCAATTATAATATTATCTGCTATAAGCCACCCAAGCCAGGATTGCACTTACTTAGAATTTATTTTAATCGGCTATAATTGGTTGAGTCCGTAATTGCACAGCCTTCAAATATATTATTTCTAAAAGGTCTGAAATATGATCTACATAGTGCAACCAGGCCTTGAAAAAAATGCAATTCTTATCACACACACACACACACACACACACACACACACACACACACACACACACACACACACACACACATTCCGTGCGGTACCTAAATTTCCGTGTTGAGTAAACCCGGTAACAACTTCTCTCAAATTCGAGAGAGCCCATTCGTGAATGTATTCCTTTCGTGGGATGATGCTGTCATTGCTGAAAGCTTTTGTCGATATCTTCTTTCAGAATAACACTTTCATTTGTGTGATTAGTTCTTCTTGTAGGCCCTTTATATGTTCCTTATCATTTTTAATTTTATTAAAACTATAAAAACGCCCGATTACTAAATTGCATGCCCCAGTTTTGTAACAAGAATAGCATATTACAAACGCATATTTCATCAGAAAATGTTTATGGTGATTTCCTAAGCGCTCCTTAGATATGACACAAGGCGGAAATATTTGGTAACCAGTGACACTCGAACTCACTACTTAATTTTAATAATTCTAGCGGGAGAAGCTAGCCACGTCAATAATCTACGTCAAGGTGCAAAAATATAGTGATTTTTAAGCGCAGCTTAGATGTGGCACATAGCCAAATATATTGGGTTCCCAGTGAGGATGGAACTCATTAATCAGTTGTAATAGTTTTTAGCAAGAGAAAATTACTAACAAATACGTCACGTCGCGGCACCATTGGAGGTTATTTTGTATGCAGTGATTAGATGTGGCACAAGGCTGAAAGTGTGAGACACACGGTGAGGGTCGAACGCACAACTAATGAATCAAGCAAGACAAACTTTCTAAGCGTTACAACACGCTGATGTGACCATAGCGAATGTTTATGATGAAAACAGTTTTCATCAAAATGTATTCACGTGAACCTTTCAGCACTTTCATATAAAAATGTTGATTGCCACTTTTTTTTCTTGCATCTGAGGATTTATAGTAAACTATTATCTTATGTTCACAAAAATCTATTTAACTGCAAGCAAAATATGCATATTTTTCGGTTGGTTTTTCCTCTGCAGTTTCTGACGTTGTTTTTGAGTCACATTGCAAACACAACGTCGCAATACCATTGATGACAATGCCAAACAAAAAGCATTACTTCAAAGTCCATATGAAACCTGAAAACGATGTTGTTATTGCTCATATTTCAAGATTTATATCACCATTTTAAGGACTGCTTTCGAACAATCCCTTGCCGCTTTTATTGGACACACATACATATATATATATATATATATATACAAATAATTAAAAAGTACAACAGAAAAACAATCAACATAACATCATAATAAATTAAACCCACGTCTACGCTCAACGAAAAAACGAGAGACTCTTAAAGGGCAGTTGCTTGTAAAACTTTGTAATATACCAAGCCACTGTAAAATTAATAGGTAACGAAGAAACATTATACGTACGAGTAAATAAAGGATTCTAGAAATAAAGAAACTACGTAAACAAATCAACTTTAAAATATTAAATACGCAAAACTCACTGCTTTCTTAATAAATGTGGGATATTAAAAACAAAGAATATCATAGAAAATAAGGAAAAGAACATCAGCCTACATCAATCAATCCCGAAAATATTAATCAAATAAATAAATATACGGTCAGATCTCCCCATAAAATGTATACACAAAAAGATATTGTTAAAGTCGAAAGCTGAAAATAAACAAGAATATATTATAGTAAATAAATAAATAAATAAATAAATAAAACAAGTAAATAAATTATTCTAAACAAAAAAATAAGTTACTAAACTAAGTAAATAATAAGAAATTCAACATAGAATGACTACTAAAATAATCGTTAAAATAATACATTTTTACCCACAATGGAATAGAATCTCCACAATGCATCGTGTTGAGCAAAAATACAGAGCAAACGTATAAAATATAAATATGAAGTACAGTTACTATTTGTGAATTTTACTGCCTATGGTAAAATATAATCTGTTCATCTCTACCGCCTGAGATTCGTGAATAACACATAAAAATGACAATTGCAGATAATTTACAAATAGTAAAATTTACAAAAAGTACGTAAAATTCATTTTATTACTGAACTCACACACACACACAGAGTTCCCTCAAAATATCCCTCCACGAACAATCATTATTATTATTACTCCTACTATTAACTTATTTTCTTATATTTACAGATATATTTTCACATCGAAAATGAAATCGGTCATATGAAGACCAAAACAAATAGTGAAAGATTGTAGCGGAAAGAGTGTGCTACGTCGAACATCCAAGTATGGAAGAATGAATATCTAAATTTCAGTCTTCAGAATCGTGTTGTGCCTGACAGGGCCCCAACATGAATCACAATCTGAAATGGAAAATGATAAAAATACCTAAATCTATAGAGAATCGTCATTTCATTTTCTTCAGGTTTGTTTCTAATCAGTTTTATAATATACTGTCACATTAAAAAAATATTAATGTATATTCAATGATTGACATTATAAGCCGTACTTCTGAAGAACCACATTTTAAACGATGTTGTATATAAAATATTTTTACATACCATAAATTCTTGTCGAATTAAAAATTTAGTTTTGATAAACCGCAAATTAAAATATAAAACGTTTTGAGATACGAATGTAAATTTTAGTAGATAGGCCTTGAAAATGTTGTTTCTATGGAAAGCAAAATCAATCATGATTTTCTCATTGATATATAAATTGTCCATTCCTATATTACTTGAGTTATGAATAAACCTATTTACATTACATTTTGATAAATATGCATTTTTAAAAAATGTTTAATAACATTTAATATATATATATTTGTGCGTATTTACGAATCTGAGATTTATATGTCATACCTTAGAGTTGCATAGGAAACTGGCTTGTCAATCAATTCATATTGAATATGAATGTTTTAAATTACATACAAAATTAGTATTTAAGAATGCATTTACAGATCGGAAATTGGAATCGAAGAATGTCAGAAAACACAATAAAAATGCAGTTTCTTAGGGATGTAAATGTTCGTCACAACAAAAAAAATGTTTTTGTAAAATGTTCCAGTTTCTAGTTTTCAAATATATATATATCATTTTATGAACATTTTATATATTAATAAATATTTTCTAAAGAATTAAAAATCGAAACTGCAATATATATATATATATATATATATATATATATAAATATATATATATATATATATACACGCGTGCACAAACACACACACACATACACACACACACACACACATATATATATATATATATATATATATAATCATTGAATTTTTGGTTTTAATTAAATTAGTTCGGTGCACAGTTGTATTAAAAGGTGTTAAATATTTAATTATATTGCATAATTTGTGAATATGTTTCATTTATATACGAGTTATTTCGCGAATTAGGTTTCTATCTTTTGGTGTCTTCAAGCGATGTACATTATTGTAAAACGCCTGAAGACACCGAATGTCAGAAGCCTGTGTCACGAAATAACTCGTTTGCAAATGAAGTACACACACACACACACACACACATATACATATATATATATATATATATATATATATATATATATATATATATATATATATATGACAAAATATCTTTAGTAAACAGTCATTTGATTCCATATAATCAAAATTGTCTTCAATCACGGCTTCCAGCCAATTTCGAATCTACTGCCTCTATTCAAGACGATGTCATTCGTAGCTGAATTGTGCCATGATCCTCGCCTTTATTTCATCTTTGTTATGAGAAACAGTTTTGTTGGCCTCTCGCTCAGTTGGGCCTCACACATAATAGTTAAGGTGGTTGCAATTTGGGGATTTGCGTGCGCAAATGTCAGGGTGATGTGGTTGAAGAAGTTGCTTGACAACCCTGACAATCTCTTACATGTATGAAATGGTACCGAATCCTGTTTCCAAACATATAGGTCTTCTAGTCACCACTTTCTTGACATAGAGCAGCATTAGCTTCTCAGTTTATTTGATGTCGGTCTTCGTGTTGAGTCTGAGTCATTCACCAACATTTTCGAGATTTCTCAAAATGTACTTGCTTTTTTATACCCTCTTTCCATTCAGCACATACATAATTACAGCAATAAAACATGTACTTCAGTCTGATGACTTCCTTCTACAGAGAAAATATATTGCACACATATTATTAGCTTTGTCATTCACTTGCGTAAAAAGTATTGCAGTGCGCCCCATTTCAGGAATAGAAAGACAAGAGTCATAACAAAGATTTTACCACTTGTCTTGAAACGATCATCCAGTCACTTATTAAAGAAAATGAAAATCTTTCAGGCAAACTAATTGAAAAACTAACGAAAGTAAATATGAAAGACAACTTCGTGGCTATTTGAGATATGAAGTCACTTTATTGACACTGATGCCCCGGTTGAAAAATGCTTAAATCTCTTAAAAAAGCAGCTAACACTATCAAATATAATCTCCTCCCTACAAGAGGCTAAATTAATAAAAATCTAATCGATGCGCTTTCTGATTTAATAGTAATTTTTATATAAATTTTGGATTATCGGCGATAATAAGTATTTTGTCAGTATTGCAAAGATCCGATCATTTCCAGAATATTTTGCCTAAATAATCAACATACTTCCGATAAACTGATGATGCTCTATCGATACATCCCCGTGATAGTGATTTACTTGAGTTTGTAGATATATTAAACAAACTCGATTATAAAATAGAATTTACGTACGATATGAAAAAAATACTTTACCTTCTTGAGATATCATGTTACGCTGTGTTGAGAGCAACTTAGACTTAGTGTCCAACAAAAACCACTAATAAAGATTATTTTAAAAATTTCTATTGTCATAATAACAAAAGAAAATACAGAATAATCATATGATTCTACTTACAAACACTCAGAACTTGCAACTCTCAATATTTATATGAGAATGAGAAATACATTGAAAACATTGAAAGAATATTCAATATCCTATTTCCTATTTAATGCGAAACAAAAGGCAGCAAAATATTCTAAAATTAAATGCCATCTCTCCTGACAAACCAAATAAATAGAAAAATATGTTTCAAGAATAACTACAATTGAAAATTATTTATCTTAATTCAACGTAAAAGTTATCGCATTTATATCTAAAACAATAAAGCGTAATAAATGCAAAACAAAACAAACAAAATATTGAAAGTAGAATTTGAAATATCCTTTTATCACAAAGGTTATATTGGTGTTAACTAAAAAAGTTTAAATAAATATTATCTGTACATGAGCAAATATTAAAAAAATAACACTTTAAACGCATTGGTTGCTAACTGCAAAGAAAGTGACCAGTGTTTAGACATTAAAAATTCTACTTATTTCAGGGCGGAATAATTCACTAAGACACAAATGTTTAGAAATTTGTTAGTTGCTACTTCGTCCCCGTAATTTTTCGTCCAGTTTCTTATATTTCGTTTAAAACTTCTTAGCAGATCTCCTGTTATCGCAATCTAACATATTTAATTAAAAAAGAAGATGTCAAAAAATAAAAAATGAATCTGCATGGAATTAATCATATTTTAAATTCATTTCTCTTTTTAGAATTTCACGAATCTGTTCGTGCACATGAGAAGTTGCATCAACTTCAGAAAAACTTATTACGATGAAGTCCTAATGGACGAAAACAATGACACGAAAACGTCTTCCCCATTGTCAAACACTTTTCCTCAAAAACTGTTCTTCATATGCGAAAAAATTATATATCGTTATCCTATAGTATCACATATTCTTAAATGCCTATAACAGATAACAGAAACAATTAGTTAACCCAATGGCTTTCCATATTTAATACTTCTGGCCCCCACTCTCGTGTGGTCATGTTAGACGCCACAAACTGTAGTGCGATTTTCGCTTCCAGCATGCACGCACGTATTCGCCAATCCTCTACACAAAGAAAATAAACGACTACTACTATCTTTCGTCCACGGATTGTCCATTACAACAAACACTATTTTCATCTTTGAGAATGGCTAATTGTTGGGACGCCCGCGCCTATTCGGCTATAATGGACTATTACATTACTATGTAAAGCACTGGTGGCATCTACGTAGGAGAGTGTGCCGAGCAGCCGATCGACAAGTCAGTCGTAGACTTCCGGTGACGACCCGGAAGTACCCTATGCTCATACTACGTCTTACGATTAACCCTTATTCTTGTATTGGATACTAATAACCTTTGTAAATACTATTTTCACGGAATACACCAGTTAACCTATTCCTGTTGTTGAGTTATTTATTCTTACTCACGACATAACACTAATATAAGCCGAAAGCTCGAAAAGGTTTAAATAAAAACATATATCGATATTGTGATTTTCTTTCCTCTTTCAACGATAATGCTATTAAGCGTATCAGACGATATATATATATATATATATATATATATATATATATATATATATATATATATATATTAATTCAGATACTTCAATCCAAGGGAAAAAAGCAGGAAGGTAAATTCCCAAAAACCCGATCCTACTTAATATTAAAAATTTATTTTAATATTAAAAAATGATACAGGAAGAGAGCTCCATGTAATAAAATATTACAGAGCAAATATATTTTTTAATTTCTTTGCAATCTATTTAAAAAGGAAAAGTAGACTAATTTTTCTCCAGTTTCTGAAAGATTTTTTCTGTTGCTGAGGTGATGTGTCGTCCCCCGTGGGGATCTTCATATCGAAATGGCCATTCAACATCTTTGAATTAATCCTTTTTTAATATATATATATATATATATATTACATTATATTTTTATTTGGAAATGAGATTGCAAACTAGGTTTCAACACTCACAGAACAGTAGATGGCAGAGCGGGATTTGGGTGGGGTAACAAGAGAAAGTGTGCTAAGATCTAACAGAGATAGGGAGGCATGGAAAGCCATGAACGCTTTGCATGGTTCCCAAACCAAGAGTAAATTACCCCAATGGGGTAATAAGCCGACATTTTAAGTGTAATGGATGTTTGATTTGGTAAGAGGCAATCAGCTTATAATTTCAGACTGTGTTCTTTGAATGAAGACTAAGAAACTTAGTAGACACAACGTGGCAAACGAGGCCAAATAGCCCTTTCAGTCACAAAGCCAAGAATAAATAAACATTCACTGGCACAGACAATACAAACTCAACACTCACATTAAGAATCACGACTAGGTCACAGCTACTATACCTCTGATTATTATAGATTGGTACTATCGTATTGAATAATTTCCATTAACTTTGTCTGCTTTTGGTGTATGAAAATCTAATTACATCTCTTCCTATATTACGGGTATTTGTTCATTGGGGTAATGGATAATAGTGAAACTGTATTTTGGGGTAATCGTAGCAAAAGTTTGTGAAATTCCTGAAGGGAATCGCACATAGAAGAAGAAAAACTTATTCGATTAACTCGTCATTAACTTCAACCTACAAACGATTCCAAATCTTCTGCTGGATCACTTCTGGTCGGCCTCCATGATTTAGTTGGTGAATGCTGCTATGCTCCATGCCTTCTGGTTAGCTTTACAACTTTTATTGGTTACTGCCTCAAGACCGCCACATACATATTAATAAAGAGTGTTACAGGCGGAAGAGTTATACTTGATTTTATGTTGAGCGAGAAAACAACAAAGCAACTTCTTTTTCGTTTCCATCCAGTCTAAAACCTCATCATTGCTCACTTGCTTGATCCATGATATTCGCAGTTTACACGATAGTATTTCAAGATATTTTTGTATAATTCTGGTAAATACAGCTCCTAGAAAGTGATATCTCACACACACACACACACACACACACACACACACACACACACACACACACACACACATATATATATATATATTAACTAGCTGCCTATCTATATCTTACACTCTCTCTTGCTCCATCTCTCCTTTTCTCTCTCTCTCTCTCTATATATATATATATATATACATATATATATATATATATAGAGAGAGAGAGAGAAAGAGAGAGAGATATTAATGTTTATTATATTTATTCTTCAAATATGAATATAATTACATTTAATACAATTGTATATTGACAATTATTTTCAATGACTATTTGCCACATATCCTGCAGCGTTTTTGTAATTATGTCTTTTTTACTTCTGAAAAATCTCTTTAACGAACTCTTGAACTTAGTTACAATAGATAATTTGTTCCCAGTGAAAGGGGATCTCGAGTTAACTTGTTAAAGAGTGCGGTTATGACATAAAATGTGAGAGGATCAGGTAGAGAGTGGAAATAACAAGAATATGACAGAAAGAAAGATTCTGACTCTAGACATGAACAAATTCGTATTGGAGTGTTCAAGAAAGCATCGACACGCGATTCAGTTCCGTACAGTAGCTTTCTATTGGAAGATGCTTTCGAGCAATGTCCTTCTTTCATAGGTGATGAGGATAATCTAATACTGTGGGTGTTGTAACTCGTGTCTCCTATATAAAAGTTTGAAGGTCTTAAGGTGATGTCACTAAAAAATAAAGCGTGTCTCAAAATTCGCTCTAAAAATACGATAGACATTGTAGTAATTGACCGGGAAAACAGAACTACTGTTGTTTGAAATTTTATAAAATCTTTCAATACAACAAATTCTCCGGAAAAAAAATTTCTCAAGATCAGTGGTTCTTTCAAATATTGATTGGAGTTTCCTTCTCAACCTTATATTTGAAATAATGTGAAACGTCAATGTCTTGATTATATTATTATTTTCTCTTCAATTTACATGGAATTTCATCTTTAACAGATGCGGCAGTCGAAAGTCTTCAAGATTTGAAGTTTCTTATATTTGTTACAGGTCTGTTATATCTTTATTGAATTGAACGAAGACAACACAATTTCAAGTATATCAATAATGTATATTTGTTTATATCTGATTCTCATAAATATATGATTTTCTTTATAATCATATCGCTTCAAGTAAGGCAGTCTATTGCCACTGGTGCACAGGGTTTACATAGGAGAAAAGTTATGAGAAAGAGTGACAGGTTGTAGGGCGTGTCAAAAGGTGGGGAAGAGAGCGGTAAAGTGAGTAGAGTGGACAGAGTAAGGAGCATAAGAAAGAGGATGCAAGTTAGCAAGATAGGAGATGACTATTGAATTTAAACTTAAACTACAGGAGATTGTATATGTATGGAAAACAAGTAAACGGAAGGGAATTCTACAGGCGTGAAGTGCCAGATAAACTGCTGATGAAGTAGAATTTGCGTTTACATTGAATTGGTTTCACAGTAAAACGGTCGGACTTAGTTTATGATACGATTTAGAAAATTTCTGAATATGTTTAATATACATAATACTAAATGTTTAAGCAATATTCACTAAATATTGTACTATATGTAGTAAATGTTTTCGTCTGTCACCATTGCACCTTAATCAGTCATAACAGTAATGGAAAAAGAAACTATTATAGCGTTCATTAAAAATAAAATCATAAGATATCATTAGGCTTAAAAGGAATTTTAAACTTGCTTTAGTTAATTATAGTGTTTGTTTTTTTTACCCAAATTCTTTTTAAAGATCTCTTAATATCTAATTGGCTATTTTGTTTCTTTTGCTTCTTTCCGCTGCTCTCCTGATCCAGTGACGGTGTGTAGCACACGATGTGGTAAAATTGTTATTTTGCCTCTCGTGGAACACTACATTTGCTGTTCTTTGAAGTTTTATTTCACCTTTTCTGACTAATGAAGGTAACTTTTCATTATTTATATATTTATTTCCAATCTCTGGTGGACAGAATTAAGAAATGACTCGTGACTTTTAATGCTTCTAAAACGAAGCCACTATCAATTAACCATCACAGACAGTCGTTCCTGCGCCCCATTAGCATGGATCAAACTTGTCTCCCTGAAAGTAAAAATACTGCGCCTCCTATGGTTAACTCTCACATCAGACCTCAAAGGGAATGACTATATAGAATACATAGCTAAATCTACTGCTAAATGTTCGGTTCTCTATGCAGGGCCAGGAAGTTTTTCCCGTCTGAAACAATACTGCACATATATAAATCTACCATCCGCCTGTGCATTGAATATTGGTGCCATATCCGGTCGGGTGCTCCTGCTATCCACCAAGGGTTCTTGACAAAATCCAACGGAGAATCTGCAATGTGACAGATCCCGACTTGGCAGATCATATATAGTCACTTTTTCACCAGCGCAGTGTGGCTTCCCTGTGTCTCATTTACAAGTATTTTCGAGGCTTCTGCTGTAATGAACTTACCTCTCTGGTGCTATCTATGTATGAATTTACTCGAGCCAAAATATTATTAACTAGGTCCCACCCTTTGACTGTGAAACCCATAAGATGTAAACGCAAATTCTACTCTATCAACTTCTTTTCTCGCACTTCCCGACTGTGTGATTCCTTTCCATTTACTTGCATTCACGACAACTACAATCTCCAAGAATTTAAATATAAAGTCAATAGTGATCTCGTATCTCACTTAATTGCATTCTCACTCTTATGCTCTCATCTCATTTCTGCAGTTTTCTCATCCCTCTCATACCCGCTTCCTGATAACCCCTGTATTTTTTCACTCCTTCTCATAATGTTCCTCCTATGTAACCGTCTGCACAACAGTGGCAGTATAATGCCTTGCTTGGGGCGATACGATTATAAAAAAAGAAATATATTAGTCGTGGGATGTGTGAACATCTTAGTAGAGTATCAATTCTAAGAAATCCGTGGTGACTAAAACAGGTTTAAAAATGTAGCTCCTAGTTAGAATTATTTAAATAATAAAATCACACGAGACGTATATGGACATGGAGGATATGGACAAAATTAAATCGATTATATTCCTATTAAATACAACACTGAAGAGGACAGTTTTTCACTGATAAACATGCCCAAACGCTGATAGTTCGTACGATCACCTTCCAATTATATGCGAAATTAGAGTGGAACTACGGAGGTTGAAGAGGGCCCTGGTAAAAGTCAAATTTCAATACGCGAGATCATGAATGACTTGAAAGTGAAAGAAACATTTTAAAAACAGATACAATGGATAAAAATAAAATGTAAATCGAAAGTGAGACCCATTAAGCTTTTGTAACATTATCAAATGAGATCGTCCTGCAAAATATAGAGAGAAAAAAAGAATGGATGACTGACGGACATGGTGAAAAGGAGACAAAACAATGCATAATTACAGTAAAGAATATAGGACAATGCGAAAAGAAATTAGCAGCAGATGCAGACAGGCTAAACGGAATAACTCAACCAAAATATGCAGAAATGAAAAGAATGGGTATTACAGGTAAGGCAAATAGACACTCCCGTCTATAATTATTAGGCGAACCCAGTTTTTTAAAAGAAATGATGTATTTCATACTATTTTTCGTATTTATTGCCAACTGGATAATTTTAAATGAAAATAGAATGGTTGTTTTGTTTTTATTCAATCAGGTAAGTGCCATACGTGATACACGGTTGGGCGATCATGTTTTGAAAGAGACAGGAATGATTGGGCAAAAGATTATCCCGATTATCCATTGCTTTATGCAGTTGACTGGTTAGAAACCAAGATTATAGAATACAATCTGTTTTGTTATTTAACCCATATCTAGAGGAAAGAGACGGATTAATACCATTCCCAAGGGTATTTGTGCGTAAGTGAATGAAAGGAATATTAACTGAAGTTTTACCTCGGCTCCCCGATTTGTCGTCCCGAGTCAATATCCAATGTACCACAAAGCACATCCAGTTATTTTTATTATTACTTTGCAAGAGTCTACAAGGCAACGAAGCAAAGATGAACTCGTCCAAATCATCCTAAATTTTCTTAATACTTTCATTGATGAAACTGCAAAATAGGTAATTAGTAAATATTTATAAATTCATTTAATGCACATGTTATTGTGCAATATGAACAAAAGAAACATTCTATTTTCATTTACAATTATTAACTTGGCAATAAATACTAAAAAATAGTATGAAATACGTCATTTTTTAAAACACTGGCGTGACCTAATAATTATAACCGATCGTGTACATTAAAAAAAAAAGAGAAGTAACAGGAGAAAAATCATGGCGGTCAATGGAAGCATATTTAGATAAGGGAGAATATTGAATGATTAGAAATATTAAAATCTGAAAGGAAAGCAGAACTGGCAAAATTGATCAGAAACAAAACAACAGCTCTAGGAGGAATACTACCCTGGGGAAATTACTAAACCTAGTACTAAAATGTTTCTATTGTTAAAATTATGTGCCATATTGTCGTACGTCTGTGAAAATAATATAACATAAAATATATGCAAGGTGTATCGGTTAGGCAACATCAGCAAAAAAAGTGAATCATGGCGGAAATTTGGCCTGAAATTTGGAAATAACATCCAGTACTGCTTAAGATTTACGCTAAAGATTCTCTGATGCAAACATTTCAAAGTGCTTGTGTGGCAATTCAAAGAAAGTGCAGAGGATTCGGAAAACAAGTTCGATACGTCTAATGATGATTACAAATGTATAGCAGTTCGGAAAATTCACCCTGATGATTCTAAAAAGAAAAGAAATTCAGAATTCCTTGTCAGGGCTTCAAGCTGAACGCTAATGCCTTAGTGCCTTAAGTGGGTAGTGCTGTCATGGTTAAGAATATGGCAGCGAGGAGGACACTACACTATTTCGCACAAGCAAGAGAAGCTACTCATGGCAGTCAGACAATAGTTGCAACTTCATCATCAAAACATTAGGTCATGTGGGAGGGTGCATTTGAGCAAGAAATGTACAAAACTCCTTATAACATCAAGGAACTTAATTCAAAGATTATGGCAACATTCACCATCTTAATTAAGGAGACAGTCAAGAGAATATTTTTAAAACAAATTAAGTGGTCTGAGGGCTGTGGTTAAAATCAATAACTATTTTATTCACTATATTTACTCTTTAGTATTTCACGATGTATTCGGGTAATTTTAGTAAGTATATATATATATATATATATATATATATATATATATACATATTAAAATAATTTCTGAGTGCTGTTTTCATTTTTGCGTACTTTAGACGACAATTCATCCGTTGCACCAGGTATTAAATCAAAATTGGAACTGAAGATATAGTTATATATTGACATGAAAATTTGTTATAAATATTTTGTAAATTGTAGGTAAAATATACTTATAAATAAAAAAAAAGCTTAATTCATCAGAAATAGCCAGAATGTACTTTCATGAATAGAAAGATAAATTAGTAATTACCGTAATTTCACTGTGATTTTATAGACCGACAAATAACAAAAATTAAACACACCCTTAGTGACACACGTTAACCTGGTATTATGGCACCGTCTCTCTTGCAATTACAGAAAACAATTGACAATGTATTTTATTAAAATGATGAATTATCCTTAAAATTCATAGATCAATTATCTTAATATTTTTGTTCCCATGAACATGGTCATCAGCTATATTGTACCTCGACTAAAAGTGTTAAATGTTTTAAATTTTTTCTCATTTTTCACTATATCAGATCATAAAACCGAAATCGCATTTCTTATGGTTTTATAGTCTTAACAGAGGCCAGAGATTGATCAACATTCAAGCAAAAAGGCACAAGATCCATCCTCACTTTGAGAGAATGAACAAACAGATCACACATCATAAGCAATATATAATATTTTATATCTTTCCTACGAAAGTTAAACCAGTGAATATCTGCGGCAATTGATCCATTTTCTAAATGAATTTATTTATGCAAAAAACGAATGTTTGAATGACAAGATCCACTTTGGTCAATATTTTATTTGGTCTAGACAGGATTATATCCTCCATTAGAGTTTTCATTTTTAGTGAAAGGATTAAAACCACAACCCACTGACAAGCTCTTAATCCTTGCATACTTTAAATCTAAAGATAGTGTTTGCCTGGCATGTTTAGAGTTTTTATTGTAATACCTAAGTGCAAGAAAGTGTTGACGTTATTATAACTAGAATACAAAAGTATTCAAAACAGTACTGCACTCAGCATTACTCACGACAAAAAAGAATTATAAATTCTTTATAAAGCAAAAAATGACGTTTGAAGAAATATTCTCCAGACTTTCGCATTCCATTCAATATGAAATTAAGAAACGTGACAACTCGGCCATTAAGGCTGCCACATTTCAGCCTCCTGTTTCTTTCCATAAAATAGAGAATAGTCACTGAGACGTTCTTCGTTCTAGAACATTGATTATTATCATAAAATGATGAGGTTACTGATGAAGAAACTGCTGGTGATATTTGCAATCTTTTTTATCTCTTTCAAGTTCGGTTTTTTCACTGGGCATACAATGAAATTATCAATAAATTTTCTTAGGCGCAGACCCCACTTCCGCTGACAGAATATCTTCATCTTAATCTTTCGTGATTCCTTCCTTTAATTCCGAATGATGTATAAAATCTCCCCTTGACTGATTTTGAATCGTAAGAAGATCAAACGATTCAATGTTTTTCTTGTGTTTGTGAAAAGAAATGGATTCGACCAAGAAATGTCTTACACACACACACACATTCACAGACACACACACACACACACATATATATATATATATATATATATATATACACGTGTATATATATATATATACACACAAACAGGCACATACACTGATATATATATATATATATATATATATATATATATGTATATGTTTGTGTGTGTATGAAGGATTTTTTCGAGAACAATTTTATATACTTTTTCTCATGCCTTTGTTGGTGAGTTTGTTTAATATTTCCGTTTCCTCATCTTTATTTAAATCTATTTCCTCTGAGTCGTTTCCTATAGTTTTTTTTTGTATCACTCTTTGCCAGTACGTGGGTGTCAATCCTGTTTGCTTTGTATAACTATTCGCTGATTTTCGGTGCAAAATTATGTTCCTACACATATTTCGCGAGATTAACCTTTATAGCTTCAGATTAGTAAATGTAGACTCTTACAAGAAATTAAAATTTACAATACAGTAGGCTGCCAAAATATCATCAAAAATATTCCATAAATATATATTCCAGAAAAAAAATATTTTGTTAAGAGAGGTTTTGAAAAACAAAACACATCAAAATCAGAAATGCAGATAGATCTGAAAACATATATATCATATATAAGGAAAACGGTAATATTAGATTTTTCATTATAAAGAAATTTTAGCTTTCATTGATCGAACAATATACGTTGACCGAAAATATACGTTGAAATTTATAAAATCCTTCTTTAAAATTGTTTCAAAAAATTGATCTCTGAAAGGCAATAGCTGTTATCGTCCTTTCTATTGCTGATGGCGGCTTCGATAAGGTAGTTTAAAACGTCAAAGTTTTGATTTTGTTATTATTCATCTTCGATATCTATTTCCTATTAGTTAAAGATATTGTTGTTGTTGTTGTTGTTGTTGTTGTTGTTGTTGTTGTTGAAAGAGTACAAATTACGTGGTTTTAATTACTTGGTACAGTTCTTTGTTGTGATTCTGCAGCGCCAGTCCCCAAGGTTTCAAGTAAGATTGTCATTTGCAGAGACCCGTAGATTTTTATTCGCTCATAACCATTTCATAACTGACTCAAGCAAAAAAAAATATTCTTATACTAAAGGGAAATTATTTCGGATTAAAAATGGAATAAATCAACCACTTAAAAATTATTTTGTTAGTATTTATAAAAAATAACCTATTTGATATATCTTTCGAAATATGCCAATGAAAAAAGACAATTAAAAAAGACGAAGTCACTTTTCTTCACTGACTATATGTGATTACGTGCCTGAAATAGTGAAAGTGCGCCTGACTGCAATCGGTGTTCTCTGTTTGAAATTATTAAAATGAAATGCAGACTGGACGATAGAAAGTAAAACAACGGAATACCCATGGTTCCGGTAATTGAATAAAAGTAACGGATGGAAAAATCTTTTTTATAAACAAGGAAAAAGAACTGTACTGCTATATACTATATCATGTTTTATACAGACGCAAATATTAAAACATTTCTGTTCAAGATGAAGAAGAAATATCAACTTTTTGTTGGTTATTTATAGCAGAAACATAGTTTAGAACTGAAGCGGTTGCTTAAAGTAAAGGAAGTTTACAAGCGGCCCCTATCTAATCAGGCTCGATTCATAGATGATCTCAAGTCAAGACCAGTTATAATCCGTACCTCCATAAATTACTACAAGCAAGGAAAACATTCGATTATTCGTGCCAAGAAATACCATCGCAATTTAACCCTATCAAATATCAGATAGCAGCATAACACAATGGTCAGCTTACTTGGAATTGGTTTCTCCAGCCACTGTCAGCCGTTTATAATAAGCGACACAGGTAATATCAAATTCGGGACTTTTAAAATACTGCATCAGATACAATGCTTGTAAAATTTTAAATAATTTTTGAAACATGATTATATTTCTAAGATGAATTATTGTTACTATTTACACTATTTACATTGCTCGGAATCTCGTCTTTACCTTTACTGCCACATTGACGACGTTTCGGTTCTTGTACCGTCCGGCCTTCTTCAAGTTATTATTTTGAATTTTGAACCAAACCCTTTATTAAGTCTACGAGAGTAGATTGTTCTGATCCCACGTAATATGCATTTGGATATGTTAGTCTTAGTAAATTCCCCTTGATAAACTTCCAATTTTTTTGTACTTTCAGCTACTAAGACTCATTGTCCAACGAATGAAAGCGTTGGGTGATTGATCAAAATGTTATTTTGTCCAAATCATTGTGAGTTCAATTACAAAACCCCAACTTTTTAGTGAATATTTGCAAGAAAGTTTATATAGTTACAGTTTAAATGTGTAAAAATCTTTGGAAAAAAATGGAGAATTGTTGTTGAACATTTTCCTCTATATAACAAAGACGTATTTGCTGAAACAGCAAAATAAGTTACCGGGAGGAGAGAAAAAGAGAGGAAATAAACGCGAATAACATGTAAAACTTGTAACGTAATGAAGTATTGATATCAAGCCGATAAATAAAAAATGGCGCAAATATATAAAGCCAAAGAAACCTTTAAAATGCATGCAGCCAAGAGAAGAATAGGTAAATGAGAAATATGGTGAAATCGCAGAAGTGAAGAATACAGTTACAGACTGGAAGGAAAAAACAGATCTAAGAAATAGCAGGATATAAAAAAATCTCATCACGAAAAAATTGTCTTATAATTCTTAAAGAGCGGATTATAGAACAAAAAAACTAAGACACATTGGAATGAGTCCATGCAAGAACCCTTCTGTGCCAAGTTAGGAAATAATTTCACAAAACATATTGTCTTACGACAATAAAGAATAATGAAAAAAAATATTTCGCAGATGACACTTGCATGTACGAAACCCTTTAAAAATTATCACGACTATTGCTATGGTAAGCACAGACTAAAGTCAGTTGACATATAGCGAGGTTGACCTATGATTCGCATTAAGTTATATTGTTACAGTTCATTTCAATTATTTATAACAAGGCTTGGAATGTAAGTGTATAAAATGTGACCGTTTCACCACACCACATAGTTTCAAATAGTGACTATGGCTTGCACAATAGGTTTTGGCCAAGGATAACGTTCACCACATTCCAGAGCCACCATGGTCCCCAGACGTCACATGCGACTTTTCCTCTTTATAAAAAGCCTAAACAGCATGAAAGAAGCACGATCTTAAGACGACGATGAATACAAGAGGGTTCAATAAGATAGATATTTGCTATCGTCCAAAAAGGAGTTCCAGAAATGCTTTTATCAATGGAAGCAACGATGGATACATTTTGTGACTTCAGAAGAAGATAGCGTCGAAAGAGATTAAATGCCGAATTGTTATGTGTTGTAATTTTCAATTTAATAGTAACTGTCTCGATACCTTTTGTTTAAACTTCTTCTGCTTCGATGAACATAGCTCACTGGTGCCCCCTATGTATGAATTTATTCGAGCCACAATATTAGCAACTAGTTCCCACTCTTTTACTGTAAAACCAATAAAATATAAACGCAACTTCTACTTCATCAGCTTCTTTTCTCGCACTTGCCACCTGTGAAATTCCCTTATACTTACTTCCCCAACACCTGCACTCTCCAAGAATTTAATTGTAAATTCAATAGTCATCTCCTATCTCACAAAACTGCACCTCTTTCTCATGCTCTTTTCTCCGTCCAATCTACTCTCATCAATATTCTTATCCTTCTCTTACCAACTTCCTGACACCCCTTATAACCTGTCATTCTTTCTCATAACTTTTCTCTTATGTAACCCTCTACAAAACAGTGACAGTAAAATTCCTTGCTTGGGGCGATATGATTATAAAACGAATGATACTGACCGCCTTAAGTGACATTTTTAGAATATTTTAAAACACCATGGTCCTTCTAGACACAGATATTCATGCCTCTCGACACAGATATTTAAATTGCTAAGAAATATTCGACAAAGTAAGTATTAAGATGATTCACATATTATAACGGTTCCAACCTATTATAGTAACCAATCATAGAGAGCTACTCCAGTCTATACTGGTAGTTAAAATGAACACAGAACAAGAAATGTTTGCTTTATGCTCTCCCAATGATATTAGGGGAAAAGTAAAGTCAGCTCAACATTTTTAAACTTTTCACCCTATTCAAAGCAGAAACGCTAGTAGTACGTAGGGGGTTACAGAGATTGAAACGGTAAGTATAGGGAGTATTGGGAAAAAGACAACAAATAAGCGGTAATCCAAAAAATAGAAAATGATGATTGAGTTTGAATTTAATTATTTAAAGATTGTAGTTATCAGGAAAGCAAGTAAATGGAAGGAAATTTCACAGACAGGAAGCATGAGAACGGGAAATATTGGAGAAGTAGTGGTGGTTGCATTTAACTATTTCAACAATAAAGGTGTGGGACCTAAATGCCAATCAAGTAGCACGCATAAATTCATGTATCCAGGGCACCAAGTGAGACAGCTCATTGGAGCAGTTTCCATGAAAATATTTGCAGAAATGGCAGAAAGAAGCCTTGATATGTCGGCGAGAAAGTGAGTGAAATAGAGATGTCAAGACAGGATTGATTATTTTACAGATTCTTCTTTGGGTTTTGACAAGAAGCTCAAGATAAATAATGTCAGGATCACATCAACCGATATGAAAGCAGCATTTAATAATAGATAAATGGTGGACTTGTGAATATACAGCAATGAAACTAATGAGCACGACATAGTGACCAAAATTTAATTGCAGTAGGTGTATCAATTGATTTGATGTAGTCGCTGTATTTCTAGGCATTAAAAAGATGAGACCAAAAAGGTGCTGTGTGTTACTCTTCAAGAATATATCATCTGATAGCAGGTAAAGTTTCTCTATGGCAGTTAATTGACAGCAGTTTTGTTTTTAGAAGCCTTACAATACACACGCCAATTCTTTAAACACTTGATCACCGATTGGAGTTTTTTTAGAAACATGAAACCGCTTCTGAATATTTCAACAGACAATGAATTAATAGCGAAACGTTAGAATTTCTTGGTATATAAATTTTCATAGGTTACCAAAAGATACAATGCAACTAAGAGATTTTTAATAAATAACTCACTTTACATAGTGCATTGGAATAGTAGATAATGCATTGCAAAGTTTGTTAAAAATAAGGAGTTCAGAACTTCAGTTACATATTTATCTACTTGGCAGTAAATGTCGGATATTTTCTTTACAGATGAATAAGTTACTTGTAACCATAGAAACGTGATTCTACACAGGTAAGAACATGTCAGCAAACATGAAGTCTATAAAATAGCCAGCCAATTAAGTGCCATACGTGGTACACGCTTGGACGATCATGTCTCGAAAGAGACATGACAGACTGGGCAAAACGTTATCCTGCAGTAGGTTGCCATTGCTTTCTGCGGTAGACTGGTTGTATTATTTAACCTATAACTAGATGGAAGAGACGGATTAATACCTTTCCCAAGTGTAATACAGCGTAAGTGAATGTAAAGAATTCAACTGGAATTCGAACTCGTCTCCTCGATTTCTCGTTCTGAGTCGATAACCACTAGGCCACTATGCACATCCCTGCGCCACTATCCACATCCAGAACTCGACTTAAACATAAAAATCAGAAAGAAAGATTCCACATTAGGGATGTGACATAATGGGAAAAGAAAAAATTAGAAGATTTAACATCCCCCCCCCCGCAAATACTAAAATCAGAGTTAAAGAAAGTAAACTGTTAAATGACATTTCCAAGGATAAATGATCGAGTGGAGATAAAATAGAAGAAACGGGAAACTGTAGAAAGCAATGGCCCGGAGCTCTAGAAAAAAACAGGGTCCATGAAAGAGCTTGGGTCTTGTTTAACGGCATATCAACCTCTGTGGGTTATTTAATGCCAAAAAGCTAGGGTTTTATGGTAATTTTTTTAACGTTTGGTTATAGTGAGAAAGTTGATTTAGTTAGATTTCGTTAGATTTTTTTAATTTTAGAAAACTGAAGATGTCTTCTGGTTTTGTATTAAAAATGTATTGGTGGTAAATTTTCTTTTCTTTAACAATGTGTTATAGTAAAGATTTTTTCCTTCGAAAATATATATTTTCAATTCAAGTCCATTTGTATGTATATGTTCCTATAAAAGTTTATTTTTATAATTTCATAGTGTTTTGACCCCAGTTTGAAGGTTAACAATTTGCCCATAGCTGGGACCCTTACAGGTGCTACCACGCCGGGTTCGGGTGGACCTGAGAACAGCAGCAATGAAGAGGTGGTTCCATGCACCGCACAACCTCCTAATCAGAGGCCTTGCTGCTGGATGCAGTTTACCGTCATACCCAGGACCAGTACATGAAAGAAGAAAGGTAACAATTAAAATTCGTATAAATATATGCGTAGAAGAATTAATGCAGGAAGATAGTAAGATCAAAAGAAATTAAAAATGGCTTTCTTCACAGTGTTGGATGCCGTGTCATTATATGACCTGCAAAAACCTCTATCCTTTGCAGCTCTTTGTTACCACATAGTCGATTGACTATAAATCACACAAATTCTTCTCCAATCCATTTCCACAAGCTCGTTTGGTAGGGTACTTATTTGTTTCATCTTTCCCTAAGGCATGCAATATATACTGGAAATACCGAAAATTCCAGGTATTTTCTTTTATGTTTCCTAAATATTTCAGCTGTCACTTTCTGAGGATATGTAACCTTCTTCTTTTCGAGTTCATTTTCTTAAAAATTTCCAACTTACTCATATGCACTTTCCATAATATCATCAGTGCCATTCTGCATGACAAACAGTTTCCTCGAGTTTCTTGTTAATCTGTGATAACATTATCAATATTCACTACAGAACAGCAGGATTGGCATTAATCGGCATTCGGTACTCTTTTCTTAGGTTCCAACGAATTTTCCTAGTTTCTTAATAATTTGTATAGTATTTACGAGACATTTATTCCTGTTTTATTGCAATTTCAGATTTCAATGTCACAGTTTCCTTGATCTCTTAAAGCCTATCCCAGATCTTTAGTAATTATTTGATTTTAACATCTCCAAATACGAGTTTGCGTCTTGGAACATTGTTTCTAAAAACTATACATCCTCTTATCTTCAGGTTCTTCATTTCTTTTCACTCTCTATTATACATTATTTAATAGGTTCTGATGTTTTCTTTCTGTGACATCCATCGACACAGTAAAATTCCCCTCGCTAGTAAAAAATTTCCCATCTATTACAAATTATGGTGTGATATTCGTCTTACTTAGGACAGTAAAGTCTAAATAATACATCCGATGGGAAAATTCATTTTATGCTTACACAACCTTTAAATAAGTAAAAATGCCAGTTTCATGTTCATAATGATATCAATATAAATGCAGCGTAATACTGCGTATCAGAAATTATATAACGGTATTCAGTAAGATAGAAGAAATCCACGTTATATTAAAAAAATTGATCTACACGGAAAACATATATTAATAATTCTGAAAGATATATTTTCCACTGGAAGTTATTTAGTTTTTACAGTTACTGAAGAATTGGTTTGCTTTTATGCATCACCAACCATTTATGGGTTATTTAAAACAGAAGGATTTAGAAATATAAGAATATTTATATTTGTGAATTAATTTTTAATTAACAATTTTTTGAAAACTGCAACATACATATCTCACTTTAGCCCATTGCTGGAGGCAACATATGGATTCATAACCTGCTCAGCGTTATTTGCGCGTAAGTAAATGTAACGAACACGAGTGGAATTCGAACTCGGTTCTATGAGTTCTCATTTCAAGCCGTTATCGAGTACATATCCGCACATCCAAAAATTGTAAATTGAAATCATTCGAAAAGATGTGATGCATAGGTGTTTATATTGACAGACCTGAAATTAACAAAATAATCTATGCATATGACATTATATTGGGGACAGAGAGAAAAATGGCCCTGATTATATTATCTGGTCCACTCAAGGAGAAAAGAATTGGCGTAAATACTGTTCATAGATTAGCATTACTTAGACATTTCTCAACTCATTATATTTTTCAGAATATAACAATATTTAATTTTAGCATCTAAACTTATTTATAAATGGAACTTTGTCTCTGTGTGTGTCTATGTGTGCGCGTTTGTCTTTGTATGTGTGTGTCCGTTAGACTCCGAAACGGCTGAACCGATTTTCTTGAAAATTTACACAGTTGTACTATAATCATTTGCGACGAGTGTTCCTAGCAAGGTTTTGTGTCGAGGTACCCCCGATAAATATCGAAAATCGATAACCAAAAAAATTGGGTTATAGAAGGAGTGGTTTGATTTTAATCAAATTTGATACACTCATAGACGAAGACATAGGAAACGATATTCAGAAGTTTCAAGGTTGCAGTTCTTACAATAGTGCAGAAAATCGATAATATATATATATATATATATATATATATATATGTATATATATATATTGTCATCCGGAGACAGATCTGTTTCGCCGTATCACAGCTCATCAGTACGGTTAGACACCGATTGCTTTTGTACCCAGGATTGAAACCCAACCGAAATGGCGTCAGTCGGCGACTCTAAGGCAAGATGTTTGTGTGTGTGTCTGTTTATCTGCCTGTACGTCTGTATTTTTTCAGCCCTTTTATTTTTGCTTCGGGTTTGGTTCTAAGTTGGTATAAGTGTATTTCTTAGTCTCAGCCATGATACCATTTAATCAGAGGAATTCTTTAGCCTTTAAAATTCAGTTTACGACGAAAAAAACTTATTTGATATCGATAAGGAAAATTTTGATTTACATCCATTCATCTTTCTTTCAGTCTACGGTTTTGATTTAACTGGAAACAACTATTGCTTTTAGTCTTTCGTGCCAGCGACCAAAATAGTCTGAGCTCCAGGACCATGGATTAGTTTTCAAGCTTTCATTACACCCGAACAACATCAGGCTATACTGCTAGTTTAGTAATAAATGGGATGCTCATAATATAAATTCAATTGCAAATTGAGACTGATTCTTAGAATAATGCTTAGTTTTTATTCAAAATGGCAAGTTTGAAACTAGACTTACATTTTTGCGGACTGCGTAAAACTGCATTTTTTCTAATTCGTGCATCTGTCAATCAAATAAACACAATTTCAAACCTATCACTTGTAAATAAAACAAAATTGATGTATGTACTTACAAATTTTAGGTTATATCTGACTCTGCTTTTTGTTATTTTGAACATTAGAAAGTATTAAATGGTAGAATTATTTTTTTCGTTATAGGAAATGTCCTGGTTTAAGAGAGTTCAAATGTATGTTAATGACAATGATAATATTAGCAATTTCTTTATAAAGGGATATTCCATTATCATTGATCAAATAACCACTGTGAATTTAGCTTGAAACGTAATTTATTTTTCTTTTGAAACCCATCTTTCAGGGAAATATGTTTCTCAAGTACGCTAATAGTTAGCGGTCATTCAATTATTTATGTGGGTGGTGGGCTCTTTTCAAGCATTTTGCTTGAAATAGTGTGGCACGTCAACGTACTGATTATTC
This sequence comes from Ascarosepion bandense, assembly GCA_037127315.1. Lineage (NCBI taxonomy): Eukaryota > Metazoa > Mollusca > Cephalopoda > Sepiida > Sepiidae > Ascarosepion > Ascarosepion bandense. Next base: position 1,913,641 of record JBBBDQ010001347.1, on the reverse strand, counting down.
CTTTATTTTCTTTTTGACCTACATGTGATATCAATTTTAGTTATCATTGTTGCTGAAAGTATTAGGAGAAGGGGTTTCTATTATTTGATAGACGTCTATATCTGTGATTTAGTCGCGTCTGTCCACGAAGTTCGAAGAAGTATGGTCCTCGGATTGACCTAAAATTTTTACGCGAAACAGTGAGAAAATAACACTTGGTATTTTTGGAACATAGAAAGAAGTCTCTTCGGAAATTTTAGACGAACCTTACAAAAACTGATCATGTTACCTTCTTAAAAATTTAAGGCAAGAATTATTGAAAACCACAAAAAGCTTTAAAATCATGAGATCCCATACCTAAGCATACCTTGCTATTAAACTATAGACATGCTATTAACTCATCATTTCACAAAAAAACGAACATACCGTAGTTTGAACTATAGAGTCAACGCAAATGAACCCTTTGTTGCTGTATAGTATGTGCTTTGCTACGAATACAAGCACTTTGAATTCAGGATTTTGTTTCCTAGACTAATTACAAACATAGGCTTCCCAGCTCAGCGGGCAAGATTTAAATGTTATATCTGTTCTCAGATACTCACTACATACTCGCCGGCTTGGAAGCAATGAAAATATAAGACTAGCTTTTGACCAGCTTTGACAAGCAATGAATGACCAGCTAAGACACACTTTGTACACAGTTAACGCGTAAACGGGAGCTGGGTAATCTTTGACCAATGGCTTGAGCGTACGCTTTCAGATTCCCAAATTAAAAAACTGACCTTGTATCACAACTCTTTCCAGTGGAGGAGTAGGGTAAATCTCGGATCAAAGTGTTGTATCTGTTCTCAGATACTCACTTCCTGCTCGCCGGCCACCTACAGCATTCGCCACCTGGTGTTGAGTTGGTAGGTAGGTTTGAAAGCAATGACCATCTTTGACAATCAATGACCAGCTAAGAGTAGCTATTGCCTGCTATTACAGGCTTTGTAACCTGTTACTGCGTAAGCGGGGTCTAGGTAATTTTTGACCAGTGCCTTGAACTTAAGCGCGCAGGCTCCCCATGTTAAAAACCGACTTTTTGTCAAAACACACTCCACTGGGGGCCTAGGATAAATCCCGACTAGTTACCATCCAAGCCTATAAAATCCAGTCTATTTACATTTTTTTTTGTTGCAGAGATTGATTCATATATTTTACTAAGGTATTATCATGTAAGTGATTGTAATGAACTCAACTGAAATTCGAACTCGGCTTTCCAATCTTTCAAACTGAACCTCAGACAGTTAATCGAACATTTCCTCCAACATGCGTCTATTTTTGTCAATTTACTGAAAATACGAAAAAATAGTTGATTTGGAATTGAATTCTAGATATAAAACAAGTTAATAGACATATTGAAATGTTTTTGGCAATCAAGCCACACCGAATACTTGCATAAAGATGGCCTTATGTCAACCTACTTATTTTAGCGGCGGGTTGCAGAAAAATCTAATTTAAGATAATTTAACACATCACTATGTGTCCATCCACATTTTATTAGTCTTCCTGTGATTTTTCCCTCTGTCCTAGTTATTTAGCCGGAGATATATTGTCATTCCTTTCTTTTTTTGGCCACTTCATGTCGTGTTGTTTTTTTCTATTTTCGCAGACAATCTGAGACACTCTATTCACTAAACAGGATTTTTTAAAAATCCTCTTTCTTCTCATTCCCACATTTTATTTTTTATTTAAATAAATATTATATTTACAAGTTTCAAAAATCAATCTTTTCTATCTTTTCTCCATGGTATTTCTAACTTATCTCTCTATCTCATTTTAAATGTCTATCACTTTCCTTTCCCTATCTTCATTCATTCTCTCTCTTTTACTGTCCTTTACGTGTGTATTGTTCTTAGTTAGATCTTCTGGCCCTAACTTTAGCCTCTTCCATTTGATTTGACAAAGTTTGGCAGCTTAAACTGAAATGTTCTGAAATCTTTGGGGAAATTAGTGGTTGAGTTTGCTTTAAGAATGCTACGCGGCCATCTTTCTTTGTCTTTCGAATTGATTTTATTTCCAATTTATTAAATCTCTTGGTTTCCGACGTGTCCTGTGTCGATTTTTGTTTTACTGGTACTCTGGTTCCAGCAAAGTATGGATGGAAAGCAATATACAAAAGAAGAAAATAAAAAACGAAAAATGAGAAAATAAATAAAACATATAAAGGAAATAAAATGGAAGAAATATGACGTAAACAGGTAAAAGGTAAAGAAAGAATGTAAAAAAGAAAAAAAGCATGAAAGAAAGAATGAACAAAAACAAAAACAAAAATGGAATCAAATGAAAATATAAAAAAGTAATAGAGAGGAAAAAATAAAAGTTTAAAAAAATAAAAAAATAAATAAAAATCAAACAAAGAAAGAAGGAATAAGATATAATACCAAATAAAATGATAGATGAAAGAGAAGATGAAAACAAAGAACGAACTCAAACAAAAAAATTATAAAAATTAGAAGGAAAAAAGGTAGGAAAGAAAGAAGAAAAATGGACGAGAAAAGAAAGAGAAACAGTAAAATGTTGACAAAAATTGTTAACTAATTTATAAGTATGGAAATGAAACACTTTTTAATGAAAAATATTAAGGATAGTAACAATGTAAAGTTATAGAAATTAAAAATGATAAAAAAATGAACAGAGAAGTCTATCAAATATATTTTAAAAAAAACTACAATAGAAAGCTTAAAACCAATAATATATAAATAAAAAATACTGCAATAAGATAAAGAATCTAAAAATAACACAGACAATCTAAAAACAATATGGAAATATATGAGCAAGACAACGAGGAACGAAAGTTAAAAAATGTGAGGAAATCTACAGAGTGTAGTTTTCCGAGCATATTTAATGTATATCAGAATTTAAACAAAATGCTTCATACATATTTTAAAATAATCTATGAAATCTATACTGACATAATTCGTGTATTTCAGGAGCGAGCAGACAACTTTTATGTGTTTTCTCAATATTTTATAGATATTTTCTATTTCTTGCCTTTTGTGTAAATCACTGTTGCAGGTTAATGCAGCAGGCAGGCCTACATTTCATTCTACTAAAATATTGTCAATTATAATAAAGAACCTTGTATATATATATATATATATATATATATATATATGTATATATAAAGTTCTTTATATATATAAAGTTCTTTATATATATATTTTTTTTTCTAGACATATTCTATTAAATATAAGAGACAATGAATGTCTATTATGTTTAATCATGAGCCGTTCTAAACGTCGTATTTTTGCTTTAATTTCAGTTGAAAATAAAGACAAAAATTCTCCAACATTTGGATATTACCTACATGTTTATGTTTTTCAGAGAAATGTTGTTTAATAGTACTCTGATCAGAAAGATGACATGTAAGTCTACGGGAGAGCGTGGTTGTGGTAAAACCAATATATGTACTAGGTTTTTGAGTAGTATCAGAGATGCAATCTCTGAATGGGCATGTAAATTGGTACACTACATTGGTTTTTTGTAAAGAATTTAGTTTAGTGCCTGTTGGGTTATTATAAACTATAATTGTTTTAAACTTTTTATATTATAAAATATAAATATATAAATATATTATATTATGTCTAGAAAATTACTTGCTGCCTCGATATACTAAATATATATATATATATATATATATATATATATATATATATATATATATATATTACGGAAATTAAAGAAGATTAACGAAACTTGGTTACAATTTCAAAATTTAGACAATTTAAAGACAATCCGAAAAAATAATGTATAGAAGGATAGGGTTGCTGGCAATCCACAACATCACTTAACAAAACACAAGTATTGTCGAAACAAATCAGCTATTTTCTGGTCAAAATGTTTCGGTTGTTTGAAAATTCCGGTCAAGCCCTTCATAAAAGTCCACGTTCGAGCGTTTGAAAAACTGTAAAATCAGTTATTGTAAATCGCTTGAAGATAAAGAAGTCTCGGAAACAAATATCTAACTAATAATAATAATAATAATAATAATAATAATAATAATAATAATAATAATATATATATATATATATATATATATATGAATGCATGAAATTATAATTGTGTACATATATGTGTGCACATATCTATATATACACTTTTTATATTACAGATACATTTATGAACACATATCACCAGGCGTTCTTAGTGACAATTCATTCTTATTCGTCCGTATAAAACTTCTAAGTTTGTGTAAGCATTGCCTACTATTTGCAGCTGTTCATACAAAACAATGATAACCACGCAACTGTGAGAATAGAATTCGCACTTACTGAATACCAAATCTAGCGTTCTCAAAACGTTCCAGACTGTGTAGACTTTTATCGTATTTTTTGGCTTATTGTTGAGAAGACGTTCAGAGTTCTAATACTCAAATACAAATTCAGAAGTAGATAGATTAGCCTTTTTCAGGTTTACACACCTTCCCGCTCTTTTGAATATGTTTTGACCTTCGTCCCTTTTTCCTGTTTCGGATTTATTTTCAAGTTTCCTGCAAATTCTTCTCATTCACTTTCACACACAGTGTTTATTTTGATATTGCGGAATTGTCATTTTGCTTGGATTAACTTTATTTCTAACAATATATATATATATATATATATATATATATATATATATATATGATGTTTTTACAATAAACGGCATAACATCAGAATTGTGTTCCTTCTATCTAATTAATTAAAAATCTTCGTTTGAACATATGCCCGGAAAGTGCTAAGTGTTTTCGGGTGCTCTATAGCAAGTGTTCATAATATGCATTTTCTGCCATAATGCAGGCGTCACACCGGACATGCTCCCAAATTCCTAACGTGTTTCGTATTTCCCTAAACCTTGCTAGAATTCAATAGCGGAGAATGTCCACAACTTTCACGGGAGACAAATATATCAGTCCTATATAATAGTCTCACAGGTAGTGATCAAAGAGGTTTAGGTTCGGTGAGCAATGCATGAAATTGGTCCACTTTTTTCCTACCCACTGAACAGTAAACATTTAATCTAGGAACCTGCGGGCTGTTACTAATGAGTGTCGTTTGAAGTTGTCGACGAGTGATCAGTGGAACATTGTCCAAGAGATCAACCATGTTGTATTCCAGAAAGCGCTTGTACGCATCACCTGTAAGCTTTTTCTGAAGTACATGAGGTATGATTAATCTCACACCAACAACACTAGCCCAGCTGTTGAAAGACAACTGCTGTTGGTGAACAATTGCATGTGGATTTTCCCTTTTCCTGTAGATGCTTTTAAAGTTAACTATTCCATTTAGCGTAAACAGTGCTTCATCTGTGATGATTACGAACGCAAATAATTTTGTAATTTTATTGCATTTCTGAAAGAATCATTGATGGAACACAACAGGTACAGGGGAATCTCCAGGTGACAACGATCATTGTAGATGATATAAGTACAATTGTTGTTCTCGTAATACTCTCGAGACACTCGAATGAGGAATAGCCAATTTCCTTCTCAACTGTCGTGCGATAATTTCAGGGGTATCATGCACAATATCCAGTATCTACTTTTCTTCCCCCTGCGCCGTAGACATTAGTCGTCCCCTGTCACCAGCACGATGTTCGAAAGTCTCATGTTCACAGAAGGGGCGATGGATATTCACAAGTTTTGTTTTTTCGGGACATTTACGATGTGGGAACCTTTCCTGGTAGAGATGACGACCATCTGCAGCCTTACCGTCCCCCAAACCATATACGAAGTGCATAACTGCTCTCTCCTGATTTGAGTACATGTCCTGTTAACATGCATCATAAACTGCCTTGCAGCAATAACAAGGGAAAAATTCTCTCCGATTGGTAGCAGAAAAGCAATCTGCCTACAAATCTGGTCACCTGCTTTGCAAATTAGGTGCCACATGTGGGACATAAAGGAATTCTTGAGACCATATGTTTGAAAATGCTATAACTCAGATACCAAGCGTTTCCGGATTTATGTTCATGGCGAGATTTTCATCAATTGAATATAGAGAACAAATGCCTGAAGTTATACCATTTATTTTTGAAACAGTGTATATATATAATTATATATATATATAACTTTAAGTTTTTGTTAAATCTTCCTCTCTAGAGAACTCAATTGTAATGATAGCATAATATATTTGTCATGAAATAAATAAATAAATAAATATATATATATATATATATATATATATATATATATATATTTATGAATATGTGATGACCAGTATATTATGCAGACAATAAGATTGAATTCTCTAGAGAGGAAGATTTAAGAAAAACCTGACGTCATGCAATCTATTTTTAAACACCCTATATATATATATATATATATATATATATATATATATATATATAATGACGAATATATTATGCTCACACTACGATATACGCCATTTCGGTCGGGTTTCAATCCTGGGTAAAAAAGCAATCGGAGTCTAGCTGTACTGATGAGCCGTGATACGGCGAAACAGATCTGTCTGCGGATGACAATATATATATATATATATATATATATATATATATATATATATATGTATTTAAACCAAAATTTATTTTTTCAAATGTGTCATAAGATTTTATACCGGTAGAAGTACCAAAAAATTCATCCATACACAGAAAAATAAAATGCGATGGGATTAACCACTTTTTAATGTAAAGAAGTAAAAAGGGTAAAGGAGACAAATGCCTCTGTATCATATTAAAAGACTTACTCTTCACCCATACAAGAACCAAGTGTTCACAAGTTAATAATTTTTGGGGAGCTTCTACCAGTATAAAATCTTTTAACAAATTTAACAGTTTTAGTTTCAGTTGTTGCTGAAGAAGCAAGGATTTTCTCGTAGAAATGGCTATAGAACGGATTTAAAAATTGAATTTTTTGTTTTATTTTTTTTTAATTTGATTCTGTAAATAGAATGTAATACTTGCATCGAGCTCTCCACTTTGATCATTTTTAATATTAATGAAATTAATATTAATAGGATCGGGCTTTTGGGATTTACTTATCTGATCATCCTTTTGGATATATATATATATATATATATATATATATATATATATCGCTCATTCAGTAATGAATTAGAGCACTCTAACTACTGTCGTATGATACTTCATACACTAAAAGTCTTTCTCCTTTTATCGAGCGCCCATAGCTCAAAAGTAGAATCACCGACGGACTCCAATTCGGTCGTGTTTCATCCTGGATAAAAGCAATCGGATATCAAAGCGTACTGTTGACCTATGATACAGCAAAATAGATCTGTCTGCGGATGGCTATATATATATATTTATATATTGTTTAAATTATTTCGTTTATGTTCAATGGAATGTCCTTTGAGAAACTGTTTCCAAAATTAATTCTTGATAATGGCTAAAAGTATATCTAAAAGCACTTGGAGGTTCAAAAGCTTTGGACAATTGTTAGATAGTTTGAGTTCCAAAATAAAAAAAATACAAACTATTCGAACACATGAAAAGTTATAAAACTTAAATAACAAAAATTAATGATAATACCTAGTATGTTATTTTTAATGAAACGTATATATATATATATATATATAATTAATATTCAAACCTTCACGTTTGAGATGCTAAAAGAGATGGAATACAAGAAATTGTTTCTTCCTATGAGCAAAAGGAATGAATATTTCCGAATTTCATAAGACAGAGAATAACTGCCAAAAACAAGAATATTAAGAAAATATTATTTAATTCTTCCCTCAAAATATGTGCTTAAGGAAAAACTATCTTGAAAATATATGACTTAATGTAATTTAAGGAGGTTTTGTTATTTAATTTTCGGATTGACTGCAGCGGGCGTCTCGGCAAATGTTTCAACGAAACTTATATATCCTAACATGTTTTACCTTTTCTTTCATGAAACACGAACCTGATTAATTATTGGTTGCCGAGCTATTGAGGTATTTGAACGTGTTTATGTTATAGCTGGCTGAAAAATTGTGAAGTGAGTCTAAATAAGCGTTTTAATTTTGGTTTTTGATTGTTTCAAAAAGGTAGTGAAACTTTGTCCTGTTAAAAGGTCTAATAAAATATAATATCATAGGATAAAATAGTTGTTGCTTTTGTTAGAAAAGACGGTTAAAAATGTAAGAAATATGGATGATGACACAAGATGTTGATAAACGGCGGTATAAAGAACAAATGCAAATGCGAAGAGAGTTTGAACCCTGGTGAGCACTACTGATTATTTATATAGAGCAGTGTAGGAGAATTTTGACAGGGGATTTGAAAACACGATCCCTTTCTACAAAAGAGCTACTTCAATATATTGGCTGATTTAAAGAAAGAAGAACGAATATCGACATCACATTTCAACAACATTTTAATAATACAGAGAGTTTTGACAGGATCACTACTGGGATATGAAAAGTGATGCTGTAAATACGAAGCGAAAACTAAAGTCTTGGCTTTCAAAAGTAAACAAATATAAAGTTAATGGTAACCTTAGTCGAATTATGTATGCATATCTCACTCGAAGTTCAAGACTATGTTTATATGTTTCATTATCAGAAGATAATTGATTTCAAATTGTTAGCAAAATCACTAGCTATGAATGTCCATATTTAATTGGATATGTTGAATGAGATATGGAAATCTACTCAAAGTATGATGATCGAACGCTTTTCACACAGGTGGGTCTCTCCATTATGACAGAGCTCCTAATAGTAAGTGTTAGCGAGATTCTCGTTATGAAATAATTTACAGCCGTGAGATTTGGGTATTTCGAAAATGGAAAAATGCCATGACTTAACATAAGCTGCTTGCATAAGAAATGTACAACAACAGCTCTTCATATTTTTCCAGAGATTGCACCATCATCACATTTGTAAAAGATATTTTAAGTTTAAAGCAACGACAAATCAACAGTGCAATTCTGCAAATTAAATATTTACACAACGTGTTCATATATATTTTCTGTGTGTGTTTACAAGCCCGTAGTTTTTTCCACTCAAGTTAAATGCACATGTGTATATACATATACGCATTTTTATATTGAGTGTGTGTTTATATTATTTTGCAATATAAATTTTATGGCTTTCTTTGTAAATTTATAACTTGCTGATTATAAAGACGCACGCGTACATACATACATACATACATACATACATACATACATACATATGTTACGAAAAGACCCGAAGATTAAGGAAATGGTTTTAACAACCGATGTATTTAATTTAATTAATTGAACATTGTTTTTAATTGATACTCACATTTTCGTAACAAAACTTATCTTAAATAATCAGGCTGGAAAAATATATATAAATATACTGTTTGATTAAAAACAATCTGTCTACTAAAATACGAGTATCAGTTAAAAACAATGTTCAAACAAATAAACTGAATACACACACACATATGTACATAATATTTCATACTCTTTCCACACACACAAACACACGCACACAAACTAACCACACTGATGAGCTGTGATACAGCGGAAAAGGATTGCAAGTCCATGACTAATATCTTATGCTATTATTACGATTGAGCTCCCTACAGAAGAAAATTTTAAAAATAGTTTCCACTTCTGTAATATATACATTACTCTTAGGAAGGAATTGAGTTCTTTCGGTGCCTGGTGGGTGTACACACTGCTTATATAAAACACATTAAAATTCACCTTCCCTGATCCACTGAGCCTATAGCTACGGGGGTAGCAACTCCGACTGACACAAAATCGGTGTGGTTTCGATCCCGTGCATGACGAATTGTGGATGACTAATATATATATATTATTATAATTTTTACATTTGGAATATTTCTCATGTAATAATTAATTATAATTATTCATTGACCTATTTGTTATTGAGCACTGTTTTAAGTTAACGTTGCAAATACTTTCTTCGTTCTTATTCATTTATATATATATATATGTATATATATATATATATATATATATATATACTTTCCTCTACCACAAGTCTCAAGCCAAGGCACTTAAACAGTTTAAAGTATTTACAAGTGCTATTTCTCAAAAATGCACATACTGAATAATCTCCTTCGTTTAAGCTTAATCTCTTACTACGTTTATTGAAATGCCGGCCATATTTTCTCTTTGTCATCATTTCTGTGAACTCTTCAAATTTATTAATGCTACTCTAGCTCATCTTCAAGTTCATCTTTTTTTGTTGTTGTTCTTTTTCTTTTTTTTTTTCATCTTCTATCTAGTACCAGAAATGGAGGTGAGAAAAATATGGTTGCTTAGAATTTGATTATTGTTCACCTGCCATATCTGAAGTGTATTTATTTTAATTAAAAGATAATATCACAAGTCAACGTTCTCTAAAATAACTGTTGAGGATGGAATTAAAACTTTATCATCATTATTATAATTATTATAATTATTATTGTAGAGTAGGATTCCGCGTACTTTCTGCTCACCCCTTATACAGTGACAATGGACTGTCCCGACTTATAAATATGGAACGTAGCCACATTAGAGAAGGTCTTGATTTGTTGATTTACTTAAGTTTTTTTTCTTTCTCTGTTTGAGTATTTAATAACACTCTTTACTTTGTTTTCCCTAATATTATGAAGTTGATAGCTGCTTATTCGAATAATTCTTTTGAGTGACTGTCTGTCTTTTAATATTATGAAGTTGATAGCTGCTTATTCGAATAATTCTTTTGAGTGACTGTCTGTCTTTTAATATTATGAAGTTGATAGCTGCTTATTCGAATAATTCTTTTGAGTGACTGTCTGTCTTTTAATATTATGAAGTTGATAGCTGCTTATTCGAATAATTCTTTTGAGTGACTGTCTGTCTTTTAATATTATGAAGTTGATAGCTGCTTATTCGAATAATTCTTTTGAGTGACTGTCTGTCTTTTAATATTATGAAGTTGATAGCTGCTTATTCGAATAAGTCTTTTGAGTGACTGTCTGTCTTTTATCTCCAGATACGTCTATATATAGGGGCAGGGCCGTAGCTGATGCTAAAAAAAAACACCGGGCACAGAAAAAATTGCCCGGATTTATTAGTTGACAATGTGATGACGTCATCAGTGTTATCCGTTTTCAGAAACTATAATTTTTGAGGATTTTTTCGGCTATTCAGATGGAAATTAGGCACAGAACATTGAACGAAAGCAGGAAATCGGGTTCGGAATTTCTGAGTATAACCAATCTTTTCTCCCAAAATTAATAAATAAACAAACAAGCCCATATCTTTTCCAGAACTATATAACTTCTCCTATTACTAGCAGTGTGTTTCATTTAAAATTCTGACATATTGTGATGTAAAATGTATTAGAATCGGTCTAAAAATATTTATTCGCTCCGTAGAATCTTGATCTTTTTTCATAACGTCTAATTCTTTGAGCCTTCACTTGTATTATTTTCATAACGTCTAATTCTTTGAGCCTTCACTTGTATTATTTTCATAACGTCTAATTCTTTGAGCCTTCACTTGTATTATTTTCATAACGTCTAATTCTTTGAGCCTTCACTTGTATTATTTTCATAACGTCTAATTCTTTGAGCCTTCACTTGTATTATTTTCATAACGCCTAATTCTTTGAGCCTTCACTTGTATTATTTCTTTGATTTCTTCTTTATCTGATAGAATATCATTTTCATTTTTAATTTTATTTTTAATTTTGTATTTCATTTTGACTCTTCTGTTTTTTTCTAACGATTACAATTATTCTTCTTGCCAGTTCATGGTGTACAGATAGTTCATTTTTTTCTAGTTTGATTTTTATAAGGTAAATATTTATGTCACTATTATTATTATTATGTCATTTTTCATCATATTTTTATTTCTGCTATGGTCACACTACCTACCAAGTTTTCGGGAAGACCTAAGGTAGGTTGTGGTGTGTCGTTATGGCTCCATTTCATGTTTTTCTATCTTCCCTATCATCCCTAGCGTTACATAGACAAATTTCTCCTTAGTATGTGGGCTGTACTTAACAAGAAATGTTTTTGTATATCTCTTAAGCTGGGGTTTCCAGAGATTCTTTCCATGTGTTGTTTTGTTCCTTTTGTTAACATTCCAAGTGTCCCTACTATCACTCACACGATTCTTGTTTTCAATTTCCACATTTTTTTATTTCAATTTTCAGGTTTTATATTTTGACAGTTTTTCGAATTCCTTGGTTGCTATGTTATAATCCGCTGGACAAGCCATATCAATTAATAGGCAAATTATTATTATTATTATTATTATTATTATTATTATTTCTATTCGTATCCGTTGTATAAACCTTTTCTTTCTGGGTCCCAACGAGAAACCCAAATTCAGAAATGGTTTCATGATATTTTACACAGATCAATTTTTGAACAACAAAAAAATACGATCACGCATAAATAAAGCAGTTTACAATATGCGATGAAGAAGACATTTGAGGCGATGCAAATATAATTTTAAAGAAGGATGATGAGAATATGGACGGAACATGGGAGCGTTGACGATAATTTAGAGGAAATGAAATCTAAACGACACTTATATTTAACGAGTTAAAAATTCTTGGGTACATAATGTGGAAAGAGAGAAATAGAGAATGATCTACCTGACGACCTCGTAGAAAAGGATGATGGAACAAATTCAACCTGAGATTTAACCAAGTTGTTAAAAATCAAAGGTCTTCAACCAAATGATGTATAGAAGCAAGGCGGCTGTGCCTGCTACGTTAAATGAACCTGAGTTCATAACTTTCTCGACAGATATGAAGCTCTTGTCCTCGGTGTTTGCTTTGAATTTCATGATAGATAACAAAAATCATACCCTCCCCAACTTTCCACCTGTCATTAAGCACAATCTCAGTAATATTTTCATTACAGCTTGAGAAGCTTCAAGACTTATAAAAATACTTAACCCTAAGCCACTAACCTAGATAAAATCCCAGTGGTTGTCACCAAGGATATTAAACTAGAAGTATCATCGATAAGAGCAAAGTTATTCAACTGCTACTTAAAGGAGAAATCCTTCATAGGTTTGTGGGAAGTGTCAGGAACGCAAGCAACGGCACATCATTTGCTCAGTACAGACACATACAGCATCATTGGCCATCATTTTGAGCCTATAATCAACAAGATGGTTGAACAGGATATTGGGCAACAAGCAGTACCGGGTTCAAGCGTTCCGATCGACTGCTGATACCATAAATACTATTACTCACAGTATAATTCTGGCTATAGACAACAAAATCACCTCATGAACCGTATTATTACATATTCCGAAGGCCTTTGACAAGGTATGGCACACTGGTTTGCTAATCAAGCTATCTAACTAAGGAATTAGAAGAGGTTTCTCGATTATAATGATCCTATGGCTAGGTCCTTAAGAAGGTAGTTGTTAACGGCTAATTATCCATTTCAATTGCTCTGTAGTCTACTACCTCGAGTGGCTCCCGGACCTTGACCAAGGTGAACACCACTGTAAAAATATACTGAACAGGCTTGATGTTGCTTAACTTCAGTGATCGTATCTTTATAATAATAATAATAATACTAATAATAATAATAATAATAATAATAATAAGAAGAAGAAGAAGAAGAAGAAGAAAGAAAAATATGGTCGCAGAAAAATTATTAGCGTCCTTTTGCTTTACACTTAATTTAAAATTTCCTCGTGACATGCTATTCTCAGCCTCCTTCTGTAGAAAAACATATTAGTTGGATCAAGTCTGTTTTTAATCTGTAACAAGATTCTTCAGTACTGCCATACAGGAGGACATATACTATATAAAGTTTTTATTTTTCTTAGTACATAGCTTAGGTTTCAGAAGGTATATTTACCGAGTTTATGCAGCAGTAAATATCTGGTCGGGTGCTCCTGCTATCCACCTAGGTGTCCTTGACAAAATCCAAAGGAGAATCACTAATGTGATCGATCCCGACTTGGCAGCTCAGATACAGTCACTTTCTCACAGGCGCAATGTGATTTGCTTGTGTCACTTCTACAAATACTTTCACGCCTCTGCTCCGGTGAACTTAGCTCACTGGTTTCCGTATGTATGAATTTACCCAAGTCACAAGATTTGCAACTAGGTTCTACCTTCTTACTGTGAAACCAATAAAATGTAAACGCAAATTCTACTTCATCAGTTTCTTTTCTCGCACCTGAGGAATTCCCTCCAATTTACTTGCTTCACCGACAGCTCCAATCTCCAAGAATTTAAATGTTGTCAATAGTCATCTCCTATCTCACTAACCTGCATCCTCTCTTTCAGGCTCATTTCTCCGTCCACTCCACTCTCATCAGTATAATCATCCTTCAATTACCCACTTCCTGACAGCCCCAATAACCTGTCTCTCTTTCTCATAACCTTCTTCCTATGTAACCCCCTGCAAGACAGTGGCAGTAAAATGCCATGATTGGGGCGATATGATTATAAAAAAATAAGTAATATTTTGAGAACTCAAGAAGTGTATTTAATGGAACTGCTCTGATTTTATTTGCTGATTGATTCATCTGATATTACTGGTAGGAAAACCCAACTTGTATTCGTTATTAACTCACTTTCACAAGGTAAACAATATAAGACGCGATTGTTATGTCAACGACTGGAAATTAGTGATGAGTGAGTAATTGATTTAATTCTGAGTCACGCAATATTACATTAGTCATCATGACATGCCCTAGCAATACATTATATAGAAATATTCTAAGGGATAACTTATGAAAAGATATAAAAACATGTTTGTCTTTTTCTGGAGTAAATATAAGAAGCATTGTACGAGATTCGAACTCTGTTCGCCAATTTTGATATCAACGTAGGCCAACTAATACCGCCATCCGTATCCATTAAGGTGTATATAACAAAAAAAAAGAATTCAGACAGGATAAAAATAAACTTAGCGATTGAAAGTACTTTTAACTTAAAATTTTATCTTTTTTTTTTCTATTTTAAATGTTTTATTATTAATTGTTTTTGTCTCGATAAAATAACTTTCTTGAGAATATTTTCCTTTCGGTCTTGCAACTATTTAATAAATCAAATCCTCTGGTGTATACCTAAACATCAGAGATTTTAGAAAAAAATTGAAATAAAGTAACCAAATCGAAAGTTGTTAGACTTAACTTATTAAGCCTATAAGCTTATCTGTGGGGAATTTACAGAATTTGGTAAGGCGCTTGGTTCAATTGGTAAAGTTAGGAACAGTTTTTCAATTGTTATCGAATCAAATTGGCTGATTTGGTTTTCAACCTTTCCAGCTACTATAAGAATGTGCCATTTACTGCGATCAATAATATGGTTTTCATATTTGAATCGATTCAATCGCTTACGAATATATCATATGATTGTGATCGAAGATTTAGAGATCAATAAAAGTACGAAAGCTATTATTCAAGTCATTCTAGCCACCCATTTCGAATGAGCAAATTCGTACATTTTTTTAATAAAAATAAACAGAAGCTCAAAGTCAAATTTACAAATTTCAATGCTTGCGGTCGACATATAGAATGTACATATAAAATGTTCAACTTTATTTCAAAATTGCAAACATGTTAAAAAATTCTCCGACAAATATAACTAGAGGTTTCTACAGATAATTGGGAATAAAAACTATAATTTGATTTTTTTTAGTTCGGTTCATGAGATAGTGAGCTTATTTCTGCTACGATAAATAATACACTCTTCTCGACCTCTAAGAGTGCATGCATACTATAAAGATGTGTGTCGCTAGAATTTGTGTGCATTTCATTTACATAGGTTCTTGTTTCAAGAATACATATTTACACGTTCGAGACACTTAAATTTTAAACAGCAATATCTGTCTATCTCAGGATATATATATATATATATATATATATATATATATATAGCGAGAGAGAGAGAGAGAGGGAGAGAGAGAGGGAGAGAGAGGGGGGGACCACGATGAAGTTCGGACAGTTTAAGGATTTCTCTACCATTCTGATGATGAGATTGTAGTCTCGAAACATTTAATAAATAGGTCATACAAACACTTCCTGACCTTCCTTTATTTTATTCAACGAATTGTGACAGCCTTCAAGCCATAACCCATACAACTATTTTACGCAATGCTTCAAGCAAATTACAAAACTTTACTATCTATCTATCTATCTATCTATCTATCTATCTATCTATCTATAAAAATAATTTTTCAAAATTCAAAAATGTTGAATGAACATTTCAACATGAAATCCCTAAGAGAGAATTCACGTCTTCTCAGCAACACAGTTCTATATCAAAATGAAGAAAATCAGGATTGAGAAGGGGACAAAAATAAATAACAGTTAAGATTGGAGAAATATACGTCACAAAAAATCCTTTTAAAGGTCATTCTATTTTTGGTTTTTACTTTGTAAGTGAAGAGATGGGAGATAGGTATGTCTAGCTTAATAGAAGTAAAGACTTAAGGGAATGGGAGGTTGATAAATTGGGAATTGGGTTAAACAAAACAGAATCGAAAGGGAAGTGGCGGAATATAAAAAGTGTGTATAGAGAAAAAATTCTTAAGAAAGAGGAAAGAGGAAGGAAAGGAAAGGAAAGGAGGGAATATCAGATATCAAATAGAAAACGCTCGATGCGTGTCAAATACGTTTAACTTTAAATGTTTAAAAGGGTTAGAGTTTTGGAGATTATTTGAAAGGGTATATTTAGGGGAAAATTAATAAATAAAATAATTCAAATAAAATAAAATTAAAATAAAATTAAGAGTTTAAAAATTTTAATTAAGTTGATATAATTAAAGATATTTTTAGGTATAGACGAACTAGATAACAATTAAAAAAAGTTATAAATTTAACAAATTATTAAAAAGATATATGCTAACAAAGAAGAATAGCGTTTAATAAAAGGAATCCTTATTTTATAAAGATAGACAATTAAAGGAGACTGGGAGGGGAAGTTAGAGGGGTTAAATTACTTTTTAAAGTTAAAATTAAAAATAAAATAATTTATCAGAAATCGTTAAATTTATATTTATCCTAAAATCTGAAATTTAGGAATTTAAAATTTAAAATTTACGTATTTAAAAAACTAGCTTTATGGCGGCACTTACTAATAAATTCTCTTCTAAGATTCAGGAGTAGGTGCTGCTGAGGATATTCAATATTACATTTTTTTCTAGTAAAAACAGACAGCACCTATCACGAAAATACCTCGGAATACGGGCTGAACCTATTTGTTTCCAGCTAATTACAGGATCCAGTCCTTTCTCTTTCATTTTCCGGAATATCCGCGAAAGGGCTATCTGGTACTTTTGACACGGGTTCGAAAAAGAATACCTGTGGTTATAAAGTATCTGTTTAAAAGGTCCAGCGGAATACACCAATATATGTTTGGTAGTTATTTTTATTGTTTGATGGAGAAATGCGGGCTTCATAAATCACCTGTGTGGATTTGCATTTGCCCTCCACCGGGCAGGCGTCCACATAGCTACAGCTGCATTCGTTCAAAATTCCGGATCCAGAATCAGTATTGCTTAAATTCATTAGAATACTTCTATTATGGGAATTGATGAGGTTTTCTATACTAGGGGAACAAGAATAGCTGATTTTAAGGGTGTACCTATTAAAGCGTTTCCGTAAAGGATTACTATTATTAAAATTTTTGTCTATTAATTTGAGAAAATATTTACCAATATTGATTTTAGTTAATTTACAATAAGGAGGGTTAAAACAAATTATCTTTCTTTTTCTACAGTTTCTTTTATTGTTTTTGTTTTGTATGAATCGGGGTCTATTGAAGGTTTAATATATGTTAATTTTTTTATATCCGTTTTTTTGAAGGGACTTATTGTAAATATATTTACCTGCGTTGAATGTTTTAATGTTAGATGATAATTGGTTTATTCTATTATTCACTATATTGGGTAACTGTTTTATAATATTTTTGGGCGGTTGGATAAAATATTAATATAAGTGGGGGAATTATTTTCTTTGAGAAATGGCTGGTAGGATCCATCATTTAAAATCCGACAAATCCAATAACATTTATAAATGTGATCCTTCAAATTACATAAGTATTCTTTAACATGCCTAGTAATTACAAAGTAGACAGAAGAAAACTAAAATTATCTAAAATTAATATTGATACAGCTAAATTCGCTAACAAATTAAATATTAGTGACAAATTTGTATAAAATCCTCTGCACAATAAAGACAGAAGCTGATGATGGTTCGCCTGAAATAGGCCTATACATCCGATGTACCATGAAAGATCGGGTCTGCCTAAAATCTTTCTTACATATATATATATTAGAACACGTACAATGTTTTTTTATCCACTACAAAGTGTATATTTTGTTTCGACATTGAAATTACAATGTCTCATCAGGTGGTGTGAAAAAGAAATGGAAAGCCTCTTTTCTTATATTTAGCGAGTTGTGTGTGGGGGTTAGCGATAAGGGAATAAGTCTTGTAAATTGTCCGTTAGAATTTTGAAAAATATGGGGTGGGTAGGGAATATAAGTGATTAATGAAAGTGTCGGGAATCTTGTAGACAGATTTAACATTAGAAGATGGTGCATAGTCTTGTGGCCACATGGCTAGAGTTTATAATTTGTGTGTAACTTGGGTGTAATTTGGGGAGAGTAAGAAAGTGTCAATGATAGTGAGGGATTGGACCTATCTTTAATGTTTATTTGTACAATGTAAAATAAGTTTTGTATTTAAACACAGTTTTTATAATTAATCTAATTTTGCGTATTTAGCCTTAATTTTGAAATTAGGAATCACTTTTTTCTATCGAACTTTAAATTATATCACAGTTTATGGTGTGTAATAGGTGTGTTGATGTAAGTGAGTTGTTAATACTATAAAGATTTATCGTTTCTAAGAGGTCCTAGATTTGGCTTTTGTAGTATTTATATATACCTATATATATATGGAATTTTTTATAGTATTTATATATACCTATTATATTGTAGTATTTATATATACCTATTATATATATATATATATAATAATAATAAAATTGACTCTGTACGTATTCAAATCTTAAAATGTTACACAAGTAATTTTTAAGAACCACGAATAACCGGCAGAATCTAACTTCGTTATCGCCCTCGGCTATAAAGCTTTGGACAACGAGGGGAAAAAAAAGAAAACTTCGGAGCACCGACAATACATACAGCACTTCACAGCAAAGAAAAAAAAACCCTCAAACGGAAAAAAAACCACAAAGAAAGAAAAGTGCTCGATACTAAACTAACCAAAAAGGATTAACTAAAAGGCAGTTACGTAGAGCAAAAACACACGAGAAAAATCGCAAGATCGCCAAGACCTACCGCGGTTTCGCACAACGGCTCGTCTGACGAGCCGTTGTGCAAAGCGGGATGTCAATTCTGCGATTTTTCTCTGTATATATATATATATATATATATATATATATATATATATATATAAATGTAACATATTGGATATATATATATACATATTGTATATACTATATTATATATAATTTCACCCCAAAACAAGGCGGGAATGATCTAGTACACAGTCGCGTATAGAGACTGTATAGGAAACAAACAAATTAGAAAAGAATAAACTATGAATCGGACTCAAGAAGATATAAGGTAGCAATAAACGTTGATTTTTTTTAAAGATTATAGTTATCAGGGAACATGTAAACTTAAAGGAGCTCCACAAACGTGATGTGCGAGAAAAGAAACTATTAGAATAGAAGTGTCGATTATATTTTAACAGTTAAAGTACGGGTTCTGGAATCTAATCTGGTAGTATGTTTAATTTCTTCTGGTCAGGCACCAGAGTGAAGATCTTGTCAAATCAGTTGCCATGAAAATATTTGTAGAAAAAGACTCAGAGAAGAAACGTCACGACAGTGAGAAATTGACTGAAGTCGACATTCCAGATCATAATCGATTACATTACATATCTTTCTTTGAATTTTCTCAATAACCTCGAGATAAATAGCTTGAGCACCAGATCATATATGACAACATTATTTAACGCACGGACGCATGGTAGATTTACATACTCTGAGGGGAACAACTTTCTTGCACGGTGCAATGAATGAACTTTCCTTACAGTAGATGCATCCATTCAATCGACCTATTCGTCCCATTTTAATTTATTTGAATTAAACCAAGAAAGTGCAGATCTCCAGGAGAGTCGCATCAGCCCTGCTTATGACGGCAAAGTGTCGCTATGGAAGTTAAAAAAGTCCATAATATCTATAAAATATACAAGCCATTTCTTGCTCAAATTAACCACTGATTGGATGCCATTTCAAGATCAGCAATCCGTATTACTCTCTTAGCAATGACAGATTTTCTGTTGAGAAGAAAGTTAACTGTAGTGTCATCTGCAGATACGTCTACACTGAATGATGAAGATCAGAAAAATCGAGGGACCTAAGAGGATTGGAGAACACCCGTGTTCGTATGATAGGATCTGGATGCCAGATCTGAAACAAAAATGTTGCTGATTCTTCTCTGGATTTTATCAGGAATGTCTACATATATAGCAAGAGCACCGGTTGATATCAATATTCAAAACAACATTGTAGGTAAATTCGCCATAATTTATGAATAACGCGCAGGAATCTGTTTATATATTGATTATAATAGAGAATCAATATACCAAATGTATATTATATATTAACAACTGTCCATGATGGTCACAAAATGAGGGATTGAAGGTAATGTTTTCAACATTCCTGGATATGGAGTATCCTCTTGGAATCTGTTGACCATGCCCGTCATAGCATATGGATATAGTGTATCATCGCAGCACGTAATCTGTTCAATGAAACAACGTGAAAAATTATCACTCCCGAATCAGACACTTTCTTGAATCGGATTTGATCTCGAAGAATCAGAAAATATGGCCGTCTTTTATACACGTCGCATGAAATATTTTAGGCTTCCTGATCGGTTAAGGTTAACTATAAAATGGGTTTGTTCATGGGTGTCAGCACACTATATAATGAACGTAAAAAGTTCAACAGATTTATTTCACGATTTCATAGAAACGATAGGATTAAATCAAACAATCGTCTTGTAATAAAGTAGCCCTGGAGCTTGCGTAGAAGGCCAGCATGCCAAACCCTGTAAAACGCTCGTGCTTTGCCGTTATTATCAAGAGTTTAAATACTTATTCAGTGATGGCCAGTAACACATCAGCATAGATATCGCTATGCAAAGTCATATTTGTTGGAAAGTAGGTCTTTAAAAGTCATTTTAATAACGTCTGCACTAATTCAGTCAGTTTACAGTCATACGTGATACACGCTCGGGCGATCATGTCTCCAAAGAGACATGGCTGACTGGGCAGAAGATTATCTCACAGTAGGTTGCCATTTCTTTTTGCGGTAGACTGGTTGCCAGCCAAGGCCATAGAACCCAATCTGTCCTATTATTTAACCAATAACTGGAGTAGAGATTGATCCCTTTCCCAAGGGTATTTGTGCATAATTGAATGTAAAGAAATTCAACTGGAATTCGGAGTCGGCTCTTCGATTTGTTTTTCCGAGTCCATATGCACGGCACCACAACGCACATCCTGCACTCGAATGATTTGTAAGAAATTAATAGGGTAATAGAATAATCAAGAGTGTTCCCTACGTTTCATAAAAGCAGGAAGTACAGAGAAAAACTTCTAAAATCTTGAAAATCAGGAAGCAGAGAGACAGTAGTTGTAGAGCTTAGGATTAAGTTTCCTTAGAACGATGGCTGAGATTCTATCACCTCGGTTTCACTTAAGTGACTAATTTGGAAATGGTATCCGAGACCCTGGTCGGGATTATACGCAAATGATCTCTCTCTCTCTCTCTCTCTCTCTCTATATATATATATATATATATATATATATATATATAGTAATCCGCAGACAGATCTGACCCGCTGTATCACAGTTCATCAGTACGATTAGACATCCGATTGCTTTTTACCCAGGACTGAAACCCGACCGAATTGGCGTCAGTTGGCGGTTCTACCTCTGAGCTATGTAGAAAGTAGCAGAATGTTTAGCGTGTACATTATCATTATACGCACGCCCAATAGCTAAGAGTGTTCTAATTCATTGCTGAATGAACGGTATATATATATATTTGTCGTCGTTCATATTTTTTAATTCCGTGCATTCGTGCTGTTCTATAAATACTTTCATGGCTTCTGCTCGGACGAACTTAAGTCACTAGTGCCTCGGTCCCACCCATTCACAGTCAGGTTAGCCAAATGCAAACGACAATTCTACTCCTTCAGCTTCTTCTCTCGCACTTCCCGCCTGTAGAACTCGCTCCCATATTCTTGCTTTCCTGACGGCTACAACCTCCAGAAATTTAAATGCAATGTCAATACTCATCTATTAACCACTGGACTCTAGCTCTCTCCCGACCCCCGTATATCCTTCCCTTTCTCTCCACCTATGTATCTGTCATCGCACTTGCATTCTCAGCTTTCTATTGCTCCTTTCTAGCTAGTTTGTACTCCTCACTCTTTTCTAATCAATCTTTTTACAGTTATGTATCCCCCCGCTCATCAGTGGCATATCTGCCTTGTTCGGGGTGAAAGGATTAATATATATATATATATATATATATATATATATATATATATTTTATCAATCAAAAGACTCATATATATATATATATATATATGTTCATTAAAAAGTATTTTGATTGATAACATATGATAGATACGTTATGCCTCCATTCATTCTCTCACAGGTTCAGTCCTAACACGAAGGCTAACATAAATTACTTTGACAAAGTTGTGCTGTCTGGGTCAAGAGAGTGGCAGAAGAAAGACCCTATGTGTAGCAACAGGCACCCGCACCATGCCACACAAGTATGAGAACCCTGTTACCAGGGTCATTCAATAATTAAGGTGTATTTTTATAAGGTGAATTTTTCTAGGACTGATATAAGCTTACTTTTTTTTTTATTTTTCAACGTAATCTCGAAGCAGTGTCAAACATTTTCCCATCTGTGTAAAGATTACTTATTCCCTCAGCATAAGAGTCTTACAGCACATTTGACTTCATCGTCACTTTAAAAAAATATTTAAACAATTTAGCTCTTTTGTAGACATTCTTTTGGCTGAATAATGTGGCACCATACACATTTGACATTCTCCGATGAATTTCAACTAGTTTGCAACCTTCAGCAACCAAAAACTTGATAACCGACATCTGTTCAATTATGGGGCATGCTTCTTGGTCAGCCATCTTTATTAATCTCCAAAATTCTCAAAGTTTTTTTTTTAAATCTGCAAAACAAATTCAATCTCTTTGAAAAATTAGTAACAGGGGAAAAATGATAAAAAGTAAGCTTCTATTCGTATTAGAAGTCCTTATACCGAAAACTTCACCTTCTTTATTGAATGACCCTCGTAGAAGTCATTATACCGAAAACTTTACTTATTTATTGAAAGACTCTCGTAGAAGTCCTTATACCAAAACATCCAACTTATTCATTAAATGACACTCGTAGAAATCTTATACCAAAAAATTCGCCTTATTTATTGAATGACACACGTATTTTTGTCACAATTTCTGCGACAATGTCACCGCCTACATCTGGACGCCAAAAACTCAAGACTTAAACCCCCTTCATTATAATGTGTGAGAGGCAGCTAAGCGAGGGACCAGCAAAACTCTGTGTAACACCAAAGATTAAATGAAGGTAAATATTTTGGCAGCATTTACTTTTACAAAAAGATTCCGAAGTATTCTTGTGGTCGTCACTGAAGATATTACAGATAATATTTAATATCTATACTTACGGAATACTTTTTTTTGGGACAGTGGATATTATAGAATGTGTATGTAGTATTATGTCTGTTATTGTTTCATCTATTTTTTATAAATGACGTTGTAAATTGCATATGATTTCTTTTTATGTTATGATTAATGTGATATGGATATTGTAGGTTTTAAATGTGTTTTTATTTCTATATGTTTATGGAATATATATATATATATATATATAAAATAATTTTATTTTAAATCCTATATCTTTTTATTCCCTTTTATTAATAATTATGCCTTTTTAAGTAAAGGCCTTTTTCTAATACTTCAACGTTTTGGGGAAATTAGGTTTTTGAATTTGTCCAGCGTCTGTAATATTTAAAAAAATTTTTTTCTTTAGTTTCTTTCTTTTACCCTCCCTTCCTTCTTTTATCTCTCTTACCACCTTTTTTCCGTGTTGCCTAAACGGACGTCGATTTAACGCGTCTGTCTGTTAATTTTTAGTTACATTCCACCCTTTTTTTTGCGAACCCAGACGATGTCAATTTTTTTTCTTTTCTTATTTATTTGATTTTATTCTACCTTTTTCTTTTTCTTTTTCGTTTTCTTTTTCTTTTTCTTTCCCTTTATTTTTATTTTTATTTTATTTTATTTTATTTTATTATTTATTTTTTAATTTCTTTGCAATCTATTTAAAAAGGAAAAGTAGACTAATTTTTCTCCAGTTTCTGAAAGGTTTTTTTCTGTTGCTGAGGTGATGTGCCGTCCCCCGTGGGGATCTTCATATCGAAATGGCTATTCAACATCTTTGAATTAATCCTTTTTTAATATATATATATATATATATATATATATATATATATATACCACTCTTTTTCTATTTCTATCATTCTAGCTAGAAAACACTCATGCGCACACATATGTATATATATACATATATAATATATAGATAACAATTATATATATATATTTATATATATGCATATATATATATATATATATATATATATATACAAAATATATATATAACAATTATATATATATATATGTAATTGTTTGTTACTATTGTGTTTATTATTCGATTTTACACGTAGTTGAGTTATTCTCGCTGTTTTTATTTTCAACAATGAAATAAATAACAATTAGTATTTCCTGAGAAATCATTGTAAAAAAAAATAAAAAATAAAACACTTTTACCCAAAGAAACAAAAGTAACATTTATTTTAAAATAAAGTTACAATTCTCTATACAAACAATCCATTGAAATTCATTTACACACATTCTGATATATATATATATATATATATATATATATATATATATATATATATATATATATATATTATCATTACCTACTTTGACCGAACCAGTAATTATAGATTTTTTGTGATAAATTTTTTACAGGCAAAATATTATATTTGATAAAATTACGTATTGATTCTGACTGGCTTGTCTTGACTCTCCTTTGAAGTCTTTCCACATTGCCCGCTGGCTTTCCCGGAAGGATATGGGTTGCAACAAACACTTGAACAACTTCAGACTGGAGAGCAGCCTCGAAATTGAAAGAAAGATTAGCAAGATAAAGAAACTTAGAACAAATTGTCAATAATAAACACACAAAACACCTAGACTGTACAGAAACTAACAAGAAAACACATACAAACACGCCCACACTCACACCCAGATATGCATACATACATACATACATACATGTAAATGTATGTATGTATGTATGCATGTATGTATGTATGTATGTATGTATTTGATGGTCCAAAAGTACGTACACTGTCTAATTATTGTTACCTTTGTTTTCGTCAGGGTGGGGCCTCTCCACATTTTTAACAGCAGTCCGTGAGTATCTTGATGAGACGTTTCCTAAGAAAGGAATTAACTGAGGAAGTATAATTAATTGGCCAGCACCTTCATCTGATTTGACTTCAATTTATTTCTTTTTTGGGGAAGTATTTCTTTTTGAAGCTTATAGCTGATTATGATTTACGAAACTGATTAACCGAGATATATTTTAATTTATTAGTTTGAATATTATTTTAAATAGAGACTCGTACTTGAGTAGATGCGCGTTTTGGTGCAGTGATTTGGTGCTCGGAACGAGAAATCGGTGAGCTGAGTTCGAATTCCAATTGAATTCATTGTATTCACTTACGCGAAAATAATCTTGGGAAAGGCTCTCCGTCTCTCCCCTGAAGTTATAGATTAAATAACGAGACAGATTGTGTTCGATAGCCTTGGCTTGCAACCAATCTACCGCAAAAATTAATGGCAACCCACTGCAGGATAATCTCCTTCCCAGTCAATCATGTCTCTTTCAAAACATGATTGCATAAGTGGGTATAACGTATGACACTTAACTTACTGATTTGGGGAGAGACTCTGTTTTACTCAAACATTATATATATATGTACCGGCGTGATTTTTTTTTGTGTCTTGCGGGTCTATGATTTCCAGGGAAATATAATTTTAAATAGATTATAGGCAATGTCAATCTTTATCTCCTGCCATTTGGATTACGCTTCTACTGTTATTGTTGTTGCGTTGTGGTGCAATGCATATCGGCTCGAAATGAGAATTTGGAGAGCCACGTTCGAATTCCAGTTGAATATTTTGCTTTCATTTACATGCAAATACTCTTGGAAAAGTTTTGAATCCGTCTCTTCTTCTTTTACTTCTAGTTATGGGTTAAATAGCAGCACAGATTCGGTTCTAAAGCCTTGGCTAGCAACCATTCTAAGCAGAAAATAATGACAAATTCCAGTATGTCATGCTTCTTCCGAGTCATGATCGCCCAAGCGTGTATCACGTATTGCACATAATTGACTCACTGAACCCAGTACGGAATGTAAATCAATGTATTTATTACTGGTATTTTTTCTAAAATCATTGTTTTTTTTTTATTTTATAAAATAAAACTACTTAACAATAAATTAATACATGAAATAAAATTACACTATTTTATTCATCATTTCTTGTAGAAGCAGACTAGGTCCTAATTTATCCAGTTGTTGCTTTTTAAAACAGGGAAATTCTCATTTAAAATTTGCAAAAGCCGTCAATTGCGTATAAATATTTTATTATTGGTGTGTCTACCCTTCGATTAATCATTAAAAAGAACAGCAGGAATTATTGACTCGAGACGTAGATAGCTACATCAGTGTTACATGTTGTCTCCCAGAAACAAAAATCAAAGAAGCATTTATGAATTAGAAATAGATGTGGGTGTTTGGAATCAAATCATAGGTTATTAACAAGTTTGACGAAAATGAAAAACCACTGATTTATAGTGTACTCTTCATCTACAAACAGTTCGAATGATATACAAAAATGCAGGTTACCAAATAAATATTCTACACGAGCGTTGATACACATATTCAAGGAACAAAAGAAATTGACAGTTTTACTTTACCGTGTTGTCTGGCATTTAAATGTACTTAATACAATAAATATTGTAGGGCATAATATAATAAAAGAAAATTTTTGATACTCTTTACATATATATATATATATAAAGAAATTTGTTTTTAATTAAAAATACATTGCGACACGGGAAATTATATTTGGAGATTTCTATCCCGTCATCAGGCAATGTTAATTTATAATTTAGAAAATGATTTTTACAAAATATTACCTGATGAAGAGATAGAAATCTCGAAACATAAAAATATCTGCGTCGCAATATATTTTTAATTCAAAACAAATTTAATTATATGATTATATTATGCCTTATAATATTTAATTATTATATATATATATATATATATATATATATATATATACATATATATATATATATATATATATAATGATAAATACATATATATATATTTATATTTATATATATATAAATGGATATATAATATGATAAAATATTATATATGTGTGGTATGTTATACGGGTGACTTAAAATGATCAATATCAACGGTAGCGTGTAACTGAATATAAAAGCAGACATTATTGTCAACAGGAAGCGGCGAAAGTTTGTTTCATGCTTAGTCAAAATCTTTATGAAGATTACATTTAAATATGAAACGTACTTTTGCCGCTGAGAATTGGCACCATTCTTTATATAATTCTCAGAATATATAAAAAAAATTGTTATATATTTCCAGCAGAATTTTTGTTCGAGTTACAGGTAAACCATTATCACAATTTCAGAATGACGCGGCAGAAAGAAAGTTGTAAAATATTTTGTTAATTTAATCAAAGGAAAATAATCATTAATCTTTCAGAATGGGTTTAAAGTAAACTGTATATGTTTTTAGGTCTGTTCATGTATTTTCTGCGATATTATCCATTATTTAAGCAAACACACAAATACATCTGATAAAATATACATTTAAGTTATTTTATGCCTAAAGCTAACCCATAGGCGAGTGTATATACTTATAAGTGGAAACTGTCTTCAACTCCGACTATATATCAGATAGTGGCACCAAATCGATCGAGTTACGATCCCTGACAGAAGCAAGTGGATATCTAGCAACACTGATGAGCTGTGATACAAGAAAACAGGCTTGTATGTGGATAACAAATATATATATATATATATATATATATATATATATATATATATATATATATATTATAGTTTTGAAGACATTATTTTTTTTACTATAGTATGCTATAGTATATATGATAAATTTTAAAATAAAAACACCAGTCGACCGGTTTCGTCCAGTCTCAGCAGAACTGTGAAAGGGGAAAATGTATGAAAAGAAAATCTATCATGGACATGAATGAACGAAAACAAAAAAATAAAAAGTTATTACAAGTAAAGATGCTAGAAACCCAGCAGAGCAAGCCCAAGCAAACAGTCCCTTTCTTTGCAAAGAAAGGGCCAACAGAAACTGATAAACAGCGTCTCCAACACCTTCAGATGGAACAACGAGTGTGATCTGTCCAAAACAACAACAACAACAACAAAAAAATCAGTTTACACTAACATCCGCAGCACTACTCCGGACGTATATCGAATGGTATCAACAGACAAAAAAAATAATATTCACTGTTTTAGCTAGCACATATTCCTAACATTTTTTTTAATCGTTTCACCCCAAGCAAGGCATTCCACTGCCTCTATTGCGCTTGGGGTTACATAGGGGAAGGTAAATAGAAACAGTGGTTAGATATAGGAAATGTCAGAAGGGGGGTGATAGATTAGTTTGGAGGATGGGGAGAGTGTTTGAAAGAATGGAAGCGAGTTAGTGTGTTAGGAGGTGTCTATTGACCTTACATTTAAACTCCTGGAGCTTGTAGCCGTTGGGGAAGCAGTCATGTGCAAGGGAATTCCACAGTCGTGAAGTACGAGAAAAGAAACTGTTGGAGTAGAAGTTGCGGTTGCATTTTATCGGTTTCACTGTAAAAGAGTGGGATCTAGTTGCTAATCTAGTATCTCGTGCAAATTCGAAACGAGGGGGAACCAGTGATCTAAGTTCAACGGAGCAGAATCCATGAAAGTATTTATAGAAGCTACGTCGCGCCGGTGAGAGACAGAAGCCGCGTCATTCTACCTATGTAATCGAATCCAGAACTATATTTAAAATAATAAATAACAGAATTAATATGGTTGGAATTAAAACGTCTTTACGCATAGATAGAAGAACAAACTTACTTTGAAAATCGACACGAACGTTGGCTGCATAATAATAAGCACGTGATGTAGATGAAATCTGTTGGAGAAGGACTCATTAACTCTACGCAGCACTTAGACTCGGAGATAGATAGAACGGACATTTACTAACCGTTGAAGGTTTAAATCTATTTAACCTAGCGATCCTATCCCGAATAACCGATTGAGTAATGTCAGACAAATTACCATTGTTCAAAAAGATACCAGTTAAAAAACTAATTTCATCTTTCAAGGGGTCATCTGAACAAATCATTAGCTCTGTGAGTTAAAGTCCTAATCAGATTAATCTGTTGTTGTTTAGGACAAAAACAATTTCATCGAGTATAGAGACCTTAAAGGTAGACTTCCTATAAACTGAAGTAATAAAAAAGGAATGTGTTCCACGAACCAGAAAATCTGAAAATGGCAAAAAACAACTGACCTCCTTATCTACCGTAAATTTAAAGGCAGGATAAACATCATTAAGAATTGTTAAACTTCCGATTCTTTGTTAAAAAACAAAATGTATCATCCGCATAAAGGAAGTAAAATGTGGCCCGGGAGTAACATAAAAGTACGCTCTCCTCATACAATCTGACAAAAATATTCGCCAAGACAGGTCCTAAAATAGAACCCATCGCTACACTATCAATCTGACGATACCTATTTTTATTAAAACTGAAATCTACATATATGGTAGAAAATTTGATGTGTTCATAAAAAAAACATCTTCAGCTATATTCGGCGGAGTCAAATTACGACGATATAGCAAATCACTGCAAATATCGATTGTCTCCGACAAAGGAACACAATTGAAGAGGCTGCAGATGTCAAACAAACACATAAATCCATCAGTTACATTACAATTCCAAATAAATTAGGAATAGGAACCAGAAAGTTTAAAACAGAAGGAAATATAATACCGCAAAAGGGGTTGCAACATTATAGCCAGCCACTTTGCAACTTTATGTTGAGAAAACCCAATCATAGTAAGAATAACTGAAGTTATGAAAACCAAATAAGTATTGTATTGGTCATTAATTTCAAGAAAAAACGTTATGTAATATCAGAACATAAATTATCAATAGAAATTATAATTCATTAAATTTTTAAATGAAATATTTACGCTATTTACATAATAATATCAATAGATTTCTATGGTTTGGTAGTACTTTGTTATTTAAATATAGATTTATAAATGTAAAAGACAATAGGAAAACTGTATTAGTTGGCAACGAGTTTCATCCAATGTGGAATTTATCAAGGCAAAAAAACGAAATGAATTTATCAAAAAACTAAGTAACTAATAATAACAGAACAAAATGTCCTTGCCAGCTAAAAAAAGTTAAAGAAAACTATTTTTAAACTGTTAACTGAAAATTACGTCAAATAATGTAAGGATGTAGATTTTATTTTTATTGCTATGTTGGCGTCTTCAACTATTTTCTTTTGACTTCTTCATACTGTCGCATACTTTTTTTTGGGGGGGGGAGAGTAGTAATTCTTTTAAAAGATTTAATATTTTAGAAGTGTGTAGAAATTATGCATGTCACAAAATAACAACTGGAAGTTTATGAAGCTTTAGATGTATTCTAAAAAATCAGGTCATTTCGCAACTTCTACCTTATTAGATGCCATAACAATTTCCCGTTTTCTACAAGGTGCCAACACCTCCAAAGCCACAAGAAAATGCATCCATTTCTTCCGCGTCAAAACGTCATCGCGTCTCATTACAGCATCCCGTAACGCTCGCCTCCGAGTTTCCAATTGTACATACTTAATTCCCGTTATTTGGCAAAATTGACCAAGCATGAATCCCGGTTTACAAATCCAAGAAAGACCAATAAATACTTAGCATTTTTTTAACTTACGCGTCACAGTAACTTCATACTGGAGATGTGTGAGGCACTATTTAGGCATAACCACTAAAAAACCCGAGCAACGCAGACATATACAGATATTATAAATAAAATTAATAAAACGGATAATTAACATTGGTGGCCTAAAACGAAGGTCCTAATATTTAACCACCATAGAAAGTCTCTTCTACCCCCACCATGAGTAGGGATCAAGCGAATCTCCCGGAAAGCAATACACTGCACCTCCTGGGCCTCACTCTCTCAGCCGACCTCAAGTGGAACGATTACATTGAATCAATAGCTAAATCTATTGTTAAGAGATCTGGATCACTGTGACAGGTCAGAAAGTTTGTCTTGCCAGAATACATATTACACATATACAAATCGACCATCCGCTTATATATTGAATACTGTTGTCATATCTGGTCGGGCGCCCTTGGTATTAATCTCAGAGTTCTCGGCAGGATCCAGAGGACAATCTGCAATGAAATCGATCCCGATCTTGTAACTCGACACCAGCCACTTTCTCACCGATGCAACATAGCTTTCTTCTGTCTCTTCTAAATTATGTTTCTGCTCCGAGGAACTTAGCTCTGTTTTCCTCCCTTTACATGAATTTACACGAGAAACTAGACTGGCACCAAGGTTCCAATCTTTTACATTCAAAACAACAAAATGCAGCCGCCACGTCTAATCTCAGCTTCTTTTCTTGCACTTCCCGGCTGTAGAACTCCTTTCTGTATACTTGCTTCTCTGACAGCTACAATCTTCAAGTATTTCAATGTAACGTCAATTGCCATCACTTATCCCCTTGACTCCCATCCTTCTCTTATCTTTTCCTCTACACCCTTTGTATCTTGTTCTTCTTTTATGCGCCCTGTCCTTTCAGGACCTAGATGATCATGGTTTTCCATGTCTCCCTATCCTTGTTGGCTTTTAGCACGCTTTCTCCTGTTACACCACACAACCCACGTTCTGGCATCCACCTGATCAGGCCCTTCAAATATGTTATCCTCTACTTCCATCTGTCTCTTCTTCCCTCTATCTGACCTGTTAGTATCAGGTTCTCCAAGCTCCCATTCTTCATTGCGTGTCCCAGGAACTTTAACTGTCTCTTCTTGACGCTTAATATTAATTTTCTTTCGTTTCTATCCTTCATCATTGCTTACATACTTAATTCATGATATACGCTGCATGCTTCTGTAGAGCAACATTTCAATTGCTTTAAGTTTTTCTTTACATCTTTGGTTATATGGGCCAGTATTCACTGCTATATTGAAGAACTGACATCACATAGCAATCCAGTACTCTTTTCTTTGTTTCTAGCGTAATTGTCCTGTCTCTTAATACTCTACTCAACTTTAGGAACGCGTCCTTCGCCATGCCAATTCGCCTTCGGATCTCTGTGTCGCACTTTCCGTCTTCTATTACAACACTTCCTAAGTATTTACATTTTTTTACCTGCTTGATTTTAGTATGCCCAACCTGTATTTCGCATTTGAGTATGCTCTTCTTGCTGATGACAATGCATTTTGTTTTCTTGCAGTTTATCTGTAGTCCTTTCTTGCCAGTCTCTTCAGTTACATTCTATAGAAGCTCTTGTAGTTTCCTTTCCCTATCTGCTATCAGCACTATACCCATATTCTCTCTTTTTACTCTTCTCAGACGTAATGTTTTAATTCCAGTATACATATCTTTATCTTACCCAATAACTGTAACCTCTTTTTCTTGCCTATCCTATTGTGTAAAGTTTCTCTCTCCTCTTATGTAGGCATCTGCGCACCAGTGGCAGTACTACTTTGCTTGGGATAAAAAAAAGATTATTAAAAAAGAAACTTTCATTTTATTGTGATGGGTGGTTATAAGCAAAAAAAAACATGTATGGTATTAGCTTTTCGGTGACCGGTTGCATTTTACGTAGATACATTATTTTGAAGGGTATAAAGTTAAAACAAAATAATCTGTTCATGAGTTGCATTATACATGTAGTCGATTTATACAAGAGTGACAACTGCACATGCATGATTATCCCTGTAGTTATCAACAGAATTAACACGGACTTGTACTCATATTTTTCTGCTGTACAATTTGCAAAATCATTTGTAAAAATTCGAATTTATCAAAAAGCATTCCTCTTTTATACGCTCTACTTTCATACTATTTCGTGTTGACATATTTTTTAGGAATAAATACACACGAAAACGGATGTATTTATTAGCCTACGAATCGTCTACTTGCTCGACAATTTCGAAGAATTTCATCTAATTACTTCGAGTGGCGAAATTAATATTTCAATTATGATGAATCACTTTGTCTGACTTTTGATAAAAGTCGGAAAGAAAATACTGTAAATTGGGAAAACTTTCAGTGTTTAATTTGTTTAAATATTTAATATTCTTTAAATAATAATCTGCTTTTTTCTCTTAGCTATTTTAGATGTTTTTCTACATTCAACCAAATTATTGCAGCCAGCTTTCGGTTTTATTTATTCAGATATTCTTGACACTGAATACCCTGTGTTTACTCCTCCAATACATTGACTAAGATTGGTTTATTTCCATTGTCATCGAATATATGTTCTATTTATGATGACGTAACTGCTAACAGCACTGATGAATAAATCGTTGAAACCAATTAAACACCAGGTAGGATATTTTCTATTAATGAATTTGCACTAATGTCCTTGAAAAAAAATGAATCCAATTCTGCAGCAGGTGTGGGTAAATTAAATATAAAGTACAGCTAATGAATTTAATTATTGAAAGTAATAATATGAAATCTATATCTTTAAAGATGAATATATCTGTCTGTCTATTTGTATGCTTGTGCGTTTCCATTATAACGAACTCTACTCCTCCGAAACTCAATATCCGATTCCAACCAAAACTGGGTCACTTGTCGACCATGATATTAATCTTTGTTGTACGCAAAAATATTTCCAATCGATATAAGGTTAGAGCAAAAATAAGCGAAACGGTTACAATTTACGAACTCTTGTTCGAGACTCCTATACGAATACACCCAAAATCGGATAACATGTGTTCTATTTATGATGGCGTAACAACTAATAGCATTGATGAATGAATCGTTGAAACCAATTAAAATACCAGGTGGGATATTTCCCATTAATAAATTTGCACTAATATCCTTGAAAAAATAATGCATCCAATTCTGCAGCAGGTGTGATTAAATTAAATATAAACTACAGCTAATGAATTTAATTATGACAAGTAATAATATGAAATCTATATCGATAAAAATGAATATATATTTCTGTCTATTTGTATGTTTGTGTATCTCCATTCTAACGAACCCGATTTCACGAAACCCGTTGTCCGATTCCAAACAAGATTGGGTCACTTGTCGATCATGAGAAGGTTAGGGCAAAAATCAGCAATCATGACAAGGTTAGGGCAAAAATCAGTGAACGCTTAAAATTTACGATCTCTTGTTCGAAATGCATTATGCGAATTCAACCAAAATCAGATAAGATGTAGATTGTGGTCCGAACCTTTGATGTACACAAAAATTTCGAATCTGCGTACAGGGTACGTCAAAAATCAAAGACAAACATAATTTCGGGTGGTCTTTTAAGCACCTTAGTGCAGTACTTCAAGACACTTCACTCACAAACCAAATTTTAATTGACCCACAGAATGCGGCAAAAGTTATTAGAAAATATTGCTTTTGAGATCGTTTATTTCTCCAAAACGCTTAGTTGTAGTCCAACAAAAATCGGTCCTTTTTTTCAACTTCACGATTTCTACTAGGTGCTAACCCGTCCCAAATTGCAGGGACTATCCATGTACTTCTTCCGCGTCACAACGTGTTCACATCACATTACAGGTTCCTGTTCTTTTACTTTTACATACATCATTCCCGTTTATTAGCAAAAGTTGAGAAAGCATGAGTCCCGTTTTACAAACACAAAAAATCAATACTTAATTCAATTTTTTTTTTAACCTAGGCCTCAAAGCAACCTCATACTGGAGATTTTGAAGAAACATTTGACGTTACCATTTCAACTTAACTACTAAAAAACCTTACTAATGCCGGGCTATACATCTAGTATGAATATAAATTATAAAACGGATATTTACGTTATTGCTCTGTATTTTCTATCATTCACTCAAAAACCATCATTTCTTTTACAAGTTATTAAAACTTTAATAGTTTAATACTTAACTGTCAAGTTTGTCATGATGTTAGAGTTTTCTTTTTTTCACATAGTTAATTATATATAAATATTACCACGTAAACTAAAAAAAATCATTGTCGTCAACTGTAAACAAGAAACCTCTTTCATGTTTTACTCTGTCAAACATGAAGCGAAGCAAGTTGTAGGATGTTCTTCTAAGATATCGAATATGAACTCATACACAGAGAAAACGAATTCAAATCTTTATCAAGAGAAACATGCAAAGTAAACACAAATATCATATACAGGATTATCCATAACTTGCTAATTGCATATTTCAAAAGTTGTCGTAGTCGGAATCTTATAAGGAAATAGGTATTTCCTGCTTCTTGTATACGGCGTGTTCTTTTAATAGGTAGATGATCATCACTTCCACAACATATGTTTTTGTTGTTGTTGTTGTTGTTGCTGATAGTAAGATCTAACGTCTTGTTATCTTTCGTAATCCGTATTTTTCCAAATATTTACACAAGCTCATTAGATTGTTTTTCGTTGCTTCCTTTATCTTTTTTACCTTTAATATATCCTGAGAGTATCAAATTCCGCAAATCATCTCATTAATTTCAATAGAAATTTATTCCCTGTCATTTGGATTCTAAGTACAATTGTAACTTTTATTTGCATTTCTTTTAAGCTTACTCGATAATCACCTGCTGAGATTTCTAGCGTCGTTCTTTAGAACCACATATATATTACCTCAAATCTCTTCTTCGTAAATCAGGAGATAGTACCATATTCGCAGTTATATAAGAAGGAGATATTACATG
The DNA here is from genome assembly GCA_037127315.1 of Ascarosepion bandense. Lineage (NCBI taxonomy): Eukaryota > Metazoa > Mollusca > Cephalopoda > Sepiida > Sepiidae > Ascarosepion > Ascarosepion bandense. Next base: position 1,877,556 of record JBBBDQ010001347.1, on the reverse strand, counting down.
ATGATTTAATGTGCTTTTCTTTATTTATAAGGAAAATGTCTTGTTCTTTAATATGTTGTTAAGATTTTAGAAGGTTTACTTTGCTATTCGAACGCTCTTACAATATTTACTATCACATTTTGTCTTCGAATGAATCACTTATACATTCTGCGTGATATTTGCTTGATTTTTGTCTTGCCAATCCGTAATTCGCATCGTAAGATATTCTTTTTGCTGACAAAAAAAAACATTAAAAACATATTATTAAAAACTGTTTTATATATTGCTTTTTTTCTGTGTGCTCCTCGAACGTTTCTCCCTGAATTTTAATTCTTAACCTCGAATTTATCATCTGTTTAAATATTTCTCAACAGTTGCGAAGTTCCTAAATAATTTCGCAACACTCCTTTTTTAATTCTTCTTTCTTTCTTTACTTATTTTTTCTTTCTTTTTATTTATCAAATTTTCCTTCTTTCCTTCTATCCGTTCTTTATTTTTACTCTATCTAACTATCTATCTATCTATCTATCTATCTATCTATCTATCTATCTATCTTTTTTCTTTCTTTCTTTCTTTCTTATATATAACTTCAGCCATGTAATGATAGGCAAAACGAAATATTTTGACTGAAATATTTCACTCATCTTTCTCCCAGTAGGATTCGTTTGTTAACTGGCGACTGATTTTTTGAAAAATCTCACAGAAGAAAGAAAAACAAAAACAAAAATCATGCTCATATCTTCACTACCGTTTGTTTTAATGGATTCGCAGCCGGTGAGAGGAACGGATATAACAAGGTAGGAAATACGTTCCCTTTTGCAGAATTCAATTTTGTCTTCTATTGCTTTCCGTCAGGTATAAATCCTTCTCTAGACATTTTTCCCGGTTATAATCTCACATCTTACCGCTTGAATATACTTCCTGCTGAATACAAAATTACTGAGGTTATCTAGATTTGGTTTGTTTCGATCGGACATAAGTAATTGCTCCAAGTAAAGAGTTGGATACAACAGCTAATGCAGAGATTTTCTTTTAAGAAAAATTGTATCTGAGCAAAAAGCCGGAGAGATATCCATTCATTTCCCAGCTTGAGTTGGGCAAGTAGACCTAGCGGTGCCCAACACTTGCCAGCTCAAACTAACGGCAATGTCCTTGCCGTTGATTTTAGCGTAAGAATACTTCTCTCCCGTGATACCGTTTCATCACGTGGCTGGTTCTATATATAGATATTAAGTGAAGATGAAATATGGAAAAAAGAAAATGGAATTAAAAGTGCAAAAGAGTAACTCTCTTGCAATTTCTAAGATGAATGACAAATGTAGGAACATAAGTGAAGAATCAATTTAGCTACCATTTCAATGAAGATTTTATCACATTGAATCATATTTCAAATTGCCTAAATCTTTGCAGGCATACGTATTCATTGGATTCCCTTATTCTGCAATGGCAAATGATTTAAAGTCTACAAAGTGTAAAAATTCGAGTCTTCTACAAATTTTGTATTTTTATATGCCATCATTTAAGAAAATAATTTAAAATGGATTGGAAAATAGAGAAACATTCCCTGTTTAAAAAGTGTTGGGGGTTCTCCCCTTTTTTATAAAATAATAGACTCGACTGAGTGTACATATACTCATGCCATAGAGAGAGCAGTTGAGAGTTATAGTAGAGGTCCGTGCGAGTTATCGGAGAATACCGGAACTGATATGTAATTTACCGAGAGATACCGAAGTTACCCCAGAGATTACCTCATCAGAAGTTAGAATAGCTCTGAGCTTCACTCAGCTAGAATAATATACACGGATATACTATTTTCAACGACTTAACTTCAAGACTTCTATATATTTATTTCTTACTAATAGTATTGCTGTATTTACTAACCTGTGTGCAAGTTTATATATTACGTTCAATATAACCTACTTTTCTCCATATCTCTTTTGTTGTTCATTATTTTGTGCGGTTCTCCACCCAGAATCCACAAGAAGATACATTTAATCTTGGCTGATAAACTGGTAATACTGATAACGATTACCAAACAAATCGATGAAATAGCCTTGAACATTTTCAGTCTCGGACTAATGAGCTAAGATGGAAAGTGAAACAAATACTTTACAGAAGAATAAAGCATATAATCATACTAACAAGTGACAAAGGCAATGCTATGGCAGTCATGGACAAAACGAAATATACAGAAAAAATTGGAATCCCTCAGTGGAAATAATAGCTATATTAGAATAAATAAAATCAAACAATTAAAACGGAACGAAAACACTTGCACATCCTAATGAAGGACATAAAAGCAATTGTCACAACGTTACAAGTTGCCTCACATAAAGAATCTCTTCGAAATTCTCAAAAACAGTGTTTTTTTTTTGTTTTTGTTTTTCAGGCCAGTGGTTGGCTTTCATGCATCTGTCTGCCACCCTCTGAGTTTCTTGCTTTCGGAATGTTTTAGCCATTAATCACCATCATTTTTCCAAAGCTTCATCCATTTAATGGGTATAATCAAAGATGCCCCCAAACAATCCAACCAGATAGTGAGCCAATGCGCTGGGATTTTCACTGTTACTAACAGAGGAGGCACTATCAGACGCTAGCGACAGACTAGTCTGTGGTTCATCATTAAGAAAATGTACCAGTATACCAATAAATAAATTGGTGGAGATGCTGTAATTCTGTACACAAACAACACAAAGAGAAATGAAATCAGACAGCACATAGTATGACATGTGGAACTAGAACAATCACCTCTGGTGAAATAAATAAAGCCTTCGGTTCCAAATTCTTATCAGCTGAAGAAGGCCCTGGTGTAGAACGGTTGAAACGATGTGAATATGCCAACGAAGTGGAGGATAACAGTTCCAGCATTGTAAATAGTGTAAATAATTACTGATATGTCGTCAAGGTAGTTAAGCGGTTTAGTCAAATGTAACAGGGTAGAACAATCTAGTATATCGACGTAATAGGTGGTACTCGTCGTATGCAGTATCCTGAGAGGTAGACGTAGTCAATAAACGTAGACCTCTGGTAGTAGTAGACCTCTAGTTGTAGAAGTTTAGAACTCTATACGTCCTCGCCTTCGTCTGAATTTATGGCTGACACCAGCCAGTAACATTACTGTGAGGAGGAACCAAGGTGTATGCATATTCATTACATATTCGTTACATCAATTACACTACCTCATCTCAGAAATATAAAAAAATAAAGAATTTCATTATATAACCTAAATACTCAGTTTAAACATATATTCAAATGAAAATGTCTCAATAAAAAAAAAGCTTTGTTCATTGACTTGAGATAATATTTTTCTAATCTAAGTTAGAATCTGAAAATAAATTGAAGTTTATTTAATAGCAAAGTAATTTTTCTTTCCCGGAAGGATATAAAACAACTATCAGTTATTATGTTTTTCAATATATTTTATCAAAGATGTAATCAACTTTAATTTCAACGACTGGTGCACAATGGGAAGACAAATCTTCAATTCCGCCTTGAAAGTAACCTGGTTCGCCACCAGCGAAGAAAATGGAATTTCTTTTCGTAATAGTCTGTCACTCGTGAAATGTTTTACCGATGATCCTGGGAATAAACGTTTTTTTTTATCATTCTCAATTCGTTCTTAATGGACTAGAAATTTTACATTCTACCAGATAGAAGGAAAATCTTCTGTAAATGGATTCCTGTCTTTGATATTGACACTGTTTTCTCATTTAATAATAAGCACACTCATTTGGCATTCGATAAGTAATGTACGTTTTGTTCATTGCAATAAAAAAAAACGTTCGCCTTCTTCTTGCTGCTAGAAGTTTCTATTCGGTTCTTAAGCGAAAGCACATGAATGACCCAAATTATCTCTTTGTATGTTTTCCCAATTTCCAAATAAACATCCGTAAAACAATTCCATTTAAACAATTTCGGAGAGAATATATAATAACCTAATTTTAAACGCAGTTTTAAACATAGTACTGCTTAGTTTGATTGGCTCAAAATTCATAGCAGTGACAAACGTCATTCGTTTCTGCAAAACCTGATATTTCATTTTTAAAGTTAGGGTTCCTTACATCTCATGTGCGCGCGCGCGCGTGTGTGTGTGTGTGTATGTGTGTGTGTGTGTGTGTGTGTGTGTGTGTGTGTGAGTGAGTGTGTGTGTAAATATTCTCAAATGTAGTGTATCTGTAAAAGAAACAAAATGAATAAAGAAGAGACAAGAGAAAAATCTACTTAGCTGACATTCTTCATCCTCAGGAAGACTTTTTAAAATCTAAAGTCACCAAAGACTGAAACGCGTTAGCACAGTACAATTTTTTCTTATTGTTCCTTTCTTATTATATATATATATATATATATATAATGGTTTCATCATAAAAACAGCAGTGATTACGTAAGGACTCACGGGTTTACAGTTAGTAAAAAGAATGAATACAATGAATCTACTTTAGAATATGGTTATATTTAAAAACTATAATTATCAAGAAAGTATTAAATTGAGAGGAAGTTCCACTGGATGAATGTACGATAAGAGAAATTCTTAGAGTAAAATTCACTAATGCATTTAACTATTTTAACAGTAAAACCGTGAGACCTAATTTCCAATCTAGTAGCTTTCTCAAATTCATATACTTGAGGCACCAGCGAAAGAAATCTTATCCAAAAAATTGCCATGACAATATCTGTAGTAACTACAGAAGGATTCTATATGATGTGGTTGAGAAAAACAAAAAACAAAAACATCTTTGAATTGTAATAAATTACAACAATAACCCCAGATTAGAGATAGAAAAGGTGCTAATTGCACGGACAAATGTTAGGTTTATGTATGTACATCGTCTTCTTTGCGACAATAAACTACACCCCTGATCGTGAGGTTTTGCGGAGCGTGAACCACCTGTTCATTGTTGCTGTTCTCAGGTCCACCACGACACGGGGTTTTAGCATTTTTTAGGCTCCAAACTATGGGCAAATTGTTTACCTCAAAAATGGTTTTAAAACACTATGAAAGTATAAAAATATGTTTATAGCAACATTACTAGCAGTTAATTTTTATAGTATAAAATATCAACAATATTTTTATGCAAAAGAAAATTTTCCAGCAACACATTTTTGGAAAAAAAAGAAAATATAACCGACAATATGCTTTTCTAAATATGCTAAGTAATGGGTTCTATGTGATAAATTTCGGAGTATATATTCAGTCAGTTAATTGTCATACGTGATACATGCTTGGGTGATCATGTCTCGAAAGAGACATGACTGGCAGGGCGGAAATCTCGCAGTAGGTTGGCATTACTTTCTGCGGTAGACTGGTTGCCAGCCAAGTCTATAGAACCAAATCTGCCCTACTGTTTAGCCCATAACTGGAGGGAGAATTGACACATTCTTATCTTTTGCAAGGGGATTTGTGCGTATGTGAAAACAAGGTATTCAAATGGAATTCGAATTCGGCTCTTCGATTTCTTGTTCAGTGCACCACAACGCACATCAAGATTTATATAACTTCTTTTAAAAAACGAAAGAAAAAAAGAAGAAAACATGATTTTAGCAACCTTATAAATGTGAACTTATTGGTTCTCCAGTCAGCAAGCAACAGATGTTCTTCTGTGAATAAGCATTTTGAAGTCGACCCCTCTGTGTACAAAACTCAGCATGGCTTGCAAGAGAACGCCAGGCTTTCACAGGCAAATAGCATCGACAAATGGTAGCTATAATTAAGCCGTAAATCTGATCATTTAAACAAATAAAGGACTTCTGACTCGGATGGTTCAGGAGAAATCTAGTCTTTTCTAGAAGCGTCTCGAAAAAGAAACGGAACTGTTCATCCACAAACTAAGGCGTGAGAGAAAAGAGTTTAGGGATAAAGAAAGGAGAAGGTAACGAGGTAAGTTTAGCTGATGCCGTTAAACCGCAAGGAGAAAGATGATGGCTATCCCGTCAGTCGGATAATTGCAGACGGTATTATGATGTTCTCCGGTTTGCGGGCAGTTAAATAACCTGCCAGCAAGACAGCTGTCGATCGTTTTTCTATCTTTCACTTAGTAATTCACACGAATAAAAAATAACATAAACAAGTAAGAAATCAACTGATGCTGTCAAGAATTTTGCGCCCACCTGGTTTACTTTGTAGTAAGGAAATATAGGGTTTCACGAGCTGTTTCAGAGACATGATGGGAACTATTACACCAGCAAAAGGTTGTCTTTTTCTCTTTTTTTTTATTTGTAACAATCGGGTCGACTTTATGTGGTTTTTCACAGAATAACGTCTGCTGTTTGGCGACTAGAAGACCAGTGAGTTCACATTTCTATTGTTACTAAAAATCTTTTTTCTTCTTTTCTTTTTTATTCTGTTTTAGAGAAACTTATATAAATCTACTCCAAAACTTGTCACATGCTACCCGTTACATAACACTAGCAATACATCTTTTAAACAAATTACAAATACCCACAAGAAAATAAAATTTTGGCATTAAATTATTCATAAGAAGTTTATATGTCGCTAAACAGATAAAATTTTAAAATCGATTTTGAAGAGAAAAATTTTCTAGCACGACTATTGAATCAACATTTCAAGCAATAGACGTAGACGTAGTCATTCCCATTCATGTCAGTGGTAACCTTGAGCCCAAAGTGAAAAGTGTTGCTTCCCTAGGGTTTAACATCAGCCATGCTGATCGCTAACAGAAAAGCTTATCTGTGGTGATAAATCTGGAAACATCATGTTGGCATAAAATAAATGCATAGCAATTTTTGAGAGATAACTTAACCATGTCCTTAAACAGTTAATGTTTACGTTTTAAACTTTTTTTTAAATGTTAGGCAAAGTTTTAGCGTTTTATCGCAACCACGATACAAAACAAAATGTAATATTTCTAAACTTTAATTTTTCTTTTTTAATTTTAAACATGATGATTTTGCTGTAAATCATTTATACGTACCCCTTGTGAATGATTCTCTGTAATACGTAGTTTTCACACTCCGTCGTGTTTAGGAACCTAAATTCTACGGATATACATATAACAGAATTGTTAATTTTGATTCGTTAGTAACCAAACGAATATTTTGCCAAACAGTTTTGCCATTCCAAAATGAAGCATCGCCCGGAATAACTGAACTATTTAAGGGAGTGTTTGGAAAAATCTTTGGTCGTGTAGACATGTGTGATATTTGTTTGGAATAGTGTCTTTTTCCAGTGGAGCCAGTAACAGTAGAAGTAGTAATAATACTAGCAATGTGTTTAACTTGCTTAAATTCTGAGTTGCTGCTTTTTAATAATTATTTTTTCCAGTTTCATCGAATATTCTTATGCTGTTTATTTTAAAGGTCGACATCCGTGATATCGTCAAAATAAGTGAATTTATCATTTTCTTATCAATAACAGTTTGTATAGCATAAAGGTCAGTAAATATGTTGAGAGAAAACCTTTTCATAAAAGAAAAATATCATGAGATGAATCGATGAATATGTAACCTTATATCCTTTGATACCTGGAGGTTTGTTACGAGAGGTTTTAAGGAAACTGCGAACAAGAATGACAATTTTACTTTAAAAAAAGTTAAGACTTCTTTGACACATCCTAAAGAAAAATGAGCTCACTCTAACCTGTCAAACAAGCCTGTTTAAATCGATGACAGAAATACTGGAAGTGATAAGAAGTAGAGAAACATTAATTAGTTGTGAATAACAGGATGTCGTGGGGAGCCACGCACATCGACATTGTGGAGCCACAAATGAACGAGGAGTTACTATGGAACATTATTGTAATATTATGCTGGATAAAAAGTTCTGTCACACCGGGGTACTGGAAATAAAACTGATTCGTTGGCTTAATTTATTCATCTAATGAATATAAAATTCCTCTTTATCAATATGCCAACAGTTTGGCGTAATGTTGATCCCTCGGACATAATATTCATGGAATTTCTAAGAAAACAAACAAACCATATTATCTTTATCATCTTCACGAGCAAAAATGTATATTTCTCTATTAAATGAGACAGGATCAATCGATTAAGAAGACTAATACTCTCTCTTTCAACATGTCAAACTCTTTCTATATTTATGTATGTATGTATGTATGTATGTATGTATGTATGTATCTATCTATCTATCTATCTATCTATATATATATATATATATATGTATACACACACACATATATATCTATATAGAGTTTGTTTTTTTACGCTAAATCAACTTCGGTAGGTTATTTAATGTCGGTAATAGATTTGTATGAATAGGATACGTACTCTTTGTAAAAAATCAGTTTTAATTTGAATTTTATTTAGTCTTGTTAATGGACGTTTTATATTTTAATATATTTTGTGTATTCTTATTAAATATGTCTGTTATATTAGTTAAATTATAGCTGAAAGCACTTGGATAAACATCACTTTCGTACAATCGTTATATAATTCATGTAGGGAGAAAATTATAAGATAACCGTAAAATTTATACACTGAGGAAAAAACAAGGGCAACATTGTGTTTCATGCTTGAATGTGTATTCAAGAAAAAAGAACAGGCTGTCGCTGACAGGTGTTCATCTTGGTTTAAATTCACATCAGATTCAATTACATACGCTCTAAATTTCATATTGTTACAAATGACTACAGCGTCCCTCTAAAATATATTTTTATCTATCTCGCACAAATTTTACGTAAAATTAAAATAATACAAACATCTTATTATAAGATATATATTTACGCAAAAAATATCCTAAAATAGTTAACAATAAACGTATTCAATAAAATTGCTATGGACTACAACCTCGGCCCCCAGATTACTTCGGAATTACATGCATCTGCTCTGCATAGCCTCTATGATTAATTTGGTGAATGCTGCCATAATCCTTGCATTCAGTTCATCTTTAGTGTTAAAAGAAGTTTCGTTAGACACTCGGTCACCTGCGCCCCACCTACAATAATCAAGTGCGTTGCAGTTTGAAGAGTTAGATGGCCAGATGTAAGAGGCTGTGTGGTTGCAGAAATTGTATTAGAGACAGGACTGGGATCTCGCACTTGTGCGTCATGGTGCAGAGTCCTACTGACAGATATAGAAACTTCGATCGTGACCACCGTCTTGACCCAAGTGATGTAGTGCCGGTTAGTAGATGAATAGAGGCATAAAATCGTCATAAATAATAATAACTACAACAACCTTCGTAAATCATCATTAGACTCATGTAACACTACTCGAATCTTATGCATCTTTCGGCGTAAATGTCAAGCAGTAGAGTATGCAGTTTCCAAATTTCTGGCGAAGTGAACTGCGTCATTGTGCTCATTCTTTCTCAGATATTGTCCAAGAGACTTTACTATTCTTTGCAGTCAACAAACTCAAAAAACAACGAAGCCGGAATGTGCAAAATTAAAACATAGAATTGCGATAATTTATTCATCGCACCATCTGTCAGCGTGTTTGTTTTTGAGTGTATTTAAGCAGTATATCTTCACTCATACATGTTTCACTGAATAATATAGACATATTATTATACTGACTATTTCCAATTATCCGATTTGTTTCTTTATGGGAAGATAAAATTCATGAAAAAGGCGCTATAGGTTTTCTGACGAGCTTTTACTAAAATCTTCTTCAGGGATAAATTCCAAAGACAAATTCATTTTTACCTAAAATAAAATAAGCATTCTGTTGCGATGGTGATTTTTAAAATCACACTTTTACATACACACACACACACACACACACACACACACACACACATATATATATATATATATATATATATATATATATTTCTAGAAAGAAACGCATCCCTGATAAGTGAGAGCATCATAACTGTGTTCTCACGACACTTCGAAGTCAGCATGAACCTGTTCAGTTAAGGCGACAAACACTGTCCACTAAAATGATCAACACTTTATCACCACCGTCTATATCGAGGATTTTACGACAAAAAGTTGCTTGCCAACACACTCTTTATCAGTAAATCTACTGAAGAAATAACAATCTTGGCGCCAAATATTTTCATACCTCAATACTATATCTATATATATATATATATATATATATATATATATATAGAGAGAGAGAGAGAGAGTATCGAGGCAGCAGATAATTTTCTAAGCGTATACTGTTAAATATGAGAGACAACAAATGTCTATAACGTTTAATAGCCGTTCTAAACATCCTATTTTCGTTTAATGCCCGTTCTAAACATTATATTTTGGCTTTTATTTCAGGCGAAAATAAAGACAAATGTAGGAAAATTAAAGCCAAAATACAATGTTTAGAAGTGCTTTTGATTAAACATAATGGACATTCGTTGTCTCTTATATTTAAAAGTATATGTTTAGAAAAAATATATGCGTGTATGTATGTGTATCTGTATCTGTGTCTGAACATAATTTCTATGCTTTGAAAATTTACGTCGAGTAATATTTGATGTTAGAAGTAATTTATTAAATAATAAATTTCATATTTTAAACTTAAGCACCCAATTCTTTTCGGAATTGTATACAGATTTCGTTTTGTTTAATTGTAAAATCGAATTTTGCAAGTTATGTGACGTCACAGGTGAAGAGATAAAGCCATTGCATGAATGTAATGATAATCTTGGTAGCGATGGCATTTTTATTATGATCCAAGAGGGGACCCCGACATGACCTATCACGAATTCACAGAGGATTAATTATTAAGCCCAAATGTCTGGCTCTTCGTCCTCTGATGAGGCAATTTTTGTAACAAATTTTATACCTGTAATAAGTGAATTACTGCATAATATTATCGACATGTGATCATTTGATAATCCTCCAAGTCATACAAAAATGTGTTGCTGGTAGCTGATAAGAACGATAGCAAAGCAATAAATAATAATTCGTTAAGTGGTAACTTAATTCAAGCTAATGTTGCTCAAACTATTAGTCAGCCTACTGGGGAATGTAAATTTGATTTCATGAGGTTTTGTAGTTAACGAACAGGGAAATAACATTATATATTTTTTTTTTTTTTATAAGCGTTTCACCCCGAGCAAGGCATGTCACTGCCACTACTGTGCAGGGGGCTACGTAGAGAGGAGAAAGGCTGGTTAAATATAGGACATAACAGAGGGTGGGTGATAGGCGGGTGAGGATACCGAGAATGAGGGTTGGGTAGATGAGAGTGTTGTGAGAATAGTTGGGAGTTAGTGTGATAGGAGGTGTCTATTGACCCTACATTTAAACACCTGGAGATTGTAACTGTCGGGAAAGCAGACTTGTGGAAGGGAGTTCCACAGGCGGGAAGCGCGAGAAAAGAAGCTGTTGGAGTAGAATTTACGGTTAAATCTTATTTGTTTAACTGTAAAAGGGTGGGACCTAGTTGCTAATCTAGTATCTCGTGTAAATTCGTGCTTGGGCGGCACCAGTGATCTAAGCTCATCGGAGCAGAAACCATGAAAATACTTGTAGAAGAGGCACAGGGAAGCTACATCACGCCGGTGTGAGAGCGGCTGCAGCCGGTCTGCCAAGTTAGTATCAACCACGTTACAGATCCTCCTTTGTATTTTGTCAAGAAGCCCAAGGAGAGCAGCAGGGGCACCCGACCAGATATGGCAGCAATATTCAATACACGGGCGGATGGTAGATTTGTATATGTGCAGAATAGTTTCAGGTGGGAAAAATTTCCGGGCCCTGCACAGAGAGCCGACTTTCATAGCAGCAGATTTGGCAATGGATTCAATATAGTCATTCCATTTGAGGTCCGCCGAGAGTGTAAGGCCAAGGAGGCGTAGTATTTTACTCTCTGGGAGGCTAGCCTGTCCCATGCTAATGGGAGGTAGATGCGATAGTCTATGGTGGTTAGTTGATAACAGCTTTGTTTTGGAGGCATTGAAATTTACCAACCATTTCCTACCCCAGGTCACTACGGATTGGAGGTCCCTTTCCAGTGCGGCAGCGAGGTTCACTTTGTCGTCCAGACCTGGTTTCTGATCGATGCGGGAGTAGATTGTTGTGTCGTCGGCATACATGCCCACTTGGGATCTAATGGTGTCGGGGAGATCATTAATGTAGATCAGAAATAGCGTGGGACCTAGGATAGAACCTTGAGGGACGCCCGCGTTCGTCTGGTAGTTTTGGGAGGCATGCCCATTTAATACCACCTTTAATGTGCGGTTAGAGAGGAAGGACTGGATGAGGTCAGACAGATGTCCAGTTATCCCATAGCTCCGCAGTTTGCACAAGAGGCCAGCATGCCAGACCCTGTCGAATGCTTTGGAGACATCCAAGGCAACGGTTCGGGCTTCACCATTCTTGTCGAGTGCCTGGTATATGTACTCGGTAATGGTCGTTAGCATATCAGCAGTAGACCTGGTGAAGCGAAACCCATACTGTTTGTTAGAGAGAAGCCCGTTGGTCATAAGGTGCTGAATCACCTCGGCGTTGATAATGGCTTCGAAAACTTTGCCAAAGATTGGAAGGAGACTAATAGGACGGTAATTGGCGGGGTCTGAGGGTTCGCCAGAATTCTTAAATATAGGTACTACGCAGGAGGACTTCCAACAGGCAGGAAAGCAGGAAGCAGATAGGCAGAGGTTATAGAGTTTAGAGAGGACAGAGGAGAGTTCTGGGGCACATTCCTTCAGTACTATGACTGGGATTCCGTCACCGCCGCTCGCTTTGTGTGGGTCAAGTTGCGCAATTATCTTGGCGACCAGCGAGGGCGAGATGAGGACGTTATTTAGTTGAGCCTTAGTTCTGGGTGGGAAGTCTGGTGTAGGTATTCCTAACGAGTCCAGTGTCGAATTGGTTGAGAATTTACGGGCAAAGCACTCAGCCTTGTCGGCTGGGGAGGTGAGAACTTCAAATTCATTGATTAGTGGGGGTATTGAAGTCTTGTTCCTGCTGAGCACGCTTTTGCAGAGACGCCAGTAATCTTTGGAGCCAAACTTAGAGGATGCTATGCGTTGCCTAATTCTGGTAGCAAACGCCCTCTTGGCTTCGTTCAGTACTTTTTTACACTTGTTCCGTGCTGAGGTGAAAAGGCGCCTGTTTTGGTTCGACGAGCAGCTTCGATAGAGCCGGAAGAAATGGTTCCGGTGGGCAATAGCGGCCGAGCAAGCGGGTGAGAACCAGGGGGACGAATTAGGTTTTAGTTGGAATTTTCTGGCAGGGATAAAAGCATCGATGCCAGCCTTAACCCAAGAGGAGACTTCGGAGGCACAGTCTTCGACAGGAAGATCAAAGACGTTGTTCCAGGGGACGTCGCAGAGGAAGTCCCTGAACGAGTCCCAGTCGGCTCTTTGGTAGCAGTATGATATTCTGCTGGTCTGGTTTTCTTGGGAAGAGTTAGTGCGGATTGATATGTTTACGGAGACTACGGCGTGGTCAGAATTTCCAAGGGGGCAGAGTTGCCTGGTAGTGCAGGAGTCTGGGATGGAAGTAAAACAAAGGTCGAGTAAAGAGTCCCTTCCGTTAGGGTTTTTAGAGAAACGCGTGGGGAAGTCCACCACTTGCGTTAGAGCTTGGGCTATTGAAAAGTGCATGGTGCGGATCCCAGCAAGGTCGGTGGCTGTTTTCAAGCCACTTGGTGTGGTGGGCGTTAAAATCGCCAAACACAAATATTTGGGCAGATGGGTGAGAAGAAATGGCCCTGTCGATGTTATTAGAGATGCAATCAAGTAACGTACAGTCAGAGGAGGAGGGGAGCGGTAGAGGAAGAAGAGATAGCTAACCGAGCTTAGAAGTGAGAGACGGAAGCACATGAAGGAATGATCAAGGGATTCAAGAGATGTGACCCTGGCTAGGGGGAGTTGTTCGCTGACATATACACCGAGCCCGTGCATATGGACATTGGAGTCCTTCCTAAAGAGAGGAAGGTAACCAGGAACGAACAGCTCTGAAGAGGGGATAGAAGGGTCAAGGTTAGTCTCACATATAGCTAAGATATCGGGTGAGTTAGTTAGAAGGAAAGACTCTACACTATTAAAGTTACTGCGAATACCTCGTATATTTGTGAAGGTAACGCAGATAGGTTTGGGCGATTTACGACTAGCTGGTTTAGGCTTGCTATTTTGTTTGTTAAATTTCATGTTGGTTGTAGTTGTGGATAGAGAGGTCTAGAGTAGGGTCAGATGGTCGTTAATTGCAGCAGGTGAAGGATGGAGAATGGCGCCGCCTGCAGCATAATGTGGCCTCGGGGTTGCCCATCGGAAATTCATGCAGGGACGCCCGTCCATGCGCGAAATGGCACTACAGGAACCCCGATATTATTCAACTGTTGATCAGAGCAGCCTCTCGAGACGCTACGCAAGAGTTCGGGCTCCTAACTACCAGTCGGAAGCAGCAACCAGGAAACTGCCAACCCGGTACCCTCAGAATGAAGAGACTTTGCCACCATACTCACCAACTGCAAAAAGCTTCCAGCCGAACCGACATAAAGACCGAAGAAGAGAGAGATGAACCGGGAACCCCTTCCTAAACAAGAAACAAGGCGATCACCTCTACTCCTGTCCAAAAGAAGGGGGTGGAGTGTGAGACCGGGCGATAGAAGGTACTATCTACTCCAATTAAAAAAAAGAATAAACGTGTGACTGAAGTTAATTAAGTTTTAACTTAGTATAAGTCAAACCTAAATTTGATAATTAACAACAATTTACACAAAAATTAGGCAGAACAGAACCGAAATAAAATAAAAAATACAAATCAAAATACAAATCAAAATAAATAAATAATTCAAAAAATAAGATCACACTGGCTAAACTCACCAAGTTGAAGGCTGGCTGACAGAAAAAAGTTAAGAAAATTTCAAAAATTATCTCCATTTTGTTTCTTCTATACAGTTCTGGAGAGTTCTGGAGAGATTAAGTTACCTTAAGTAAGCAGTAACAGACAGTAGTGTGATGGAGGGGGGATCACCTCCAAGCCATGTGTCCAGTTAGCAAGGGAATGACAGAACAATAAAATTTAAAAAAAAAACAAACATGGCCGGTCTTAGAATTCCTACATATAACCAAAGCCCTAATATACCAAACCTAAATTTGATAATTAACAACAATTTACACAAAAATTAGGCAGAACAGAACCGATATTGCTTTAATTGGGTTAGACAACATCGGCATCATATCATGCAGCTTAAGTTTTATGTAAAGATAACATGAAGACATGGATTCTGCAGATATTTGATGGAAGATTTTCGGCAGAATTCCGAGAAATTAACTACAGGACTTTAAATGTCATTTAGCATAGTGTTATATACGTCATGTATTGTCAATGAGTCTCTCTTCACTGACTCACAGACAGTCAGTTACGTGACATACGTGATACCCACTAGGGAGATCATGTTTCGTGAATAAACATGACTGTTGGGCGGAATATTTTTTCCCGCAGTACTTTGACATTACTTTCTGCGGTAGACTGGTTCCCAAACAAGGCTATAGAAACCAATCTGTCCTGTCACAGCTGGCGGGGAAAAGAGATGAATTAATAAATTTCTTAAGGATATTTACGCTTAAGGGAATGTAAGGAATGCAACCTGAATCATAACTCGGCTCTCTGATTTCGCCTTTCTGAGCTGACATTCATTGCTTCACAACGCACATAGAAAACAATTCGATGAGAATGGGACTCACAACAGCTCCTGGGTATGACGGTAAAGTTCATCCGGCAGCAAGGCCTCTGATTGGGAGACTTGTGAGGAGCATGGAACCACCTCTTAATTGCTGTTGTTCCCAGGTCCACCCTGACCCGGAGTGGTAGCACCTGTTAGAGTCAAGCTATGGACAAATAGTTAACCCCCAAACTGGGGTTGAAAAACCTTTGAAAGTATAAAAATACACTTTTATAGAAATATATACATCACAATAATCAGTCAGTTGAGTGCAATACGTGATACACGCTTTCGAAAGAGACATGACTAACTGGGTAGAAGATTTTCTAGCAGTAGGTTGCCATTGCTTTCTGCGGTAGACTGGTTGCCAACCAAGGCTATAGAACCCAATCTGTCCAATTATGTAATACATAACTGGAGGGAAGAGACGGATTAATACTTTTCCCAAGGGTATTTGTGCTTAAGTGAATGCAAGGAATTCGAACGCGGCACCCCGATTTATCGTTTCGCATCAATATCCACTGCACCAAAACAAACATCCATCATCATAATAGGCTTTATATTTTTTTCCATTAAAATAGACATTTATAGAAAAATATACACTTTTGAACGAAAAAAATATTACTATAACACATATTTGAAGGAAAACATTACCAGCAATACCAAAAATAGATTAAAATAATATTTCTCATCAAAATCTGACTAAACTAATCTTATTACAATAACCAAACATTAAAATAGATACCTTAAAAAGCTACCTTTTGGGGATTAAATAACCCATAGAAGTTGACATTCCGTTAAACAAAACTGAAACTCGGTCTGGCAGCAGAACTCAACCGGAATTCGATAACCCGATCCATCGCTAAAGACTCTGAAGAAAATTACTGGTTTCCTTGGCTGTTTCAGAAAATAACCCACTCCTTCTCCTCCCATGCCAGATCTGACCAAGGACATCTTACTGCTGTAAAATCTTGGCTGAAGCTGTTCAATTCTCATTTATGAAATTGAACGAGTTCAAAAGGGTTGTGGCGACCCTGCAGGTGATAAATTGTTTTCCACTCTTCCTTTCTTACAGACAAAACTTAATTTTTATGCAAATGCTCATGCGAGTCAAATTCCTGACCTTCATAAGAAGGATCAACCATACCACATTCATCCATTCCCTTTATATTCACTGATTAGAAGTAAATTTTACACATTTTCTTCCAAAAATCTATTGCAATGCGGAACAGACTATCGAGGTGATTCTTCCCAAATCACTACAATTTAAATCTCTTCAAGCCGTGGGTCAAACGTTATCTACTGTACATATTTTCATAATATGCAACCACTTCTATATGTATTTATCCTAAGAGAATCCCCATTTCTCTGAGTGGCACTTTGATTATGTATTAGACCAATAACAGTAAAATAAAAAGAAAAGATAAAACGCACGTTTTCAATTGATCACAATTGTTTTTATTATTCTGGTGATAGGATTTTGGTTCCAGTGATATTTGGATGAATCCAGGTAAGTGATTCGTATTTGATATTGTCAGATCTAAACTACATTGAACATGTTATATTTCCGACCTAAATAAATTCATTGTATCTATTTGCAACAAACACATTTAAAAGAATACTTTAAGTTTCCTGGGTTGATGTATCCGTATTAAAGATTAATTTACTAGAAAACTACTTACCACCCTCTGTAGCCACCTTTATTCCGATAAATAGCTTTTAGGAATCTCTCTCAACTCTTTTTTAGCCTTTTTATATTAATATTATTGTCCGGCTCGTATTTACGTATTAAGAATTTAAATGTTAAGTGGAATTTTTCAAATAATACATTATTTATTTATACACTGTCACTCTTATTTAAAAACAATAACGAAGAAAATTATATTAACATTTTTTTTAAATTTCTGTTGTTACAACATACTGCCGATGATTACCTCTTTACTTAATAAATTACATGGTTTTATTGAAGAAAGAACTGATAATGTTTTTCAAATATTTTCTGAGTCACGAACAGCTTTTAAACGCCACCGCTAAAAATGCACTTCAACATAGAGAAGCGGAAACGAATTACAATGAAATTCGGATATTGAATCTCCTCTAGAAAATGGCAGGGTTTAATTAGAATTAATGCAATAACCTCTTAAAATAGAAAGAGAGATAGAAAATGAATCTCCATGAAAATGTCGCCTAAGTAATACATCAGGATTGCATTGTACAGGGTGGGGAGAGCAATTTTCTTATTTGAATTTGGCGCCCTGAAGCGATGGTTGCTCTGAGGATAGTGGGGAGTGGTCTACTCGAGAGTGTGGGATTTCAAGTGTTTTTAAACAGGACGGTCCCACGGCACACAGGGCGCGTATTAATAACAGTTTTGCAGCAGAACTTTTCAGGATACCTCATCTCTTAGATGGGCGGTCTGCATTGGCTAGCACGGTCCCCTGATTTATCACCCTGTGACTATTTTCTATGGGGCTACCTGAAGTCAATTGTTTACAACAATCGTCTTAGCACCATGGCTCACCTAAAGAACAACATTCGTCAAGCTGTCGCCAACATACCCATCGATATGCTGGAAAGAGTTGATCGAAACTTCATAGTACGTTTAAACCGGTGTATTGAGCAGAATGGACGCCATCTGTGTGATGTCATCTTTGAAGCTTGTAAAACATAAAATTTAAATGTTGTAATTGATGCTGTGTAAAAAAATTATACGGATATCTGCATTACTTTTGTTTTTCGTTTTTTGTTATCCCAAATAAGCAAGTTACTCTGCCCTACCTTGACAGCATATGTCTAAAGGTCTTTTGTGTAAGTCTTCATCTCATGAGTCTTGAGAAATCAGATAGATTATAACTTAATCTTTACAATATATTCCATTACAACTGAACTAGTCGACTACCGTATTTTTAAATGTATCACACGATACATTTTTATCTGTCGTGTTATATACAAGTACACGGTATTTAGAAATTTTAATTCATCTTAAATATTCTCCTATTTGAAAGAGAACAATAGTGAAACTCCGAGTTTCATTATAATTCCTCCTTGCTTCGCTGTACCGAAGTGCATTATTAGCGGATACTAAAACAGAACGTAGTCTAGTTACAAAAGACATTTGATATTTCGGAAATAATTTGTTTCTAATTTAATTCTTAATATAGCTAAGAATCTTTTCTCTTTACATTCTTAGTGAAAGACTATAATGAATGTTTGGTTGATTAATTAAGAAGTTAAAAGTGTTACCGCGCGTACAGTTGTCGATTTCTCCTACGTACATATGTACGTATGCTGGGGTCTGTGTAAAACTATGATATGTAAAAATTGCAATTATTTTATTTGAGGCTGTATTGTTATTTTTTTCATTTTAAAGTCGGTTATTAGCTTGTTTTTTGTGGTTGCGCATATTAAAATAGTAGAAATTCTAATTTGTAATGCTTGGTAGTCTTTATGTGTGGTGGTATTAATTTTACTACAGCAGAGAGGAGTAATTCACGTTAATGATGATTGCGGACTAAACCGGCGATAGTAATATATGATAATTATAACTGTTGTGGTAGCAAAGATATCCGCGCGTTGACATTACAATATAATTCGAATACATCAACCGAATGCGCATATATATGACGAACCCCATACGGTTCCAATATATGTTTCTGTCAGCCTCGATGGGCGGACGCGCGTGTGTGTGTTTGTCTTTGCGCACGTCAATGGGTGTACACATGTGTATATATGTCTGCGTCTGTCATGACGACAAATATTCCTCCAACTTCCAAGAAAATGCACCAATATACGCAGCTCTACAAATAGCTAATTTAAAAAAAAAAATAATCACTCTGTCTGACGATCACAAGAGCGTGAAACCCAGGGTTATAAACTCACACCTATCTATATGAATATGTCAGGGCTATCACTGATATTGAGCGCTTCAAATAAGTACCGCGTATATATAATATATAAAAAATATAATATATATAACAAATTGATATATACACACACACACACACACACACACACACACACACACACACACACACATATATATATATATATATATATATATATAGTCATCCGCAGATAGATCTGTTTCGCTGTATCACGGTTAATCAGTAATTGATATTTATAATTATATACATACATTTTTCATATATATATATATATATATATATATATATATATATATAGTGTTGAGTTGTGAAGATGCTCAGTGCCAGGATTTTTGGAATTTTTCAATGTTTTGCTGACAAAATGTTATTTTGGAAAGAAAGTTTTTGGGTCGTAAATACTCGATATCAACACATGTATAGAGCGTAAATAACATCATATTGGTGCTTTCCAGAAACTTCGAAGTTGGCATGACTCTGATCAGTTATGCTACAAAATTTCCTATATTAATACTATATATGTATATGTATATGTGTGTATGTGTCTGTATGTGTGTGCGTAATTAATACACAAACACACACACACACATATATATATAATCGTTTCACCCCAAGTATGGCGGTAACGCCACTGATGCGCAAAGGGGCTACATAAAAGAGAAAGATTAGATAGTAAGAGGATAAATAGTAAGACGAACCAATTACAGGAAATTTCAGAGAAAGGAGCAGGAGAAGGATGGAAATACAGGTATGATGACAGTTGCAAAGGTAGAGAGAAAAATCAAGTTATAGAGAATTATGTAGAAAGAACTGACATCAAGTGGTTAAGAGATAGGTATTGACATTGCATTTAAATTCCTGGAGGATTGTAGTCATCAGGCTCCAATGGAGAATCAGTAATGTGATAGGTACCGACTTAACGGTTCGACACCAGTCATTTCTCACCAACGGGGTGTGGCTTCATTTTGTCTGTTCTACAAAGATTTCCATGGCTTCTGCTCCGACGAACTTAAGTCTTTGGTACCGCTGCTATATAAGTTTACTCGTGCAACCAAACTGGCAACATTCACCAGATCAACTAAATGCAACCGACAATTTTACGCCACAGATTTTTTCTCGCACTTACTGCCTGTGGAACTCGTTCCATATTCTTGCTTTCCTGATGACTACAACCTCCAGGAATTTAAATGCAATGTCAATACCCATCTCTTAACCACTTGATGTCAGTTCTTTCTACATAATTCTCTAGATAGTGTTGCTGTTGTTCAACATAAGTATATTTAGATTGCCATAGGCTAAAGATGTGTTCAATAATGTTGTTTTAGAAAAATTAAAACAAAAAAAAATTCTTATACATAATAGAAATAGATAGCTGAAATTTCTGAGAGGTCTAACGAGGAAAGAATGCATAGAAATGTCAACACATATGGAGCATATTGAAGTTATGATATGTGATGGAGTAGTTTTCGCACTAGTGATATGTCGGTTGCAATCGACTCAACGTACCCAAAACGTTAGGAACTTGGTAATCATCCACTGAAAGCTGACTCCTTAGTATTCGGCTACTGCACTCTAATAGGAGTCTAAAGAACTCCTATGAACTTCCCAGGAACTTCCTGTTAACCCTTATTAATATAGGAGGGAGAGTCTATTATCTGAGGAATAGGAATGTTTCCCCATAACAGGAGAGATAGGGGAAACTTCTCATAACCCACACAACGAGTTTGTACAAATGGTTGGCAAACAGGGATTAGAACAGATAGTATAAAGGCAAAATGTACTAAAAGCTATAAATTTCAGGAAATAGTGGAAAGACATAACCACCAACGCACTGAAAGGAAACATAGATAGAAAAAGTAATTGCATATCTACTTCGTATATTCTTGTATATACACCAGAGATAGAATAGAAGATATCTCACAATCACATCTTACATACAGTCTGACTTTTTTTCTATAGAAGGAGTTTTACTTTTAAATCTCTAGAAATGCTTAAGCCAAAAGTTTGGTAGAGTCGGCTTTGGTTGAAGTAGATATTCTATGTCTTCGGGCAGTCGGGTTTTAGATTGTACAGGTTTAAGGAATTCCTGACAATCTTTCACCACATCTCACGATTTCAAACCAATCTTTTGAAAGTGCGATCAGATCGGTTAACTTTTGCGAATTATCTGCTTTTTCTCTACCTTCATATGCGTTTCATTCATCAGCTTCTGGCAAAATTCCTCGCAGAATCATCTTTATGAGTGCGTTTTCTCGACACGTAATTTCTTTTCAACAAAGGCTTCCGGTACTGCATTTCTTCTGAGTAAACTTTAAAAGTTTTTTAAAAAATTTATTTGTGTGTATATGAATACGTAAAATGGCCGAGTTTCTTATTGAAGTAAGCATTGTTGCCGACTGCTAGTTTTCAGTCTCAGATAAAGACATATTGTCAATGTGTTTTTACAAGGTAGGTTTAATTCACCTTTTACTAAGCAGTTCAACTGAAAATAGTTTTTAATGTCTCACTGCTAAATAATTTAATAGGCAGGATATCTAAAATCGTGTTATTATATCAATATGAGTTAGTCAATAGAAATGGTAATAGTAATCCTTTCCTTATAAGGATATATTTGGCAATAATTAAGTGATTTGCCAGTGCTAAATTTAATACATTTTAAACATAAAAATCTTCCCTTTTAAAACATTTTATTGCTCTTTCTGGTATTGATGAATGTTTCTATACTAACTGTTGGTTAAATCTTCGTTTTGACATTTTTTCTCTTCACTCTCCATTTTGGGTCCTGGGCATGACAGTAAACTGCATCCGGCAGCAAAGCCTTTGGAGGTTGTGAGGAGCACGAAACCACCTCTTAATTGCTGTTGTTCCCAAGTACACTCTGGCCCGGAATGGTAGCACCTGTTAGGGTCCCAGCTATGGTCAAATAGTTAACCCCGAGACTGGGGTCAAAACACTATGAAAGTACAAAAATGCACTTTTTTAGAAATATATACATGAAAATATTTTTATAGAAAAATATACATTTTTGAAGGAAGATATTATCGATAATACATTTTTTAAATAAAAAAATATTATCATAAGACATTTTTGAAAGAAAATATTATTCTCAGCAAAACATTTTTGAATACAAACTAGAAGGCATTTTCAGTTTTCTAAAATAAAAAAGAATAAAAACCAAAACATTTAATGAAAATCTAACTAAATCAACCTTCTCACTATAATAGAATATATAAAAAATACCCCACCTATTTGGCATTAAATAACCCACAGAGGTTGATATGCCGTTAAACCAATCTCAAACTCAAATTCTCCATTTTGGTTGTTACTGTAGCTGGAAATCCTCCAATGTGATTTCTTTTATTTGGTACAATACTTTGTGATTGGTTTGTGTCAGTACATGAGTTCGAATGAAGTATATTCCTCGCTATGACTTAATCATTTATTCAATCGAAGCCAAATTAAGCAGAAAGTTGTATAGAGCTGAGAGTTCAGATGTTTTCGGTAGCATCCATGTCATCATTAAAGGCGATTCAATCAGACAAGGGCAATTAAGAAAATGATTCGAGATTTTCGATTTAGGTTTCGGTTTTGCTACAATTTGCGGTGTTCTGTGAAGCTACATGTATCATAGGCTATTCTGCGTTCAGTTTCATTATCTTCATACTTGAGTGATGTTAATGAGAACTATAAATATTTAATTCACTCCAAATATACATAGCGTGATGTAATGATTTGTAAAATGTATGTCCGTTCTCAAAGCTGGTCACTCACAGATTCTTACGTTTATATTGTACTCTCAGCTGTCACATACACCCTTGTAAAAATTAATTGAAACAAAATTTTAAAATTCTTCTTAGGATCTTTCATACATTCCCTGACCACGTATACGTCGCGTCTTAGCATTATTTTTCTTTTCCGACGGTAGTTTCGTTTCGTTTTGAATTGATTGATCCAGTTTGTTTCACTGCCTTGAAAACACAACTAACAGTTGAAAGGCTGACAATAACAAAATCTGCGATTTTTTTGTAAGACTTGCCAAGTGATTTTTGAGTAGTGTTAAAATATTCGTACGCTTCCTTGGAGTAATCTTCATCGCAGACAATGGCCGTGAGAAAACTAATCGTCAGTCGAGAAAATAGTGTCCGGCCGTGATAAAAAACTGTTGCAATCACGGATGAACCAAATTTTTTAAAAGCCAATCGAATTTCATTGTACACTTCGAAAATAGATTCATATTACTGCACATCACTGCAAATGATCTAATCTGAGAAGAAAATAGAATTCGATTAAACTCTGTCACAATAGGAGTCTAGGAAAGACTTCTGGTGAAAGAAGGGAAACTAAAGAAATTGTTTCAATTATTTTGTAAAAGAGTGCAGCTTACGATCGGTAGATATATTATAATTCTGAACAGTTAAATCGTCTTTCATCTTTCACACAACGTTTTGAAAAATATTTTTTAAAAACATTTTGTCACGATTATACAGTTAATGTATTTTATGGATACAGTTTTTTTTCTCTAATCGTCGAACTCTTGAGGGAATCTGACATTAAAAATGTCGGATTTCTTTAAGAGGTAGAAGATAATGTCTTGCGGATTCCGATTGAGGAACCGCACAAAATAATGAACAACAAAACAGATATTGAGATAGAAAAGTAGGTTATATTGAACGTAAGATAAAAATTTGAACGCAGGTTATTAAATCCAGGAATACTATTAGTAAAAAATAAATATATACAAGTCTTGAAGTGAAGTCGTTGGAAATAGTATATCCGTGTATATTATTCTAGATGAGTGGAGCTCAGAGCTAGTCTGACTTCTGATGCGGTAGTCGCTGGGGTAATTTCGGTACCCCTCGGTAACTTACGTATCAGTTCCGGTACTCTCTGATAATTTGCACGGATCTCTACGATTACTCTTATCCCTTAAATGCTGTTCTCTCTATGGTAGGAGTGTATGTATACTCAGTCGATTCTATTATCATATACAAGAGGGGAGATCCAACATACTGGATCCGCCAGAATCCCTAAGTGATATTTAAACATATAATATGAATTTTTTTTAATTACAGCGATTTCAACTCTCTGAAATCTTATTTACTATTTATTTTTTTGCTCAATAGGAGTTTACTTCATCTATCGTCCGGTTCACACTTCTCCCAGGTGTTTTGAATCGGAGTAGAGATTCATCTCTTGTTTCCTGTTTAGTATTGGTTTTCCGATTGCTACTAAAGATTTTTAATTATCTTTCATGTACAGTTGCTTTCTTGCGTTTTAGTAATATTGTCGTATTGCTTTGGGTGAATAGATTAAATGTTTGCCAACAGGTGGAAACAGTAACACGATTTTCTTGGAGTTGACTCGTTACGATTTAAGCAAAGATTAGTAGTTTTAACCCTTTTACAGATATTGATAAATGAAAAAGAGATGATGAAAATGCTTTAAATGAAAATAATCATACAATAAATGAGAATATGAATGTCAAATAAATAAGCAAACGATGGGTAATGCGAGAAACGAAACAATATGTACTTTAACTATGTTTTAACTTAGAAGAAATGTCCAAAATAAATAAAATATTTTTCGAATTGATTAATAAACATTTCCCGAAAAACTCAAAATTACACTAGGTATTCAATAGAATTACAGTTAAATCAAGTTACAGCTGCACCTGAAATTTTAAAAATTACATAAATAAACAAAACACCAAGGATAAAAAAAAACAACGTGCAGAAAAACACCGTTAATGACAAATGCAACTGCAGAGATTAAAGAAAATACCTCACTTGACTGAGTTTTGAAATCAGGAGTTCTTTAGTAAGCATGAGTGCAACATGCAAATGAACAGAGAAAACTATATGTAGGATGTACTGAAGAGAATTTCAAAAAACAATGTTATTTTTAAAACCGACATTTAAAAAAGAAAGCATTAAAAACTGTACAAAACTAGCTAAACTCCAGAAGAAATTTAAAGAAAAAAATGGCAAACTCCCTTCTGTAACTTGGAGCATATTAAAAAACGCCAGAGATAGCAACGGTAGTGATGTATGCAAATTAACTCTCTAGGGCCATTCGTATCATATTTGATACAGTATGAAAACAAGCCTTGAAAGAAATATTTTCCTGAAAAATTTTTTAAGAGAAATATTTTATAGATTTCAAATGAAAGCAGTACTGACTGCTCAGTCAATGAATACAAAATTTTTCTTTATAGGGAAATACCAAATGTTTCCTTATAGGGAAATATTGTGTCAAATATGATACGAATGGCCCTAGAGGGTTAAAGAAGAAAAGTTAGTAATAGTGTATTTTCCCGAACAAGAAATGTTGCTAAATAAAATGTCCGATATAATATCCCGATGTAAACACTTCAAAATATTCAAATTTCAAAGAATTCTTGATCAGCCCATTCCTTATTTTAAACTTTTGCTTATAAGTTCGAAGAAGCGCTAGATGATCAGTTATTATAAAACTCTTGAAAATATGGAAAGGTTAAAATGAAGGTAGCTTAAATGGCTACATTTCCAAATTGGAATGTATATATGTGTATATAAATAGAAGATTCTTAAGCCAGAGAGGAATCGTGTCAACTTATTTCACTAGAAATTCTTGTTTTATGGAAGACATAGCTTCTTGTATTTGGCCTTTAATTTCTTGCAAAGTTTTCGTATGATATCGTACACGTGATCATTATACTAACACCAAAGAAAAAATCAAAGTTTGTAAAGTCTGAACGCCTAGCTGAAAACTTATACATACCAGATGGAGTTAATTTTCAAAGGCATGCGCACACACACATACCGAGACACACACGTACACACATACATATACTATTTACATTCGAATTTTCGCTTGTGTTGTTCATTTTCATGAACCAAATCTAATCAGTTCGGCCATTTATCTGTTTCTTTGTATTCGAATGGATTAAAGTTTTGGTTTGTGAATTTGTTTATATGATAATTGTGAGTTCAATCCCCGAACCTGATAGTATGTAGTTGGAAAATCCATACGAAAGAATTACTGACATTAAGAACCATTCAAGGTGTCCAAGTCATAAGTAGGGGAACGAGACCTGTCTACCGTAGTTTAAACGGTCTTCAGAGCGAAATCCCATGTAGGCTACCAGCATCGATATAAACATGATGAATGCCAAATTTGATAGTCTAAATAATGATAACACTTCATCCTGGAAAATCAGAAAAACGCGTAGGACCCGATTGCACACACAACCACCTCCACAAACACGTTGCAGGCTCGTTGATGGATGATACATTCAATTTCTGTCGCAGCGAATGCAGCTGAATGTATTTAGGTTCGAAAATTGTGTTCGCTTGGAAGAAATTATGCCATCAGTTCACCCATGACTATAACCACTTTTGCTAACTGGTAGTTCTAAATCAAGTAACTAAATAGTCATATTTTAGCAAAAGAACGTGGCGCTGTAAAATTGTGCTGGGTTAATAACCCACATGTTCGTAAATCGAAACTGCGCACTGTTAGATTATGTCTTGTAGATAGCGGCACGGATTGAGGAATGGCGAGTTCGAATTCCAGTCGAATCCATTTTATTCACTTACATGTTAATACCATTTCGAAAGGTATGATTCCATCTCCACCCCCAGTAAATAGGTTCATGGCCAAAGAAACTGGGTTCTCTAGCAAAGGTGAAAGAAAACTCTGGATTAAAACCAACCATCATAAAAAAAACAACACTTCTACACTGGTGTTCCTACAATTCTAATAAGGAACGGAATATCTGTGTGCTGAAAGCAGAAACCAATTTTATCTTTCGATTGAAATTTGAACTCTCACTAGGCTCTTGTCCGTCCGACATCTAGTGGTCAGTTACAAATGTGTTCTGTAGTAGACCATGGTCTTCTATATTTGTGCGGCATAATTTCAGAATCACAATGATACATGTGACAGCTACTATACATATAATGCAATTAAGCTAATGCATATAGATAATGATTCCAAAAAGGTGTATGTGTTGGTGTGAAATAATAAAGTATTCTGATAAATAATTAAGTTGAAAATTCCTTAAATAAAATGAACATTCATTTCTTCACCTAACGGTGACAGGCTGTTTCAAAACTGAAGCCAAATTTCAAGACAGATGTTTGCGTTGAAGCATAAAACAGATGGTCTTCACTCAGTTTTAAACTTTATATATACATATAAATTTGCAAGGTCATGACAGCCATTGTTCTTTAGAATTTAATCAAATTTCCTTGAATATATATATATATATATATATATATATATATATATATATATATATATATATATATTGGGTGTGATAGCTGAATTGTTTAAATTAAGCAACATTGAAAATAACACTGACATCTGATTTTACCGTATATATTTACCAAAATTGCACAAAAAATATTTTGAAATCGTAGAGTGTAAATATATTGAATAAAGACATCATTGGCTTCTTCACCCACCGCCTTCACACATAAAAATCTCCCACTACTTTCCTAGGCGTTTGCCTTGTAAAAGTTTGTGTTTACTGCAATAATATTTTCGTTCAGTTAAGTTTTGTTGTTCTTTTGTTCATTTGCGCCCAAAACATATTAATCACGGAAGTTGCGATCTTGGGAGTTAGATGGCCAGATGTCAGTGGTGATATAGTCACGGAAATTGTCTGGCTACCATTATCTGCTTGTGTGGTATGATGCAGAGTCATATTTCCAGAAATACGGCCACATAAAGTATGTTGAGTCTGAGGCACAGTCGGATGATGAATGGAGGCATAACGCTACAATCACCAATGCTCACTCGAATCTCAAAGAAGCTGACTGAATATATCTTACAATATATTCCGAATCCTCTGCATTGTCCCCAGATCGACACCCAAACTGACACTATATTTTCGTATTAGAAGTTACAGCGCCAATGCTTAGCAGGAGAACATGCCGCTTTCAAAGTCTTCTTGAATTTGATTTTTTTCATTGTGCTCTTTTGCTCACAGATGGTGCCTAACTGACCCTACTCTATTCTGCAGTCGAAAAAAGCATGAAAAAAAAAACAATGTGGGGACAATCACACGATAGATAGATAGATAGTAACTGACCCAACGAACCTACCAAGGTTTCACCTAACCGGATCTTCAGGGAAGGTTGGAGCCAACCTTGTGTATTGAGCGCTTTTTGTTTTGGGTTACTCGTTTCGGGTTTTTTCTTTGGGCTACATACTTTCTTTTTTATTACCATTTTTTTTCCTTCCGCGTATATACCCGGAGGGTTTTTCGAAACGAGTATGGCGATAAATTTACATTTATATATATATATATATATATATATATATAACTGATGACTGCATCAGGCATGAAATTCAGAGAATACCAAAACTAACCCCTGAGAAAATAACTAAAAAAATATATGAATGAATAAAATAAATTATCTAAATTTAACATTTTTAATCCTTTAACCCAAAAAGGTAGTACTGTAAATGGTCCACAATTGGCTACATAAGAAGAGAGCGAAAGTTTACATAGGAGGAGAGCGAGGGGAACGAGAAACCGAAGAGGAACCGGTTACACGGGGGTGTCAAAGAATGAGCAGGAGAAGGATGGAGAGTAGATTGAAAAATAGAGAAGAACAAGATTCAGCGTTTGATAGGGAAATGATAAGAGGAATATGGGTGTCAATGAATATAACAAATGGCAACTGACGTTGAACTTAAACTCTTAGAGAGTGTAACAATCTGGGAAGCAAATATACCGAAGAGAGATTTACAAACGGGAAATTCAAGAAAAGAATGTAAGAGAGTAGAAGTCGAAGCTGCATTTGGTTGATTTGACCGTAAAATGGTAGGACATTGTGGCCAGTCTTGTTGCTCCAGTAAAGTCTTGTAGAGAGGACACCAGGGAGTTCAGTTCGTCGGAGCAGAAACCATGACAATATGCGTAAAAGAGGCAGAGTGAAGCCACATCACGTCAGAGAGAAAGTGGCTGGAATCGAGCTACCAGATCTGGATCGATTACGTTGCAGATTCACGTCTAAAGCCTGTCTAGAATTCCGACGATTTTACACAAATAAAATTCACAAATATAACCCCCCCAAAAAACAAAAAAAAAACACACAGAAATAAAAATATAGATTGCTCCCTTAAAAGTAATAAAATAAAGTTCATCATTATGATTTATACTTCCATTTAACCATGGAATAATATGTATGTTTTCATTTCTACACACACACACACACACACACACACACACACACATATATATATATATATATATATATATATATATATTATAACATGGTTTATATACATATAAACCATGAAAAAAATCAAATAAATGCACCATATGCAATGCAAATAATTTAACATACTTCATACAAAAACAATAATTTAAGTAATTAATATAATGAAAGTCCCAAAAAATAACAAAAAAATGTCAATTAATATATAAATGAACAAGTTAAGAAAAAAATGATGAAATTAACTATGAATTAACACATAAAAAATGTTTATATGATAAAAATGATCAACACTAAGCATTTACGTAATCAAATAATAATAATAATAATAATAATAATAATAATAATAATAATAAATAACACAGTTTGGTAATCACTATTAAATAATGAGTAAATATTTAAGAAACAACACTATAAAATAGTTACAAACAACCGCATTCATGCATCCGCCATTATAGCTACTCACCAATAAAAGAATGTTTTGAAGAATTTTTAGTTTCCGACCCAGTAAGCGAGAAATTAACAGAAACAACTTACTATACACCGAATCATGATGAATAGAACGAGATGCAAAATCAGTCCAGAAATAGGCCGAGATCAGTGCAGTTTTGTCAAAGACACTGGAAAAAGGAATGCCATATTTATTATTAGGATGCTCTCCGAAAGGATAATACAAATGAAGAAGAACTTGTACCTAGGTTTTATCAATTTTACAAAAGCGTTTGACAAAATACACCACAAAACTTGATGGAGATGCTCGGCAGCTTAGACATATTTGAGAAAGACCTAAGAGTAATCAAGAATCTCTACTGGCAGCAAACCTCCTGCATACGGACATGTAACGAATTCAGCAGATATACAAAGATAGACAGGTGTGTAAAACAAGGATGTGTTTTTTAACCGAATCTATTCAACTTCTACAGCGTGTCTTTTCTGAGGACCCTAAAATAGTTATGCCAGGATTCGACATCGAACGCCACGATTTAAGCAACATAAGGTACGCAGATGATGCAGCGCTGATAGCAGACACAGAAAGGAAACTACAAGACCTCGCACAGAAGGTAGCTGAAGAAAGTGACAATAAACAACTACAAATAAACAGTATAAAAACCGAATGCTTGGTCATCAGCAAAAAGGGTAGCCCAAAATGCCAAATACAGGGTAGGGATACTACAATCAAGCAGATACAAAAATTTAAATACCTTGGAAGTGTTCTAAGAAAGGACGGAAAATGCGACAGAGAGATCCAGATGCGAACTGGTATGGCGAATCAAGCATTACAGAAGTTGAGTAAAGTATTAAGAAACAGGGCAATATCGCTAGAAACAAAGAAGAGAGTACTGGATTGATATGGGATGTCAGTTCTTCAATATCATAGTGAATGCTGGAAAATATCATCGAAGATGAAGGAATAAACTTGAAGTAAGTGAAATCTGGTTCTACAGAAGGATGCTGCGAATATCATGGATGGAGCACATGAGCAATGATGACGTTCTGGAAAGGATGGAAACGAAAAGGAAATTGATACTGAGTATTAGGAAGTGACAGCTAAAGTTCCTTGGACATACAATAAGGACGGAGGGCTTGGAGAACCTGATATTATCAGGCCAGATAGAAGGGAAAAAAAGAGGGGAAAGCAGCGGATATCGTATTTGATAGACTTGATCAGGTGGATGACAGAAAGAGAAATTGTGCTAAGAGCCAACAGGGATAGGTGGACGCGGAAATCCATGTTCGTCTAAGTTCTGAAAAGAAAAGGGCAAATAGAAGAAGAATCAACATATATGAATAATCGCACCAAATACTGCGGACATGTCCTGAAAATCTGAAGTTTGTGTTGAAGCATGAAACAGTTACTTGTTATTAAGCATATTTGCCATGTATAGAAACCAGAGTTAAATGTCAGATATGAAACACAGAATGAGTATTAGTGTCTCATTGAACGTACCAGTTCTATATTTTTCTGTCTTGCTATATCTCTTTTCTCTTTCTAACTGTAAAATTCATCAGTAGTTTGTGCTTATGCAGTGACATATAACGACAGTTATACTTATATCTCAACGATATGCATTTGCTGTATAGCCACTCGACACTAGAAACCATCTAACTGACGTCAATATTCTTTAGCATTCGTTACATTTTCATTCGCGCAAAATACCTTCGAGAAGGTTACAGGGTTGGGCAGGTTGGATGGCCTTCTCTCTAGGACAAGGACAACCGGTTGGGCACGGGGTTAACAGCTTTTTTCTTCTTACTATCTACTTGTAACGGGGCACCTCGAGGTGGTGTAATGGTGAGAAAGCTTGTCTCGCTAGAACCTATCACAACTGAGTAGTGAGTTCGGTCCTCACTGGGTAATCTATAATTTCGGGTTTGTGCACCATTTAAGCTGCGCTTAGTAAATCAACCATTTATTGTAACGTAAACAACAGTGCGACTAGATGTTATGAACAATGTCAAAATCAGTAGAATTTTTAAAACTTTACTTTATATTTATAGAATGCCTGATTTTGATTTTTTTGTTTTTGTTGTTATTTTTTCTTGTTTATCTTAACGCAAACTTTTATATATTTTTCGTTTTTAGTTATTCATCCCCCAAAACCGGTATGAATCCTTTTTGACAAAGCGCTTTATGAGTCTGGAAGAATATGAGAAAAAAGCAAAAGGAGAAATAGCAATAAAATGACAGGAATTAAGTAGGTTGAAAATAGCGACCAGAAGAGAGTTACAGAAGTAAGTAGTGCGATCGAAGAAACGGCTAACTAAGAACCCACGGTAACATCTAGCAGTTAAATATGTTTATTTTATATCAATTGTTCTAGTGTACAATTAGTTCTGGACATAAGAACAGAACGGCCTTCAGTATGTCTAAATCTAGCTTTTCATTCCTGGAAAGTGGGTATTCTTAAAATTACTGTATCGAAGGAGAATTTATGACACCATTAAGACAAATAATTATGACAAAAATACAGAAATGTCAAAACAGGTTGTTGATCTCACGTGATACTGGTCGCTTGCTGTACTTATCTTAAAACTGAAAACAGGAGGTTTTCTACGATAGAAAGGTTTTCAGGGGGAAAAGTGAAAGTCTATAACAATGAGTAACACTATAAAGCACTTATTTAAAGGGATCAGGTGCATATTTCAAACTGGTTTATTTGAGAAATTTTAATGAAAAAATGTATTTTATACACTGTAGTATTAATCCAGGTCTATTATTCTCTTTTATTGTACAAAGATTGTTTTAATGTGTGTCTAGGTTATTGTGTATGTAGAGTACCTTTTATAGGAACCCATTTCCGCTTTTATTCGGCTGCAATGCTCCATAAATGCCTTGGCTGATTGCCTGCCATAATCTAAGAGCACATTGTTCCGGTCGATGCGGCTACAAGGAATGCGGTAAGAGGAATTGGTGCTACAAGAACGGAATCGATAAGAATCCAAAGGCCACATCCGATTGGTTGGAGTCACTGGTTAGCGAATTTCTATTCCTTTCACTTTTCTTTATGTCGTTCTTGCTTTCTTCTCTACTAGTTCATTTTCTTTCTTTTTTTTGCAATTATTTCTGTTTTCTTTTCCGATTATATATCCGTGTGAAACAACTGGATTTAAATAACTATAAAGAAATAACTGATTCAAAAAAAGAGTAATTTTTCTAAAGTAAACGAAATGTCAAAACCATGATAAAATCGAACAATGAAGTAAACAGTTGCACTAAGAAAGTAATTAATGGTTGAATTAGCAGAAGGAAAAGGTAAAGGTAGAAACATCTGAATGATGTCAATAAAATTAGAAAAGGGAAAAGATAACCGATTTCACTTTGAGTTGACAAAAAATGAACGAGCTGAAAATATTAAAAATGTTAATACCGGACAGAAGTATTTTAGAATGTTAAAATAAGGAACCTTTTTAAATTGCGTAAACATCGATAAAAAAATTCTTGGATCCTCATCTTTGTTGCCATTTGTAAAAGGTTTCAACCGTTGTACGCTCCGGCCTTCTTCAGGTGCAAGGAATTTGGAATCGAACCCTTTATTACACCAGAAAACTATCGTAGCGTACAACGTCTGAAAAGTCGTACAAATAGCAACATAGATGAAGACAATAGTTCCCATAATGTAAAAAGTGTAAATTCTAACTCATCTCAGAAATTTATACATATTTTTTGGTATCACGGCTACGTTACATTAAAACTCCTATTCTCGTACGATGACAGACGTTAAACAACGTCGAGCCTGGTCAGTACTGAGATGGGTGATTGTTTTGGAATAGCAGGTACTGTAAGCTTCAAGTCAGGTGAGACTATATCTACTATTAGCAGCACATAACTCATTACTACCTGCCTCGGGTTGGGTTTGTCAGCGACTAACCCGGCGCCCCACTGGATGAAAGCTTGGTTAAGACCTGTCAAAAGACGGAAGTACTTATATGAGCAACGGTGATCAACAAACAGCTATGGTTTAAATGTTCCTACAACCACTCTGAAAATAGCTGATGTGATCGTTTCGCGTAATGAAAAATATCAATATTTTGGACAATTTTTGTCTTTAATTTCATCAGAAATTAAAGCCAAATTAGAATGTTTAAAATGGCTCATGATTTTTTTTTTTTAATCATCTCACCCCAAGCAAGACATTCCACTGCCACTATTGCGCATGGGGCTACATAGGGGAAGGTAAAGAGAAGGAGTGGATAGACATAGGGAATGTCAGGAGAAAGGTGACAGATGAGTAAGGATAGCGAGGATGAGGGTCGGGCAGGTGGGAAGAGTGCTTGATAGAATGGGAACAGGTTAGTGTGTTAGGAGGTGTGTATTGACCTTACATTTAAACTCCTGGAGATTGTAGCCGTCGGGGAAGCAATCGTTTGGAAGAGAATTCCGACAGTCGGGAAGTGCGAGGAAAGAAACTGTTGGAGTAGAAGTTACGGCTGCATTTTATCGGTTTCACTGTAAAAGGGTGGGATCTAGTTGCTAATCTAGTATCTCGTGCAAATTCGTATTTAGGGGGCACCAGTGATCTAAGTTCATCGGAGCAGAAGCCGTGAAAGTATTTATAGAAGAGACATAGGGAAGCCACGTCTCGCCGGTGGGAGAGAGACTGCAGGCGGTCTGCCAAGTCGGTATCTATCACATTACAGACCCTCCTCTGAACCTTATCGAGAAGCCCGAGGAGAACAGCAGGGGCACCCGACCAGATATGGCAGCAGTATTCAATGCACGGGCGGATGGTAGATTTGTAAATGTGCAGGATAGATTTAGACGGAAAAAACTTCCGGGCCCTACACAGAGAACCGACTTTCATAGCAGCGGATTTAGCAATGGATTCGATATAGTCATTCCATTTGAGGTCCGCTGAAAGTGTGAGACCAAGGAGGCGTAGTGTTTTACTCTCTGGGAGGCAAGCCTGGTCCATGCTAATGGGAGGTAGGTGAGATTGTCGATGATGGTTAATTGACAGTAGCTTCGTTTTAGAAGCATTAAAAGCCATTTCTTACCCCAGTCCAATATGGATTGGAGGTCTTTTTCAATCTCGGCTGCGAGTTTAGCTTTGACGCCTACACCAGATTTTTGTTGGAGGCGAGAGTAAACTGTGGTGTCATCGGCGTACAAACCTATTTGGGTTCTTATGGAATCAGGGAGATCATTAATATATATCAGGAAGAGTGTAGGACCTAAGATGGAGCCTTGGGGGACACCTGCGTTTGTATGGTAGTTCTGAGAGGCATGTCCGTTTAATACCACTTTCATTGTGCGGTTAGAGAGGAATGACTGGATTAGTTCAAACAAATGTCCAGTTATACCATAGCTCCGCAGTTTACATAGAAGGCCAGCATGCCAAACTCTGTCGAACGCCTTAGATATATCCAATGCAACGGTTCGAGCTTCGCCATTCCTGTCGAGTGCCTGGTATTAAATATAACAGGCGTTAAATATCTGTTATATCCAATATATATATATATATATATATATATATATATATATATAGGATACTTCGATCTACCAGTGGACAAAAATTCACAACCAAGAAATGAATAGTCACACCAAACGGATAACAATGCCATTATAGTTGTGTAGGTTTATACAGAAGTATTTACACTTTTCAGAAGAATTATTCACATAAAAATGGTGCAAAGAAAGAAGCATGAAAACCCTAATAAACTTCCCTTATGGTCTACCATGTTTCAAATTCACTCATGCTAATTAAAGTATATCTCTATCTGGAATATATATATATATATATATATATATATATATATATATATACTTGCAATGGTTGCCTTAAATATATATATATATATATATATATATATATATATATATATATATATATAGTTATGAATTAATTGTACATTGCGACACGGAAATTTCTATGTTTCGTGATATATTCTCATCATCAGCCAATGTTGAAGCAGGTTGTGCAGATGATTTACATTTAAATGACAAAGGAAGCAATTAATTCAAAACTATATAATTATATTAAGCTCTGTAACACGCATTATATTATAAAATGAATGCCAGGGCACACAAAATAATAGAACCTTGAGTTTTCTTCACCCATATCATCACTGGTGTTTACATATACAATGTATTCCTTAGTCTGTGGGCTGTAGTTAAAACAATTTTCTTATATGTCTTAAGCTGGGTTTTTTCAGAGATTCTTTCAATGTATTGGTTTGTTCAATTTTTGATCATTCTAAGTGCACCTAGTCTTACTGGTACTATTCTTGATTTCAATTTCCAGATTTTGCTGCTTCAGTTTCCAGGTTTTTATATTTTGATAGTTTTTAAAATTCATTCGTTGATATGGTTCAATCAGCTAGATAAACCATATCTTGGGGTCTCTCGGAGAGATATTAGTGTTTATGAATTTTTTTAAAAATATTAATCATATAATGAGATACTTTAATTATATATATATATATATATATATATATATATATATATATATATATATGGGGTTTATAGATTTTCTACATTGTCTTATTTTGCACATATCCACATTTAGAGCTACACTCAGGATTGTGAAGAAACGCCAAAATTCTTTCAGTATCATTTTCAAATATAAATTTATATTTATTTTAGCAAATATTCTATAATATAGAGAAAATAACCTATTACTTACAA
Organism: Ascarosepion bandense; assembly: GCA_037127315.1. Classification (NCBI taxonomy): domain Eukaryota; kingdom Metazoa; phylum Mollusca; class Cephalopoda; order Sepiida; family Sepiidae; genus Ascarosepion; species Ascarosepion bandense. Next base: position 1,840,826 of record JBBBDQ010001347.1, on the reverse strand, counting down.
ATGTTGTTAAACTTTCTTGATCTATTATTATTATTACAATGTATTTAATACCGTTTATCTTGGCAATGTATTCTAGAAAATGTTTGTCCCATTTGAAGAACAGCATTAAGCCTACTTTGATATGGTTCAAGTGACGTTTGCTGAGAAAGATGCATGAAACCAATATTTGAACAATGTGCAAGATATACAAAAAATGGAATAATGTTTTTAATTACTGATAGAAAATTTAATATTTTGGGAGACATTATGATGAAAGAACGTCTTGTGAACTTGCCAATCATAGAATATATTGAAAGCAAGAGTAACTATCTGAGGATATTGTCAGGCCCAGACTGGGTGATCCAGTAAAAAGAGAAATATTACTAAAAGTTACAAAGCTATGGAATTTGGAAATAATCATGTGCATTTACGCCCTAAATCTCCTAAGTGAGTATAACAATAATAAAAGGAAGAGGAACAAAGAACAAAGTAGTGAGGAAAACTTTTAAGCACCTCTTACTTATTGATTTTGTTTACGTTATTTCATTGAATCTGCTTACAAAATCAATTTTTATTATACTTAAATGTTATCAGACTATTTGGCGTATCAAATAAATGTCTTTGCCCTTCTTTGAATCGACCTGCAAAATTGTTCTTTTTAGGAAATGGTGAATTTTCTTCGAGGCACCAATTATTTAGAAGATATAATTTCACACAACCAATGAGAATACTAGCAACGATTATTTTAATCTAGTGCCTAGCGATTCATCCGGTGAAATGTGCTCGTTTATTTTTCTCAATTACAACAATTTCCGGCAAACGTCAGTTTGTCATTCATTGCGACAATATAACCTTAATTCTTAGATAATTCGGAGAATTTTAAAGCATAAAATGCGCTGACATAAAAAGAACAATAAAATGAAAAGGCGGAAAAAGAAGTTTGCAAAAAATTAGAAATAGGAAGATTAACATATAAGCGTAAAAATCTTGTTGGAAGTGAAAATAAAGAAAGAGAGCAAAAGAAATAAAACTTTAGATATTAAGAAGTAGAAAAAATGAAAAGAATATATATAAATGTATGAGAAAATAAAGATAAATAAAAGGAAAATATTGATAGAGAGCAGTTAAAACAAAAAATAAATATTATTGAAATAATCAGTTAAAATAATGAATAAGCAGGTAAAGATAGGCATTGAAAGAGAGAAACTGCTCAGAAAATTCATTAAAAAAGATAGAAAACAGAAACAGAGCTACATTATTAACATTCTCCTCATCTTTATTGCAATATACATGATTTTCGAAATTCACTGATGAAGGATAGAGCGTACAACGACGGAAAGGTCGTAAGTGTAGCAAAGAAGATGATCAAAATAGTTCGAACAATGTCAATAAGTTAAATCCCTCTACTCAGTAGAGAACTTTACTTCGATCATTTAGATATATGTTTCTCGTTCCATTGGTCATGTGATTTTCAGATGCCTTAGTTATCTCCCTTTAAATCAAATTCCCAAGTTATTATCAGCTTCTTTTCTTGTACTTCCCGCAAGTGGAATTCTCTTCTATTTACTTGCTTCCCTTTAAAAGAATTTAAATGGAAAGTCTCCTATCTAACTAACCTGCATCCTATCTCTCATGCTTCTTTCTCCATCAACTCCACTCTCATCAGTATTCTCATCCTTCTCTTACCAACTTCCTGACACCCCTTATAACCTGTCACATTTTCTCATATTTTTCCTCTAATATAAACCCATGCAAAATAGTGGCAGTAAAACTGTCTTGCTTGGGGCGATATGATTATAAAAATAAGCTAAGGTATTACAAAAGATTGAGAGAAAACATTTCGTAAAAAATAATGAAAGAATACTAAATTGTTATGTCATAGATATGCGCCTGCACGGCAGCGAATGCCGAACAATTCTCAAATGGGCGCAATGAGTGAGAAACCAAGAGCTTTTGGAGAAAATGAAACTGGAAAATAGATTTATACTTAACACCAGGAAAGGATAATTTAGGGTCGTGTGGCACAGACTGAAGAAGGAGATGATTAAAAAACACCTCTGAGCAAGTTTCTCTATATAAAAATCAACGAACTAACACACAACACAACAAAATGTATTAAGAGTGTAAGTCCATAGAACAAACATTTGATGCTGTTTTGCATTTCGTCAAATTTTCTGTGGTCTCTACTATTGAAACGCTTGCGTTGCAAAAAACAATCGAAGCTACAGCGGATAATGTTAATTTTTGAAAATATTTACAGAGCAGGTTCAAGCTTTTTCTAAATCACAATCAGAATGGAATGTAGATTTTATCACAGTTACAGTACTGTAGTACTTTACCGATGAAGATAACTTTTGAAAAGATCGAAAGTACTTGCGAAATAAATTCCTGATGAATTTCATCGTAACATACAGAAACTGAATATAGAACTGTAAAGGATCAGTCTAAAAATAAATGTCTATATTATTCAGTTAAACATGCTTGCAATGAAGATATCCTACGTATATATATATATATATATATATATATATATATATATATATATATATAAATTGTTACACCCAATTCTAAAAGAAAAACAACTACATTCATTCTTGTATATCGAGTTAGTTCTATCTAAAAACGCACAATTCAATGTTACGGCACGTTTTCTTCTACAATGCATGTGATTTATGCGTGGAAGGTTCATGCTCTAGAGTTTTTCTTTGATCAGAAGTTGAAATCACAATCACTATGTCACCATATTCACAAACTAAATATTTAAGCTGCTATTGGAGAATGCCAATTCTAAATTCAAATGAGAAAGTATTCCTTTCGTTGTACTAAATATATAGTTATTAACAAGACTATGTTGTTAACAATTACTGGATATTCTCGTCTAAGTCAATGTATTAAATTTATCATTATATTTGTGTGTGTGTGCGTGTGTGTGTGTGTGTTTGTGTGTGTGTGTGTGTGTGTGTGTGGTGTGCAATCTCATAATACATGAAATAAAAATATCTATTGAAATATCAGAAATGCTTTCAACAGTACTGGCGCCACGAAAACCGGAAAGTTGTCATTAAATTTAATTGTACTGGTAAGAAATTTTATATTTTTGATTTTATAAACGGTAAACACTGTGTTTGAAAACTATAATAGCGGAAATTTCTATTACAAATTTACGGATACATAAATTATATTTCCTGAAATAAATTTATATCACAACGGGGAACTTACAACCTAGGTTTGACTCGCTTATAAAGAAAATAATTGATGCAATTTCAGTATATATATATATAAATATATATATATATATATATGTGTGTGTGTGTGTGTGTGTGTGTGTGTGTGTGTGTGTGTGTGTGTGTGTGTGTGTTAGATATGTTTAGCCATCAAATAGTCATCCTAACAATGTTGGTATAACAGAAATGACAAACATATTTCTTGAATTTAAGAATAATTTACCGAAGATGTTAATGTATTATTCCTTTGTTCCATTAACTTTTATCATTTTACTCATTTACATGAACCATTGGGGTGTGTTTGTGTTTGTTGAAAATGCTTTGTTTACATAGTGACACTTTATGGAAAGCTTGAAGTATGAAATAGCCAATGTCGTCAATTCCCAATTTTTTATTTATGGCGATGAGATGGTTACTTACTCTTTTTGTAATGGTAAATTTGAACGCTTCCATTAAGCTCAAATTGACTGCTGAGTTAAAAATGAAAACAGTCTGTTGTTAATAAGCAAGAAATGTCTTGTTAAAATTAACATCTCAAAAACTTAAGGACATTCTTTCCTCGTAATGAAGAAACTTCTTTGCCTTCCGTCAGCATACTAAACTGATTTATTTGCTAACGTACAGAAATAATATATTGAATCAGTTGAAATGCCTGCTGTGTCCAGTTATCTTTCTCTCCAGTATCTATCTCTAACAATTATAAGGATACCATTATTCACGCACTGAATTGCTATCACATCGTATGCTTCTAATATGTGTTTAAAAATTCTTGATAAAATCCAAAGAATAATCTGCAACGATTTCTTTCTTGATTTGATGTCGCAGTTTTGGTAACATTGCCATAGCCGTGACGTATCATTTCTGTGCGTTTTTTATAAATATTTTCATGCTAATTGCTAGTATGAGTTTTTCACTTTGGTACATAGATTGTCGGTTAGAAATTATCATTTTATCTTTGGCTAGATATAACCTATATTCTAATTTAACAGCTTTTCTCTTACGCTCATCTTTGTTGGGATCACTTCTGGCCTCCTGTTTTGATTTTCACATTTAAATGCAATTATTTTCATATAATACACACAAAGCCATTCCCATTCACCCAAGCGTTTATGAATTTTTGTTCGGTGACTTAAAAGCCCATTATGCCAAGTGACTTAAAAATCCTGTTTCTGTGGAGTTTAAACGCTGAGGATCTAAATCACTCCGTCTGTCACGCAAGTGGTGGATTTCCTCATGCGTTTCAAAGTAACCACAATGAACACACATCTGTTTTAGATCTCTTCCTTTACTAATATTTCTGGTTCTTCTCATGTTATACAGCTCTGCCATCATGGCAACTTTGACCATGATTTGATGTCTTGAAATGTCTTTTTCGAATCGCCCTCCATCCTGGAACCTTCTATAAGTAGAATATCTTATTGCTATCAACTAGAGGACTGAGATTCACACCGATGATTTACTTTGTGATAAATCTTGGAACAAAATTTTAGTTTCCCTGTTCAAATCTGCACCTCCAAAGTCTCCTCCTGGATGAAAGCTGACATTGCTGCTTTCATCCCAGCTAGAAAATTCTGTCTTAAACATCGTTCATGTCTTCGGTTCTTTCTTGCTAGGTCGGTTGCCAACACACACAAGAATCATTCATTCGACTATACCAAAATGTCATGTCTGATCATAAGCGGAGCCTTTTTGTCTCTGTTCGTAATGAATGTAAACGTGTCCTAAATGATTCTAAGTTGCTATTTGATGATACAATGAATCAGCGTATAGCATCTCGATGGTTTAACTCCAAAGATTACTGGCTGCTCTACAAGAGTGTATTGAACAACAAAAATTCCTCGATCTCGCTTCTGATCAATAAATTTGAAAGCCTCATATCTACGGCAGACACACCAAATGTCCCACCTACAAATGAGGCTAAACTGAGTAACCAAATATTGAAGGAAAGTAGGGAATCCAATACAGAAAATAAAAAGATACCTCTATGTAACTGTAGATATAGACATAACTGTCCGATTGAGGTTAAGTGTAGATCGGAAAATGTAATTTACAAGCCACCATCTACCCTAAGGAAAATAAGGAGAGATGTAATGTCTATATCAGAATTTCGGCGGTAAATTAGAAGCAACGACTTTATACCCACAGGCACTCCTTCACACCAAGATACCAAACAGCTCTTTCTAGAAAATACTCGGAATTAAAGAAAATTAACTTAGAGCCCCAGATAAAATGAAAACTTACAGGCAAGTCTAGGACTCCTAATAGCTTAAGAGATAGATGTAATCTATGTTTGACAGAAAAAATTAAAATTTTAAAAATTCAAGACCGAAATATACTCATGAAATCATAAGTATGTGCCGCCATAAAAATAAGTATGAACTGCTATGCTAACCCCGGAGCTTAGAATTTTTCCCTATTCTCTGTATTTAAGTGGTCGCAGAATGCATGCATTCAAATGACATGTTGAAAATGGCTATTTCACCACTAAGTTTTATTTGAATTTACAGATAAATAATATATATATATATAGTATCTAAAATAATTTCTAAGCTTCACTTTCATAAGACAAGCGGAGGTAATAACATTCCAGTCCTAAAAAAGTGTGCTGCTGAGTTGGCTCCAGTCCTCTTCAATTTTTAAAATTATTGTTTCAATCCTTCCTTGATTTCCGGCTTTTGGAAGGTTTTCCTTTTTAGTATCTGTTTTTCAGAACTCTGAAGGATAACGCTGACCTCTCGGATAATTTTTCTATTTGTCCACTTCTCTTTTTGGCCCAGTACTTAAGGCTATTACCAATACTGAAATAGTTAGGCATCTCACCTTCACTCTGACAAACAGTACGGCGTCCGCTTTGTCAGGTCTACCGATGATATGCTAATGACAATCACTGAATATAACAAGTTATAACATAACTTGTATATAACAAGGGTCTTGATAAGAACGGAGAAGTTTAACATAATGCACTTGATATAACTAAAGCATTTACAGAGTTAGGCATGCTGGCCTTCTGTGCTATCCCCATAGCTAAGGTATTTCCAAACGACAGTTTGATTTGATCCTGTCGTTCATATCAAATCGCGAAATGAAATTTATTTTAGAGGGGCAAACTTCAAACGCATTTCATACAAACTGGAGCGGATCTGAAGTTTCTATCCTTGGTCTTAAACTTTTCCTGGTTTTCATGAATGATCTCATATTTCCTAGAAGACATCTATTCAGATCATAAAGCCTAGCGAATAACAGACTAAAGTTCTTTCATTTGATACCATTTGAGAGAGTAAAGTCAAAGACTGTTACTCTCTAGGAGAATAACTTCATTCATTCTGATGGTAGGCAGAAAATTTTAATCTGTGCTGATTAAAGGGGAACAATTTGGTTTTGGAGGCATTAAAATTTTCGAGCAATCTCTTACCCCAATCGACCACAGATTTTAGTGTCTTTTAAAGGGAAACAGCCAGGTTCACTTTGTCATACTTGGCAGATTTATTAAAGAGTTTGGAGTAAATGATGGTGCCATCTGCATATATGTCTGCTAGGGAACATCAGGAAGATCATTGATGAAAATCAGGAAGTGTTTAGAATATAGCTGCATCAACTGCTACAGTTCGTTTTTGATTTAAATACTGTTGCAATATCTAGGCAAGTGCTCCTGCTATTCGTCTTGAAGTTCTTCATCTGTAATATACTCAATTTTGACTTTTGCATCCCGCCTTCAGTCCCTTTCTTACAGACATGCTGTGGCTTCCCTCTGTCTTTTCTACAAGTATTTTCATGTCAACAGCTCTGATGAGTTTTTCTCTGGTTTACTTATGTAACTAGATTGATCACAACGTTCCATCTTTTACCATAAAAATAGTCAAATGTAACCACCAGGTCTGCTCTAACAGTTAATTTTCCCGAGCTTCTTTATGTTAAAATCTGCCGTTTGCTTGATTTCCTGTTAGCTGCAACCTCCAAATGTTTAAATGCAACGTCAATTATCACATTCTATCAACGTGATTCCAATCCATCCCTTATCATTTCTTCGACATCACCTGTGATTTTCTCTTACTGTAACTCACTGGGTATCAGTAGCGACAATGCCTTTCTTGGGCTGAAATATTATTTTTAAAATATCAATCGTTATCCTTTGCCTTCTTAATTTATGTTCATTTATTTTTTCTTATACTTTCACTTTCAGTAACACCTTACTTCTTAGTGGCTTTATTGCCTTGATTGGTGTGAAATGATTTAAACAATTAATAGCAATTTCGCAAACATTTTACACGAAGTTTCCTCTACTAATCCATTGGCAATTTTCATTTTCATTTCATTTCCCATATTTTTTCAGCGTATTTCTTTTTTCAGTTTCCTGTGCTAAGATATTTACTGAATCTTCCTTTTTACTGTTGAAAGAATTTTGCCTTAACTCCACTTCATTTTGCAGTTCATGTTACGCGATTTTAGATTAAATTTAAAGTACTTTTTTCTAATTTGATTCACGTTTTGAAACCTCTCAGCAGTTCATGTTTTGATATATTCCAAAGTTTCCTCTATTCTAAAATGGATCATACAAGTACCGATAACTGCTTCCACTTATTCTCCTTTCTATAAGTTCAGGCTGTCTTTTCTAGATCTAACTTACATTTTTCCATTATACATGAAGCTTGAAAAATGACAAATATATATTTTTTTTTATTGCTTACCAAGATTTTAATCAACTTATAGCATAATGACCACTTCCCTTCAAACAATGTCGTTATGATAAACTAGAAAGATTGCTTGTGCAAATAGGAAAATAATTTCTCAAATCTCCCTACAAATGTTCAAAATAAGTCTCTTGGAAATATTCCACTAGCTTAATAAAATATTGATATATTATCTAAGAATATAAACATAAAAGCCTTTATAGAATTCTCAAAATCCTAAAATATTTTCAGTATCAATTAATTTCCATTAATTTTTGTTTCTCTTCATGATCTTGAAAACACAACATTCTTCTCTTTTCAACAAGTTATTCTTCTATATGCCGTGTCAGTTTCAGGAAGCTTCAAAACTCCCTATACATTGTAGATCTCAGTAAGATTTATATTTTGATATTCACTCTAATTTGTGTTTAGTAATAGATTTTACAAAGATTTATCATGTAGGTTATTTGCTGCAGCCATCTGTCTTTCTTGTCTTTGATATACGCATAGAAAATAAAATTCTGGAGGGCGTTTATAGTCATTATGTGTCTTATAAAATTTCATATGACTATTAAATGGCTATTTGGATAACTGTATCTTTACATTTATTTCAAATTCTTCGTGACTTACAAGATCTTTGTAATTCGTTGTTCACCATTGTCTACTATTTGTAATGACAACCAGATTGGCTATTAGAACCGGCGCAAAATAAACTGAAAACGACAGAAATACAATTGATCGCAATGGCTCTTAAAATGTATCTACTCAATGTTCAAACAAATGTTTAATTACTGAAGATAAAACATTTTCTCTCTTCAGAAAATTAGTCTTCGACCTTTTATCTGGTAATCTTGCATCGCGTCGTTTTGATCAGTACGATATTTATTTGATGTAGACTAAGGAACGTACCCAATGAGAAAATCAAAATTAAAATTTCACATGCTCCAGAAAACATCTTATCAGTCAATTATATATTTTCCATTAGTCGGTAGAGACTGGAACAAATAAAAATAAGAAGGAACATAGTCAACAGTATACATTGGTTCATGGAGAGGTTCACCTTTATATTTTTAAGCTTCAGAAGCATCTGATTTACAGTAGGCAATGTTGTGTTGTCGAAGTTGAAAATTACCCATTTCTAATGTTCAAAACTTGGCAGTTTTTCTTGAATCCAATTCTCTTTGATAGGTATTGCTTTGTAAATTCTTCTGTCCAAATCTCTGCTTTATTCCCAGGATTTCATTCAGAAATATAGTATAATATAGTGAGAGTGAACCATATCCAAATCCATCTTCAAGACATTCATTTGAGCACAAAACACCAACGTTCAACAAAGTCATGTTAACTGATGGGTTCAATCTCGAACACACCAGAAATCAGCATAAAAACAAACGTCAATTTCACGTTACGTATGTTTTACGTTAACTATGGAAATTAGAAACGATCTTTTTCAATCGCCAGATGCCAAATGAAATGTTGTACAAAAACCTATAAATATTTTGAAATCTTTCGAGAACAATGATTACAGTTCTTCAGCACTAAGTACATCAAACCTCCTTTCATTTATATAGACTAATCAAAATGGCTTCATCCTGTAGCTCGTAAAAAAAGGCGCTGGAACACTCAATTCGAAATGTCAAAGCTGCTATTCTCCTCTCGCTAAGTGCTAATTGGATCTATAAGTCATTTCCCTTCGGCGACATGACAAATTATCACTAAGATGAACCATAATAGGATCAACGTTAGTGGTCCATTGCACCAATTTCCTGAATTCGTACTCAGTATTTCCGCAGATTTGAGACGAAACAGGTGATCCACATTGCACATTGCACCTATTAACAATGGCCTTCTTAATAGAAAATAATTTTCTGCTTGCTTCGATATGCCTGCAGCAGAATTTTACATTAGCCTTCTGACATATTATGGGGTCCTTTATGCGTTTAACACAAGACATGGCTTCTGCTTCTCTTAGTGTTATCTCGAATGCTAATTTGTATTAAGCTTTTTCGGTGTACCATGCCCATGATATAGATTTAAACTGGTTTATTCGCTTTACGACAAGGTATAATATAAGCCAGATTCTTAAATGCTATAAGGTTACGCTTATGGTCACATGCAGATGTATGTCGCCCGAGGGAAACGATAAAAACCTGCTTTTCTGCACCTATCTATCCTCATCGAATACTACTCTATCTATCTATCTATCTATCTATCTATCTATCTATCTTAATCGTATATTTATCTATCTATTTATCTTCATCGTGCATTACTCTATCTATCTATCTATCTATCTATCTATCTATCTATCTATCCTATCCTCATCGTATAGTAATCTATCTATCTATCTATCTATCTATCTATCCTCATCGTATAGTAATCTATCTATCTATCTATCTATCTATCTATCTATCTATCTATATCGTATGTTACTCTATCTATCTATATCGTATGTTACTCTATCTATCTATCTATCTATCTATCTATCTATCTATCTATCTATCTATCTATCTATCCTCATCTTATACTAATCTATATATCTATCTATCCTCATCGTATACTTCTCTATCTATCTATCTATCCTCATCGTATACTTCTCTATCTATCTATCTATCCTCATCGTATACTTCTCTATCTATCTATCTATCTATCTATCTATCTATCTATCTATCTATCTATCCTCATTGTATACTACTATCTATCTATCTATCCTCATCGTATACTTCTCTATCTATCTATCTATCTATCTATCTATCTATCTATCCTCTATTGTATACTACTATCTATCTATCTATCTATCTATCTATCTATCTATCTATCTATCCTCATTGTATACTACTATCTATCTATCTATCTATCTATCTATCTATCCTCATTGTATACTACTATCTATCTATCTATCTATCTATCTATCTATCTATCTATCCTCATTGTATACATATCTATCTATCTATCTATCTATCTATCTATATTTTCGCCAAATCCTATCTATCTACCGATCTATTTTCACCTGTATTAGATAGATAGATAGATACTTAGATAGATAGATAGATAGATAGATAGATAGATAGATAGATAGATAGATAGATAGATAGATAGATATTCTAGCATCTACCTATATGCCTATCTATCTGTCTGTGAGTCTATCTCTGTTTCTGTTTTTATTATGGAATTCCATATTTTCAAATACTTTTGCAATGAAATTATCTGGTTATATTTTTATGTGCAATTTATCCTGCTTGTAATATCTACTTTTCTAGACAAACCGATATTTGTAAATGTCGATGATCACGTTTTTTGGATGTCATGTTTTTTATTTCAAAAAATAGCCGTAAAAATATATCTTTATTTGTAAATAAATTTAAAAGATACAGACCATTGAAGAAGAGATTCGCTTAGCGTAATATCTATTGAGGAATATCAATTACTATTTTTATTATTTTTCCATGTTAATATACTATTTTTGATGATCTTTAATCATAACCGGTGTTGCATCTGATGAAACTGTTGTCCTTATACTGTTTCACCGGTATAGCTTTAATTTTATTAAGCCCTGTTTATCTCAAAACACTACATCCGGAATTAAGATCACTGATCGGGATTTGATGTTTGATGTTTTGCAAAAAAAAAAAAAAAAAAAAACACCTTTTAATTGCTGTTGTTTCCAGTTTCACCCGGATCCGGTATGAATAGAATTCCAACTGTGAGCAAATAGTGAACCCACAAAAAGAAACACAACTCTATGAAAGTTTAAATATATCAGCAATATATTTTCTGTTTAACAAAATAACATAACCAGTGGATTAGTAAAAGTGATTTTGCAAAGTTACCTATCTTATGGAAAAGTGATATAAAATGTACAGTAAAAGTAAGGCATTAGTTGACTACTGATATCGTCTCGTACTAAAACACTATATAATATATAGCGTCGTTGATAGGAAGTTTACTTGCTTCGATGAAAAAGAATTTGTTGAGATTTGGATCCGGTGTTCTACAGCCCAAGCTAGTGTTAAAAAGTGTAAAACATCCACAGTATTGTGGGAGAAAATTAAATAACTGACCTATTGTTATCTTATGAAGCTATAGGTCGCACTTTTCAGCGTTGAGTTCAAAATATTATACTCGAATTTTGTTTGGATCTTAGTGATTATGTTGCACGAACGGAACGTCTAAAGACTATTGTTCAACTATCTAATTTTCCATGGCAATTGTTCAAACGCGCTTCCTACATTAGTGTCAGTAGCTCAGGGCTTACGGCCATATCACGTTGAATAAACCAGTTCTCGCTCGATCACCGAATGTAGCAACGTTGAGCCTGGTCAGTACTTAGATGGGTGACCGCTTGGGAATACCAGGTGCTGTAAGCGTTTAGTGATTGATGTGCTTTGTGGTGCAGTGGATATAGGCTCGGAAAGAGAAATCTGTGAGCCGAGTTGGAATTCCAATTGAATACCCTGCATTCATTTAAGCACTGGTACCCTTGCGAAAGGTATTAATCCGTCTCTTCTCTCCAGTTAAGGGTTAAATAACAAGGGTAGGAGTGAGGGACCCTGCCCTTAACAAATCTCAATGAATTTCGATACTCGAAAAGAAAAAAATATTAATAGACACAAAACTTATATAAAAACAATAATAAATTGTTGAAAGAAAAAGTTATTACCAGCAATAAATAAATAAAATTTAGTTGGCAATAAATGACTCGCCGAGGTTGATATGCAATAAAAACAAAACAACCAAACCAAATCAGTAGCTCAGACCTGCAATGTCAAGAACCGCTTAGCAATATACAACGAGGTGATTCCTCTCCATTATTTACATATTATTTGGAAAAGTTCCTCCTCAGAACAATTATTTTTGATGCAGTCTCCCATATGTATGCAGAAAATTAAAAACCACCCTTTTCAATTAGAGGGTCAATAATTTTATATCTCCATTTTATTTTTTTTAAATTTTTGCCATGCCCTCTATTCAGGAACACTCTAAGTTAAGTTTCTCATATTTGTCAAAATATTTTGATTACAAGGAATAGAAAATTTTAGAGATCCGTCATTTTTACTTTTTGAATAAGGTCGGGCGCATAGAAAAATAAAATAAATAAATAAAAAGCTGGATTCATTTCAAACCAGATACAATTCTCCATATTTAGTTGTAGTAGAATCTTCAAAATTTCGAAGCACAAAATAAAATTAAATTGGGTGCATGGGTAAATTGTGGTCATAATTACTCCAAAATGAAAATGACTCTGACATCACAAATTAGCAGATATATTTACCAAAATTAGACAAAAATATCTTGAGATACTAACGAGTAACACTTTTCAATAAATCGTCATTTGTGTTAACCACGGGCTCCAGACGACATTAGAAACTCCTGCATCTCTCTTCTGCTATCTATTTACTTAAGTCGGTGAAGGTTGTCATAATCCTTGCCTTCAGTTTGTCTTTGGTTTTAAAAAATATTTTTTATTGGTCTCGCATTTACCTCCGGCTCACACATATTAATCAAGGGGGGTAGCAGACTAGGAAACTATGCAGAGAGTTTTAATCGGTGATGTTATTGCAGATATTTACTAGGTTTTCCTGCTTAGGTGGCATGGTGCAGAGGCCTGTTGCTAGATATAGGTTCTTCATACAGCCACACTTTTGATTTTGCATGTTGATTATGAATTTTTGTGGGCAGAAGGTTGGTGACAAAACTTCACAGTCCCTTGTGATGACTACAAATACCTTCGGAATCACAATTAAACTAATTCAATTTTTTTTCAAATTCTCTGCACTATGACAGATGCTTAATGTTTTTCAACGAACTAATTGTATTTGCAGAGACTCGTTCTTTTTCTTTTCCACAGTGACAATGTTTGGCAAAATAGATAGTTGTTAATAATTGTACTATAAAGCCATGTTTTGTATATTAATAATTATCTAGTTAAGAGCATGCTACCGACGAAACAAATGTTAGCCATCACAACCAGGATATATTTATTTTTTAAAAAAAGAATCAGAACCTGATGACAAAAGACTTAATAAAAACAAAGATGTATCGTCAAAATGTTTATGCTATTATAGGAAAAAAAACAATGTATTTTTATAATTATTTTTTAATTTTTTAAATGTTTTCTAAAACGTACTTTCAGAAAAGTACATTAATTTTTTTTTCTTTTTGCGTCAGCAGGTGTGTCAAAGATTAGTATGGAAAATCCAGCGCTTTTGTGCAATAAAACCGGATTATTATGTTTTTTTAATCAAATAACTGACAGATATTAATTAAATTATTAAGATGTATTCAGAAAAAATGAAATGATATATGAATCTTATCTTTTAGAAAATCGTACTAAAGATGTAATTTAAGAAAAAATAAACAAAGCCATCTAATAAATTTAAATTAATTTTTGACATACAGTAGTGTTGTGCTTATTATAAATATTTAATTTAATCTATTAGATTGAAATTGAAATTAAATTCAAGCTTCAAGAAACATTTTTAAATTTTTAATATCAATTTTAAAATATATGCATCGTCAGATAGGTTGTGTATTAATAGTTTTTGACTCTCAAGCATTAATCATATTCCTAATGAATTGGTTTCAAGGGACCTTTTTGGCTGACTGATGTCGCAGGTGTTGCATTTGCATGTCTCTGAGTATTACGCCAACTAAACTAGGCACTGCGAACAACAAGGAAAGATGCCGACTGTCCTTGTAGCCCTTCTGTCGCGAAATGTTAGAGTTGGGAAGAATTATAAGAGAACATATGTTGTAGAGAAGTGGAGTTATGATCCTTCAAAGACTACGAGAGCTATAAAGCTATAGTAAAAATTCAAAGCCTAAAATATTTTTCCAGCTGCGGGTCCGAAACTGAACACGCCTCTAACTGGTTGAAAAAAGAAATCTTTTAGAAAATAGCTGGCGTCTTCATGGATGTGCTCATGTAAATTTGTTCGAATATATATATATATATATATATATATATATATATATATATATATATATATTATTTAGAAATGAGTTATGTCTGCAACCTATGTTTCAATTTTTCGGTATCTTCAGGCGATGTACCGTTTTTTGAAAACAGATTTTTTAAAAATATTATTATTATTACACACGAACGCGTAATATGCATGTTCGTTGTGGCGCAGTGGATATCAAATCGGAGAGTCGAGTTCGAATTCCAGCTGAATTCTTTGCATTCACTTACGCGCAAATACCCTTGGGAAAGGTATTAATCCGTCTATTCCTTCCAGTTATGGGTTAAATAGCAGCACAGATTGGGTTCTATAGCATTGGTCGGCCTACCGCAGAAAGCAATGGCAACCTACTGCGGGATAATCTTCTGCCCAGTCAGTCATGGCTCTTTCGAGAGATGATCGTCCAAGCGTGTATCACGTATGGCAATTAACTGACTGAATCTGCATTTTCAAAAAAAATTTCCAAATTAGGGAGGAAGTATTTAAGGATCCTATATTTGTATAATTCCAGTAAATATTTATGGATATTACTGAAATTCGACACAATTTCTCATCTTTCGTTTAGTAATATTTTCTTTCTAGGAACAAAAAAATTGCTAGTTTTTTTCTCTTGGAACAATCTGCTTATATTGCCAACGTTATATGACTTGGATATTTTTAAAATGCTTCTATTGATACTAGGGCTTTTTTTCAAATTTCAATTTTAATTAAAATAATTAAGTCACGTGTGAAAATTAAATAAAATGTATTCAAAAGTTCTACAATATTACTGTAATAAACATTCTTTAATAATGTGTACTGCTCTAATTTTACATTAAAAATTTATCTTTTTCATTTAGATAATTTTGAAAAAAATTCTGAAAGACAAATCACTGAACATGTGTGAAATGATTTTTTTAAACAACTCTAAAATAGCAAAAGAATGTCTGCAAAACTAAATATTAGCATATAGCAAATAAACTGTAAAAAAACCGAATGAATGGTCATCAGCAAAAAGAGCAGTCCAACATGCCAATTGCAGGGGGGATACTAAAATCAAGCAGGTACAAAAATTTAAATACCTGGGAAGTGTTCTAACAGAAGACAGAAAGTGCGACATAGAGGTCCGAAGGCGAATTAGCATGGTATTCCAGAAGTTGAGTAAAGTATTAAGAAACAGGAAAATTTAGAAAGGACTATTGAATTGCTGTAACTTAAGTTCTTCAATATGGCAATGAATATTAGACAATATCATCGAAGGTGAAGGAAACACTAGAAGCAACTAAAATGTTGTTCTACAGAAGGATGCTACGGTTATCATGGATCAAAAATGTGAGCAATGTTTGGGTTTTAGAAAGGATGAGCATCAGGAAGAGACAGCTGAAGTTTTTGGGAAGTGCAGTCAGGAAGCAGACTTGATACTATCAGGCCAGATATAGGGAAGGAGAGACAGAAGTAACATACTTGTCTGACCTGAGCAGGTGGAGGGCAGAACGGGGGTTAGGTTGTGCAACAGGAGAAAACTAACTAACTATATAAATATGTGTGTGTGTGAATATTCCATTTTTAAACGAGTTATTCCGCTACCCAGATTTCTACCAAAATGGTGTCTTTAAGCGACTTTTAATAGTTTTTTAAATGGATTTTAATATTTTTTTTAAAAATGGAATATTTTCAAAAGTTCTACAATATAATTGTATCGAATACTTTTTAATACAGAAGTGTACTGGTCTAACCCTATTATGACCAAAAACTAAGAATTAAACAATATATATATATATATATATATATATATATATATATATATATATATATATATATATGATGGAAAGTGGGCAATGGGGTTAATACAAAGTGGCAAAAAGTTTGTTTCATGCTTGAACGCAATATTCAAGACATATGTGTGGAGTTTTCTCTCCTCTGATCAATTGGGCATTATGGGTAGCAAAGTCTATTGTATTATCCTAGCGATTATTGGGTGCACAGTAACGATTATATTTTCAATTGGCTGATCAATTACGCCAACGAGATACTGCTGATCTTTCAAGCATGTATAAGAGTGTCAACTTGATAAAGACTTTCTCAGTACGTGTCATCAAGATCATATTAATTCCCGTGATTTCTAATTGTTATGCAAGTGTTCTATAGATCGCTGGGAATCTTATGACTTGACGTTTTCAATATTGTTAATTTTCTGTGGAAAATTATAGATAATCTAAACTAATATCGAATATTATCCACCAGGCTCTAATCTTAACCTAGTAAAATGAACAAGTTTATAAGATAATTCCTTTATTTTGAATTTATTTATCTTAAAAACACGACGTTTCACGCATAGAGATAGAATTTGCATTGTCACCCATCAAAATCTTTAAGTTTATGCATTTATAAACATGCATGTTCTTCTGTCCTTTAGTCATGGAAATATTTATCTTCATCCGATATTTCATAAAGACAGTCACACACACACACACACACACACACACACACACACACACACACACACACATAAACACACACATATATATTTTGCAGACTATTTTTACAAATCGAAAAAAGAAAGATGTATCGAAATTGAAAACTGTTGCATCAGGGCCTTTAGCACACTGAGCTTTGCTCGGGTATAATGAAAGCTTTAAAACTAATCCATGGTCCTAGAGTTCAGACTTTTTGGACATTGGCACGAAGACTAAAAAGTAATAGTTGCTTCCAGTAACAGAGAAACCGGAGACTGAAAGAAAAATGAATGAATGTAAGTCAAATTTTGATTTCCTGGGATCGATATCAAACAAGTTTTTTCGTAGTAAACTGAACTTTTGAAAGCTAAATAATTCCTCTGTGTACATGGTATCATGACTGAGACTAAGAACTACAATTATACCTACTTAGAGCCAAACCCGAAGCAAAAACTAAATGAAAACTGCTGAAATACAGACATGCAGGCAGATAAACAGACACATACACATGCATCTTGCCTTTTATATATATTTTTTTTTAATCCTTTCACCCCAAGCAAGGCATTCCACTGCCACTATTGCGCTTGGGGCTACATAGGGGAAGGTAAATAGAAACAGTGATTAGATATAGGAAATGTCAGAAGCGGGGTGATAGATAGTTTGGAGGATGGGAAGAGTGTTTGAAAGAATGGAAGCAAGTTAGTGTGTTAGGAGGTGTCTATTGACCTTACATTTAAACTCCTGGAGATTATATATATATATTATCGATTTTCTTCACTATTCTAAAAACTGCAACCTTGAAACTTCTGAATATCGTTTCTTATGTCTTGGTCTATGAGTGTATCAAATTTCATCAAAATCTATAAACCGATTAATTTGATTATCGCTTTTCGATATTTATCGGGGGTACCTCGACACAAAACCTAGCTAAGAACACTCGCAGACGCTTATAGTACAACAGTGTAAATTTTCAAGAAAACCGGTTCAGCCCTTTCGGAGTCTATAGGTAACGTACACACACACAGACACACACACACGTACCTACACACAAAAAGACAATTTATAAATATTATATATATATATATATATATATATATATATATATATATATATATATATAAATAGAATTTCTTTTTAGATATTGTACAGTATCATGGGTAATACCTATTTCGTAGCAAACCGGCTCATCAGACCCAAATATTACAACAGTTAATGTTCAAAATAATGAAGAAAAAATTTATATTTTTCTTTTTCTTTTTCTTTCTCTCTTTGGTGTTTTTGAATGATCAAGAAAATGTTTTTGTATATTACTGTTACAAATGTTTATTCTCCACATGGGCACTTGAATGTCTGTATACTTTTTTACATTATCCATGAAATTGTAGAATATCTAAAAAATTTTCTTGATTATATTTAAATGTTAAATTAAATGTATAAATTTAATATTGAGTTCTTTTGTGTTCGGCTTTATCGAAATTTACCTGACTTAAATATTAAATATTGTGTGTGGCTATCTGTGTGTGTGTTTGTGTGTTGATATATATGTGAGAGAAATAGTATGTGTCCTGTAGTTATAGAAAAAGTTAAATGAAGAAAAATGTATTAAAATGAAATATAACTGTCATTTCAACGAAACTATGCACAATGTAAAAGTCAAATGATCAGCAAAGATTATCTAAAATACTAACCACAGGTCATGGAATAATTTGATTCTAGCTTAGATATGTTAACCTTGTCATTCAGCTCAATGATGCCGTTCTGATGGTTGACTTTCTCACTGTAACGGCCGTTCCTCAACGGAGTAATAAAGTGATTTAAAGTAATAGATCAAGGGTTGGTGGCGGTATAGTTGATAGGGACATGCTTTGTAGGTGAATGAACGCAAAAACTCTCACTTCAAATAGTGAGGAGTTAAGGCATACATAAACGCTGACCATTTTCTAATGTTGCTGCTTGTTTCAGGATCAAGGGCTAAAATTATCTATGTGTCTATTCCAATGTTGTTTGTGTTGAGATCTATTCTGGGGTCCTTCGAAAGACTTCGGACAAGTTAACTTTGAACTTGTTGACACGATTCCTAGGATTACCATGGATGAGATGGTATTCATGAGAATTAGTGGGAGTAACATAGAGTACAATGTCATTTTTTCTGCGCAACAAATTCTGCTCAAAGATTCTCTACAGTTGCACAACTGAGATTATCTAACCTGCGCTTTAGTCAAATCTTTTTTTTTCTCAAGGCACATCTTTAATGACATCTGCTTTTATAGAATGTTTCTTTCTTTCTCTACAGATAAAGAAGTCAATTCAGTTTTTCCAAAAAAGCTGACGCTCTGTTATTATTGACTAATGTATATTTTCATTGAAAATTTCAGGTTGTGAGATTGTTGTGGGATCTCCCCATTTTTATATGATAATGGACACGACTGTGTATATATATATATATACTCCTGCCATAGAGAGAACAGGAGCTGCCATAGGTTGAAAGTAATCGTAGAGATCCGTTACAGTTATCGGAGAGTACCGGAACTGATACGTAAGTTACTGAACTTCACCAGAGACTACCGCATCAGAAGTCAGACTAGATGTGAGCTCCACTCATCTAGAATAATATACACGGATATATTATTTCCAACTACTTCACTTCAAGACTTGTATATATTTACTTCTTACTAATAGTATTCCTGGACTTATTAACCTGCGTTCAAGTTTGTATATTGCGTTCAATATAACCTACTTTTCTATCTTCATATCTGTTTTGTTGTTCATTACTTTGTTCGGTACCTTACCCGGAATCCACAACAGAGATGACATGTATACATCTACAGGGTGTATCAGTAAAATCCGACATTTGACAAAAAGAAAATGAAATAGGCAATAAAAACAAAAATTTTATATGGAGAGAGCCGAGAGTTTATTTCGCAATAGTTAGAGTTACATACATTATTTTTCAATGTAACCGCCGCCGAAGACCATCTCAAGGCGACGAAAACCATCTCAAGGAGGGCGCAAAATGAGGCACACGCTTTGGCGTCCATAACCTTGTTGATAGTATGAAACTCCAACTGTTGCTAAATAAAATGTCGGGTCTCTGCATATACACCTTTTGTTTTTATTGCCTACTTCTTTTTCTTTTTGTCAAGTGTTGGATTTTGCTGCAACACCCTGTATATATGGAAGGAACATGACAATGTCATAATTAAAGACAAGCCTAAAAAACTACATATACCTGATGAGAGAAATGTCTATTATAAAATATTTTATAAACCTTGATTATGTCCGTGAGCTTTGTGTATGTTAAAGAAGATTAAATATAATGGAGTCAGTCAGTCAGTTCAGTGCCATACGCGATACACGCTTGGGCGATCATGTCTCGAAAGAGACATGGCTGACTGGGCAGAAGATTATCCCGCAGTAGGTTGCCATTGCTTTCTGCGGTAGACTGGTTGCCGACCAAGGCTATAGAACCCAATCTGTCCTGCTATTTAACCCATAACTGGAAGGAAGCAGACGGATTAATACCTTTCCCAAGTGTATTTGCGCGTAAGTGAATACAATGGATTCAACTGGAATTCGAACTCGGCTCCCCGGCTTCTCGTTCCGAGCCGATATCCACTGGACCACAACGCACATCCGGAGGCATAATGGAGGCATTACGAATAAAAAAGAGAAAATGCTACACTGAATAACATCAATTATGAACATGGTAACAATGTACTTACTGTATTCGAGCGTTAACATACAGAAAGCTCTACATGCATTAAATTTTCACATATTTACTTATATGTAAAACAAAATTAATTCTTGATAAATGCCAAAAGTATGACCAAAAAAGCTCGAAAGTACAAAAGCTTTGGACATGTCTCAATTTGAGTCCTGAAAAGAAAAAATTATACAAACACATGAAAATTATATAAAAAAATTGATGATAACCTTGTCTGCCATTTTCAGTGAAACCGTATATATATATATATATATATATATATATATATATATATATATATATATATATATATACGGTGTCGATATGGAAGAATCCAAAGGACTATTTTGTACAGAAAGTGATAGGATAACTCTCTAGGAGAGGTCTAAATATATATATGTATATAAATACATATAGAGCAAATATATGTAAAAATTAAGAGAGAAACGTGATTCCATGGTTAAGTAGAAGTATAGTATGTCAGGTGAACCATCTTTAGCTTCCGTCTTTATGATACAGAAGATTTTACACGAATCGTGTAAAATCATATTTCCAATAAAGACTGAAGATGAAGATGGCTCGATTGAAATAGGTCTATATTTCCACTTAACCATGGAATAACGTATCTGTCTTAATTTTTAAACACACACACACACACACACACACACACACATATATATATATATATATATATATATATATATATATATATATATATATATATATTACTCTTTAATTTAAACCGAATGTTGCGGACAAAATTTGTAGGAGCTAACCCAGTTTCTGAGTCCCACACGTAATGAACAGTGTTGTGGTAGCATGCAGTGTTTTGCATGCTAAGTGCTTGTTAGCGGACCATCAGTTTGTTTACATTAGTGCAACCAAACATAAGTTATTACATCAAGTGCTTTACCATTTCTTAAATGTCAGTGTCTTTAAGTGGTTTTATTCTCATTATCTTCTATAACAATATCGTCTGCAAGAAGTGTAAAAAGAGCTAATGAGTGAATTTAACAGTGGCACAAAATACTATATACTTACAGCGTATAGATATTTTACAGTGTCTTATGATATAGCCTGCTTGCTTAAATGTACAGTATTATATCATTCCGGTTTCTTTTGTAATGTAATTATTGATACAGCAAAAGATCGATTAAATTTAAAACGACAAATTTTGATGACTGAAAACAGTAAAATCGGTTTTGGTAAATCATTGCTGCTGAAAGAAAAGAGCTTTTATCTATCTATCTATCTATCTATCTATCTATCTATCTATCTATCTATCTATCTATCACAGACATTTTAATTTTTTAGATAGATAGATTTAAAAAGAAGTTTACGACCAAAAAAAAAATTGTCAAAGTAAATACAACCAAATTTCTGTTCATTAAACATAAACAAGACGAATCATTTTATCCTGAGTAAGAGAAGATATTCTGTGCAAATGAGAAACTTCAAGTTCGAGATTTGACTATTGAAGATGAATTGATTTAAAACAGTCGATTGAATGTGTGTCTTATAAGTTTCCTGAATATACGATAGTAGAACAATTGAATAATTTGTCTCCAACTGCATGTGTTGACGTTATACAACAGCTGGAAATGATAAACCATATAATTCTAGTGAGGACAATATTGAAATATACTGAACAAAAATGAATGCAAAAATAGAAATACGATATTAGAAAGAAATTGACAGAAAATAGTTCCCTGCTCTTTGAAAAATGCGCTATAACTACCTAGGCATAACTTTCAATATATAAACAAATTTAAAAAAGAAACAGAATGGAAATGCTGAAAAAAAAAAGAGAATTTATAACGTTTCTTACAAGACAAAGACCTACAGAAAATCATTCTTTTGAAATAATTTAAAGAAAATGGCATGACGTTTGCTGTGCAAGTTGGTGAGAGAATGACGTCACACCGATCCCAATGATTTTCTGGGAAGGAATGGGTTGACCGAAATTAAGAAAATTCATTTGAATTTAAGATAATCTTAAGGATCTTTTATTAAAACTTTGGAAAGTTTTCTCCTGATCACGTCTGGTAGAACAACACAATACAAACAGCCTTCAAATGCTTGTCTTTAGAAACATTAAATTCTAATATTTAACTAGACTACAAATTAGATATTAATGTTGTGTGCTGTTTTTTTTCTGCTTATTTTTATTATATACTGTATATACACATTTCTGTATGAAAAAGAAGTGCAATGGCCGAAAAAAGAACAGTATATCTCTTAGGGTGATTTCGAAAAACTGTCCTGTTCCGTTTTCCGATGATCATTATATTGTGTTAAATTGATTTTTTACCCATATAAGAAACTTGCATTTGTTTATATTTCTGAGATGAGGTAGTATTTACATTATTTATACTATTGTCCCCATCTTGCTATTTGTACGACGTTTCCGTCGTTGTATGCTCCGGCCTTCTTCAGGTGCTAGAAATTTCATACCGAATCCTTTATTACAATCACTGGGATATATCATCCTCATTCCTTGCGTTAGGCTCGATTGGAAGTCATATCATGAGTTATCTCCTCTCTAACCCTGCAAGTTACTTGTTCACCACTGCTGTAGCCTGGTATTGAACTCACAACTGTAAGAATCATGTCAGGAACTAACCAACGCCTATATCCACTGAGCCATGTGTCCTTGGTTTGTTACCTTTCATCCCAGTAGACAATCGGCATATAAAGAATCTATTAAACAACGAACACATTGAATGATTATTGACTATTATTATTTAAGTATTAAATTTCTGGAAATTTGATATACGTAGCTCAGGTAACCACATAAACTCTTGTTTGACAACGAAGAATCACAGATGATGATGTTATTATTTTGTTGTATACCATGATCCTTCAGTGTGACTGGTCAATCTCGTATCCTTTCTGCTTCTACATAATATTTGCTCTCTTTGTATACCTAACTGCCGTCCGTTGACACAAGTTTGTTATGAAGGTTTATCTATTATTTCCTCTAAACCACTTAGCTTAAATGTCTCATGTGAGTGTAGAATTGCTTAAGCCATCTTTTACGTAAGTTCGTTATTGCTCTCACAGTTTTCCCCAAGTATCCTAATTGTCCTTCTTCATGTTTGTTATATTGAGATCCGTCTATATCTGTAATCCAATTGTCTAACAATTCTTGCTATATAGAAGAACTAATATTATATTGTATTTCAGGACATTTTCCTTTAATTTTTATCAAATTTTTGCGTTTCTCAATACGTTGCTTTGCTTCAGGAAAGCGTATTTCCCAAGTCTCATGTTCATTTGGATTTTCGTGTCAGACCGTCAGATGTCTGCGATAATACTTCTTAGGTTTCTGGACTCAATCTTTTATATGTTGAATTATTAGTTTTGCAGAAGATCATACATATAGACAGACAAATACGTAATAAAACTTCCTGTCAGACAGTAACGAAGACGTCGACTAACCTCATCAAACCAGGTGACAACGTACTACGTGTATCCTAGGCCGGAAGATAAAGTAAAACGCGCATGTGACTCTTGTTTATGTATGAGAACGTCAAGCTAATCATTGTCCTGTCTTAACTGATCACCGACTTTTAAATCTTGATTTAAACATATGCTGCCTGTAACTGGTGAAAGGGTTCTATGAATCCTTACCCGGCGTGAAGGAGAATTTCTTGAGACGAGTAACTACTATCTCGAATTTTCTCCACAAAAAATTATGCAACAAGCAATTTCGGCTTTACAGAGTCCGTGAAAATATTCAACTCTTCTGCGACTCAGTGTAGTTTTAAATTGACGCCCTTCAGAATATCATACAATTCTGCTAGATTGATATGTTGCAAATCATTCATCGGCCGCAACCAAATCGCATCCACTACAATGCTTCCGTCAACCTCAATCGAAACCCATATGGTGTGAAAACCTGCACGAACATAGATGTCATACTTTTTACGGTTGTGCACCTCTTGCCATGCTCAATGTCATTGTGACGTATTCTCGTCGATATGTCCCCAGTCATGTTCTTAAGGTGAGCATCTGTCACTTCCTTGTTTCTGCCAGACGAGATGGACACTTATTTCCGTTTAATAAATGATACAGAAACACGGAGCAAATTATACACGGAAAAGTGACCCATCATCTTTCCGCAGCAAAATTTCTGAAATTACCTGAATGCAATCAAAGTGCATTTCGTGTTGAAATCAAATGGAAGTTATTTGAGATATAAAATTTTAATCTTATAGTGATAAATCTATTCTTCTCACGTTCATTTGCTAGAAGATTTTTCAGTTTTCTTTTTATAACGGCAATGAAAATCGTACCCTGTTTGAATCTTATGTAGTTAATATTGTTTTTGGGACTAGTAAATTCTGGTGGGACTAAAAGTTTTATTAGGATCAGATCGCTGTATACAAGCATCGGAAAAAATTCACAAACACTATATGATACAATTCCCATAAATTCAGAGAAATTGCCCAACGTCTTGCTTGCATCAAACAATAAGAATCTCTTTAATCATTGTTTGAATATTTCTTTGAATATGCTTTGAGACTCCATTAGTATGAGTTAATTGTGTCAGTGGCACCGGTTTCTTTAATAGTTGATGTCTTTTGCTGATCAAAGAATGTCGTTGTGGTTTTGAAATTAGCTTTGTTCTCTGTTGCAACCAACATAAAAGATGCCATTGAATTCACAAAATTCAAACAAGCAGCGATTAGGAGACAAAAGAAGCATGAAAGATTTTGAATTAAAATATTTAAAATGTTTTTTCTGAGAAATTTTTTTTTTATTTGCAAATGATGATATATCATAACAAACAAAAACATTATCTATACTTTAAGTGAGAATGGTAAATTATATATTAATAAGAATAGTTAGTTAACTTTAAACTGGGATATAAATTACTTCAACTAATAGATAAGCATTTTCCCAGAAATAACACCCTAAGCAAAATATTCAATAGGAATACAATAAACTAAGCTATAGCTCCTCCAACAATCTAGAAAAAATAATTAAAATACATAACAGTAAAATATTAAAAGCACACAACAAAAATAACTCCAACACTAATACCACTCTGCCCCATAATAACAAAAATTGCAATTATAGAAACCCAAACCAATGCCCCATTCCTAATAAAAGTTTAACAAAATCCCTAATATATTTGTGTTTGATTTCACCCATAAAAACTCCAAAGATGAAAAATGTATATCAGAAACACCACGAACGTATGTAAAATGCGCTTTTACAATCACTTCTTCTCCTTCAATAACAACGAAAAATCAAAATGACGCCTCTTTCCAAACATTTTAGGAAGTTAAAAAACGAAAATAAAACACCTAAAGTTAAATAGAAAATCCTCAAACAAGCAACAACTGCTAAATCAATAAAGGAACCATGTCTCCTTTGTCTTCAAGAAAGAATTGAAATCATTAAATACATGAATAGCAAGAGAATTTTAAACTAGAGGCATGAAACCACAGTAAACTACAAATATATCAAATAACTAATCTTACAATCATGCTAAAAATACTGCAAAATCCAAAACTACGATCCCCTAGAGACAATAAACCTTTATAGTACTAACAACACTCTTACATCAAATTTTATCTTTTGCACACTACAAACTATAATCTAATTTAATGTTTTATAGAACAAAGTAATTTTCTAAATACAAAATTAAGTTTAAATATAGAAAATTATATTAATTATAAAAACTATGCTTAAATAAAATATATTCTATAGTTTTTTTTTAATCATTTCACCCCAAGCAAGGCATTCCACTGCCACTATTGCGCTTGGGGATACATAGGGGAAGGTAAATAGAAACAGTGGTTAGATATAGGAAATGTCAGAAAGGGGGTGATATATAGATGGGTGGGTGGGAAGAGTGTTTGAAAGAATGGAAGCGAGTTAGTTTGTTAGGAGGTGTCTATTGACCTTACATTTAAACTCCTGGAGATTGTAGCCGTCGGGGAAGCAGTCATGTGGAAGGGAATTCCACAGTCGGGAAGTGCGAGAAAAGAAATTGTTGGAGTAGAAGTTGAGGTTGTACAAATAAACATTAAGAATAAGTTCAATCCCATTTCTTCCCACTCTTTACAATTCCTTACGCTCCTACACTAATAAACTCAAAGAATAAAGGCTAGCCAGGCGGCCATAAAAACATATACAACATTTTCTAATGTTAAATCTGACTACAAAATTCCCGACACTTTTATCTCCTAGTTTTGGCTTTATCTCCTACCCACCCCACTTCCTTCAAAATTCTAACGGACAATTTACAAAACTTAGTCCCTTATCGCTAACCCCCACCAAAGCCCACACACAACTTGCCAAATATAAGAAAAGAGACCTTTTATTAATTACCACACAACCTGATGAGACATTTAGGCCCGATCTCGATACAAAATGTACAACTTGTAGTGGATATCTATAAAGAAAAGTTTGAACATGTTCTAAAATATAATTTATAATATATATTCACAGCCCTCTATTATATATCGAGCACTGTTTTAAATTAATCATTTGGACCTTGTAAATTTTCCTCGTTCATTATTCACTCGGATAAGATTATATTATTTTAAGAAAAGACACCAGGAAAAGTCTGTTGATTTTATTTTCCAATCAAGATTATCAGTATTTCATAATGAAATATATTTGTATCTACATGCTTATTGTATATCTTTATGTGTATGTGAGAGAGAGAAAGAGAGAGAGAGAGAGTGAAGAGTGATTATGAATCTTTAAACCTTAATTCGATTTAGATTTAAATTTATTTTTTATAAAAAAAAAATCATATAAGTATTCTTCGTTTACAGTTGCAGTGAGTCGTAAACTAAAACAGGATTAAAATTAAATGGCCTATTTTTTCTAATTTAAATAATCACATATAAATATTTACTATTTAACCCAGTAAAATAGAGTGCACCAATTGTAAAGGAGCCAGTTGGGCATGAAACCCCTACATTGCTATTATCATTAATAGTTGCTTTTTAACCCTTTTATATACACTACTGGTCAAAATCTAAATCGGAAGTTTTAAGATAATATAAAATAGAGTTACTTTAATCGAAATATATTTGCGATACGTTTACTTTTAGTTAGAAAATGTAGTTTATCAAAAAACAAGTGAAACCTTTAAGATTTTAATTGATTAATCTAAATAAACAATGAAAAGTTGTTTTTTTTTTTGTCATAAAGACAAGACTATAGATGAAAAAATGATTAGGACAGAAAATTTAGAACTATTCACTGTGCTCGTAAAATCAGACATTTTTAAAATAGACATTTTAAAATCAGACATTTAAAAATCAGACATTTAAAATCAGACATTTAAAATCAGACATTTTAAAATCAGACATTTTAAAATCAGACATTTTAAAATCAGACATTTTAAAATAGACATTTTTAAGATCATTTCCAACATGAAATTTTAGATTTTAAAATGGCTAAGAGAAAAATTGTAACAAAGTTCGAATACGGCAGGATTGTTGACTTTCAAAGACGTGGACATTTGCAACGAGCCATTGCAAATGAAATTGACCGTAGCAGAACTGTCATTGCTAACTTCATTAAAATCTGGATGCGTATGCTTCTAAAAAATAAAGACTTTAGCATGTTTAGACAGAAACATTGGCGAGAAGTTAAGAGAGATTGAAATCTATCATCGAATCAGATAAAAGTGAATACAGATGCTGAATGCAGCTCTGGAACATCTCGACGCCATTTAAATAAAAAATGATTTAAGGACATAAATTGGCAGCAGAGTCATTGCCATAAAATTTGTTTCCAGTTATCAAACCTGGGATGATGATAAGTAAAAGAATGTGTTGTTTTCAGACCAGAAAAAAAACAATCTTATTAGCCCAAACGGTTTTCAGCGTTACTGATTGGCAAAAAATGTCCCAAATTAAATTTTCTCCACACGACACAGTAGAGGTGGATCAATGATGATCTGAGATTCATTTTCATACAATGAAGCTATTGAGTTACAAGAGATAAAAGGTCGGCAAATAGTGTGCGCGTCACATTAATACGTTAAGAAAGACATAGCTAATTACTGACGGCCTTGGTTTATGTGAAGAAATCTGGATTTTCGAACAAGAATATGCAGCAATCTACAACGCTCGAAAGTCGGTAGAGATTTTTATGAAAAACAACGTTCAACTTTTGAGCTTTTCCTCTTTACACTCCATATCTAAACCGAATTGAGAATGTTTGATGGCTGGCAAAGGATGTTTAAAAACATGGGTCGCTATTTGAATTTGTGGATGCTCTTCGTGCTGTACTTTACGCATCCTCGGCAAGCATTCCAGGCACACTCATGCAGAAGTTAATAATGAATATGAAAAATCTAATTATCAATTTAAATCACAAAAATAGAGGATATACAGTATATTTCATTGTCGTTGTGACTTATTTGTTGTGTAATTTCTATTTTTATTTACATGATCTTAATTTTTCGACCAACCAAAAAACACTTTTTTAATGGATGTTTAAATCAAACAATTAAAGGGTTAAAATAATCATTTGTATGTCGATAAAGGACATTTTTGTAATTAAATTTAAATGTTTCAAATATATATTTCAATTTAGGTAACAGTATTTTATATATTTCATTAACTCTTTTTCGCCTGGCCTGAAGATTATATTTAGGAGTATATATATATATATATATATATATATATATATATATATATAATAATAGTATTTATTAATGAATTATAACATTGATTTGTTATAATATCACTACAAAAGTAGCTATTTTGTTTCGACACTTTTTGTGTCTTTTCAAGTGATGTTGTTATTTCAAATGAATGGCTTTAAAAGGTTAAGAACAAGCAAGACCACTTTCATCAGGGAGGCATTATTGTATGTACAATGTGGACCAATCAGAGTAAAGCAACTTTTACTTTGGAGAATATGCGGGAAGACTTAAAATTAATCTTGGTGGGCATTGGTATTAAAATCTACTATATTTTTGTTGCTAAAAAAAAAAAAAATAAACTATATGTATATATATTTTAACAATTTTGTAGATTTAGAAAATTATTAATATTTTAGACGGGGGAGAGAAAAAGAACGCATACATGAATAAACTTACAAACATTCACATATGGAGAAATATTCACAAACATTAGTAAGAAAAAACATATACATAGTAATACACCCATGTATATATACATACACAAATTTCAAAATTTAGTTTTTATCGAGATGTCAATTTGTCAACTTTTAGGCAGGCTAAATTGCTACATATTGGATACAGTCACGGCGGATTCATAAAATCACTGGCCTCATATGAATGGGGTCAGGATAGACAATCATATTTCAATGCATGAACACATAAGCGGGAATAAATATATACTTACGCAAAACCATAAAACAAACTTAAATGCGTATGCATGTGCAAAATGTCATACATATATATATATATAGAGAGAGAAAGTTCAATACTGTTCATATGAAGTTATGACTGTAAGCCTCGGTTTTCATTTGAAATAACAACATCACATGAAAAGACACAAAAAGTGTCGAAACAATATAGCTACTTTTGTAGTGATATTATAACATATCAATGTTATAATTTATTAATAAATAATATTATTATTATTAGCTCTACTTTGTATTGAGCACTTTTTTAAAAATAGTGTTTCTTTGGATGGGGAATATTATTCCACCCATACTTGGTTATATATATATATATATATATATATATGTGTGTGTGTGTGTGTGTGTGTGTGTGTGTGTGTGTGTGTGTGTGTGTGTGTCTGTGTCTGTGTGTGTGTCTGTGTCTGTGTCTGTGTGTGTTTTAAAAAACTTCAAAAATTAAAGATATCGAATGAACGTTTCAGCTAAATAAACTTGTTTAATCAGCGATATTTTTAATGTGGAAAAATTCAAAAGGTTTTAAGATATGGGAAGTTCACTTCTAAGAGAATAGAAAAATAAGAAAAATCGTACCAACAATCAAGGGAAATAAAGAACCGGGATATAAAGTGAAAGAAAACGAAAAAGTACGAGGGGAAAGTATGAGGGGAAGTGAAAAACGAAAGGGAAGGGTATGTTAGAATAGAATATAGGCGTATAGTAACATGAGCCATCTTCAGAGAGGTAGTTTAAACTGAAATATTATAAAATCCACCATCACCGACGATTTTATTTTGTGTTGAGATAAACCTCCGCTTGGCAACGGCAATAGTTACCAAAAATAATAAACGCAGTTCTTAAGTTTGCGATGCGCTTTTATGACGTCACACCGCGGGATAGCACGAAATCACAACAAAATCATGTATTCAAATGCAATGCAATATGTTATTTCCTGTTTTAAAGTTGATTTTATTGAGTGTTGGTTGTTTTGATTTAATGTACATGGCCTCCAATATCTGCAGGTTCCTCTTACTGTGTGTATGAGTAAGGATCACCGTATTGTTGACCAAAATCTGTCTGATATTACCTACATGTTTATGTTTTTCAGAGAAATGTTGTTTAATAGTACTCTGATCAGAAAGATGACATGTAAGTCTACGGGAGAGCGTGGTTGTAGTAGAACCAATATATGTACTAGGTTTTGGATTAGTATCAGAGATGCAATCTCTGAATGGGCATGTAAATTGGTACACTACATTGTTTTTTTGTAAAGAATTCTTTATATCAACACAAAATAAAATAGTCGGTGTTGGTGGAATTTATAATATTTCAGTTTAAACTACCTCTCTGAAGATGGCTCATGTGAGCCGAAAGCTTAGAAGAAAACCAATAAATAATTATCCAAATGTTGGAGAATTTTTGTCTTTATTTTCAACTGAAATTAAAGCAAAAATACGACGTTTAGAACGGCTCATGATTAAACGTAATAGACATTCATTGTCTCTTATATTTAATAGCATATGTTTAGAAAAAAAGATATATATATATATATATATATATATGTGTGTGTGTGTGTGTGTGTGTGTGTGTGTGTGTGTGTGTGTAAAAATCAAAAATAAGAAAAATAAAAAAGAATGATATCTTTGGTTGGAGTGGGAGGAAATAGGAGACAAAGAATAAAGAGAAAAAGTGTAAATGTGTGTTAGTTATGCAGACATGACAACTGTTATCAGAGAGAGAGAGAGAGTGGGAGGAAAGATATATATATATATATATATAGATATATATATATATATAAAAGGAACGTTGAGAAAATCAAACAGGAAAGAAAAATGTGAAACGAAAAGAATTTTAAAAAATGACATCATAAATCCGCTTAGCCATGTGTTTTTCAATAATTTTTCGTTTCTGACTATTGTTGTGATTGAATTCATTCACGTTAAAATCTACAACATGAATGAAAAATGAGGGTAGAAAGACAAATTTAAAATAAGAAGTATATATATATATATATATACGACTACGCTCTCACACACTGATTGAGCGCTCCGGAAGAATGCTAAACTTTGAAAAAAAGAGTAGCGCCTCTAGCATCTACGCATCGTTCATTCAGTAATGAATAGAACACTCTAACTCCTGGCGTATGTATACATGGCATATCACATGCTAAATGTCTGCCTCTTTGTACTGAGCGCCCATAGCTCAGAGGGAGAATCCCCTACTGACGCCAATTCGATCAGGTTTCAATCATTGGTAAAAGCAATTGGATGACTAACTGTAATGAAAAGCTGTGATACAGCGAAACAGAACTATCTGCGGTTGACTATATATATATATATATATATATACGAAATGTATATACATTAATATATACACATAAATAGTGAAAGGTATATCTAAAGACAAGAAATAAATTATTTTAGGAAATCATAAAAATTATACATATTTGTATCGTTGCTTATATTTATTTTTAAGCAGTACCAACACATCCGTAACACATTAGATATAAGTGAATTACTTAATGTAAATTTTTATATATATATATTTATATATATATTTGAGCAAATTCTTTGTCGTACAAAATTTTATAATACACAGGTATAAGCGTAGTTTAAAGGCATATTTACTAAAAAAACAACCGGTTTAAACCCAGACCCTATCAAGTTGATTTCTAAGAATAAGAGACGTGTAAAAAAAAAAAGGAAAAGCTAAAGTCCAATAGCGTTCAAACCTAGCAGCAATCTGTCTTTTTAAAGAAGGAAAGATTGCGGGATATGATGTATAAGGTCTCTAGAAACTTTAAATGATATAATGAGTGGGAACTTAATAAATTCGAGAAACAGTCTACACTCAATCTAAAAACAGAATTCCTGGTATTTATAACATATTGTAAACTGGACGACCCGGATGTATTAACTAGTGGGTCATTGTTAGCAGCCGGAGTTAAAATTCTTTGCGGCAAATGCTGCTT
Source organism: Ascarosepion bandense (assembly GCA_037127315.1). Classification (NCBI taxonomy): domain Eukaryota; kingdom Metazoa; phylum Mollusca; class Cephalopoda; order Sepiida; family Sepiidae; genus Ascarosepion; species Ascarosepion bandense. The sequence continues at coordinate 1,807,540 of JBBBDQ010001347.1, read as the reverse complement.
TATTCTCCAATCTAAACGCTGAGACGTCCTCCTTATGTCGTCGTGTCCACAGCTACATTGATATTTGTGAATTATAGAATTAACATGATGAGGAAGAAAGAATTGGTAGTGAGTACTGAATGCTATTGGACTCTAGTTTTCCTTGTAGTTTTACTCTTCCCCTTTAATCACCTTTCATTTTACACGTCTTTTATTCCTAGAAATAAACTTGATAAGGTCTGGTACGAAACCGGTTGTTCTTAAATTTTTAAATCTGGTCAAAACACATTACATTGCATTTAAATATATGGTTCTCCTAACATTTCGGGCTCTTGCGCGGCGTGACGTCATAGAACCGCATTAAAGATTTACGAGCTGGGTTTGTTATTTGGTGGTTTTTGTCGTTGCTTAGCAAAGTTATAGGCAAACACATGATAATATCGTCTTTGATGATGGATGTTTTTATGTTAACGTCCTGTAACCTCTCTGAAGATGACTCATGTGAGCTGAACAACTTAATAAAAAAATATCCTAACGTGGAGAATTTTTGTCTTTATTTCATCTGTAATTAGAGCCAACATACCATGTTTAGAACGGATCATAATTAAACATAATAGACATTGATTGTCACTTATACTTAACAATATATATATATATATATATATATATATATATATATATATATATATTAAAACTAAAATACTTTAATACTTAAACTTGCATATATATATATATATATTTAATTTTACGTGCATACATATACATATATATATTTATATGCAAATATACACACCACTCACACCCCTATACTTATATGTATATATAAAACATAAATGAATGTATATAAGCAGGGCTCTATAATTAAATAATTTTATTTACATTTAGCAGTCTGACTGGATCAGTTTTACTATTTAATTTTCAAATCTTCAAACAGAATCTCCCTTAGGTTTTTACGTACATGCTTTTCTGTTCTTGGCTATACAAATATATATATATATATATATATATATATATATATATATATATATATATTTGCAGCAATGGGTGAGGACACCAACTGGACAAATTGGCTGACGTCGGTGACAAGATTTTTGTCATATGCAATCGGGTAGTTTACTCACTCACGAAGCCAAGGAACCTGTCATCCCAGACAGGTAGCACATTGAAAAGCAAACCTGCAGAAACAAATGCAAGAGATGCCTATTCTGAGGAGATCCAGAAACCGATCTCCATTTCTAGACACCAGGGAGACCAAACGCAGGTACTATCAGGAGAGAACGAACAACCCAAGTTTTTGCTTGTTTCACCAAAGCAAGGACTTAAAAAAAGATTTGAAAATACTAAACGTCCCAGGAAAACTGAAAGAACGCGAGCGGTGGACTCGGCCAGTGGAAATATACAATGCCACTTAAAATATGTTTCACACAAAAACAACAAAGTAAAGTTCCTTCCGTACACTAAAGCAGCAATCAGTGTTATTGTTCAACAGACGTGGGTGGAGTGTGAACCGGGCGATAGTTTAGTCTATCTACTCCAATTGAGAAAAAAAAAATAATAAAAAAGTAAAATATTGGGAAAAAGAGAAAGCCGGAAACCACATCCTAAACAGGGAACAAGAGATGAGCCTCTTCACCTGTTCAATAGATGTTGGTGGATTGTGAACCGGGCGACAGTTTAGTCTATCTACTCCAATTGAGAGAAAAAGAAAGAAAAAGTAAGAAGATTGGGAAAAAGAGAAAGCCAGAAACCACATACAGTGACGTTCTCAAACCATCTCTGTTTAAGCTTCAAGCTGCTAACAGATCGCACATAGAGACTTATGATACGAACGCTTTCATCATAAGCAGTGGCATGCGACTTGATTATATCGGTATATTTACTCAAATGTCAGAATAACCATGTATTTCTTAGAACATTTGGTCTGTCTAAACAACTGAATATGATACATCTGTATCGCTAGTAACCACACATGTTAAAATACGACATGAATCCGTGTTGTAACTTACCATGTGATTGATTTTATGGACATATTGAATCTGTATACAGAAATCATACAGCCTTTTCAGAATACTGATTCAAAAAAGCATCAAACCAACTGGATAGCCCACAGTTTCTCACCCATGACAACTGCTGCTGCACAAATATGATAACGCAAAAAAGAGTTCCATAATATAACGAACAAAGTCGACATTCGTCTATTAAACAATCCCTATGCCTCACTGCTACACATTGTCCCGAAACCGGAAAGCACGGATTTCCGAGGATGTGTTGATTAAAGGAAACTGAATTCCTCAACCATACCTGATCGCTATTCCGTCTCTCATATTCAAGACTTTACGTCTAAACTGCAGGGTATCTGCATATTCTCTAAGAACCACCTAACCAAAGCATACCACCAATTCCCATAGGATCGGACGACATTTCCGAAACAGAGATTATCACATCATTTGGTCTATAAGTAGTCATCAAAATGCTATTCAGCCTGAGGAATCCCACTCATACATTGTTGTTGCCTTCCGTTATTCAGTATCAGTTTACGAGACAATATACTACCCGCAACAATACCATAGGGATTGTCTGTGCCAATACAATACAGAATTTAACATTTCTGTTGGTGCGTTTGCTTCTGCTGAGATATGTGAGCAGGTTGAAACTTTGTTATTGTGTCTTTTCGACATTATGAACACGGAGATGACACTGTAATTCTACTCAGTAAAACAAGTTCGGCGGATTAAAGAACTGATTAAAGTTTTACGAAGATCCCTAACAAACAAATATCACAACAACCAATGGTAAATTGATCAACTTTTAGATGTGACTTTGGACTTGTCTCTTGATTATTACAAACCATTACTAAATATCTACATAGATGCATTAACATCGGATTCAATCATCACCCTACTATTCAAAATAATTTGCATAACTCAATTTAGATTATCTATTAACTTCAGCAATAAGGAAATGTTTGACAATAATAAAATTGAATATATGTGTTGTGGGATCACCTCTTTTTGAATTTAATAATAGAACCGACTGAGTGTACATATACTTCTGCCATAAGAGAGAACGGCAGTTGGTTACTTGAGAGTTTGGTTGAGTTGTAAGTTGGTGCAGAGTTAGTTGGAGTTGGTTGGATCTAGAATAAGTAACCCGGACATACTATTACATTTCAAGACTTCATGTATTTATTTCTACTAATAGTATTCTTAGATTGACTAACCTACGTTCCAGTTTCTATATTACGTTCAATATATTTTACATTTTCTCTCTCCATATCTGGTTTTGTTCTTTAATATTTTGTGTGGTTCCTCACTCGGAATTCACTCCAATATAAAGGCTTGGGGCATAACCAATCATAAGGTTAACATAGAATACATAGAAAAAAGAAAAAAATTAAAATAATAAGTAAAATAATATAGATATTGTAATGTATTGACTTCCATTATAATCGTAATGCTCAAACGAATATTCAAATTTTTTTTCGAAATTTAAATTCAGAAACCTTTCAATTATTCTTCAATATTAAACATTGTAACAACAATCATGTAAAGAATAGTTACAGCTGTGTCATGATAATAAATTTAGAAACAAATGCAACGGCGACAAATTACTATTAATCCTTTCAAAGGCTAATGTATGAGTTACAATATTGTATACCGAGGTAACATACATTCAAATAAGTATGTCAAATTTTATATTGGTTCCACTGAAAATCCTAGAAATGTTGTTTTTCTCATCATTGAATGACTTTAGCCAGTATTAGATACATGCGTGTACTGTTTCTTCCAAATATGTATAGATATTAAAAATGGTAGTAACACACTCCTTATCACGTTGGAATGTGTAGCTAACCCAATCCTACAATAGGAAAAGCGATAAATATAATTTATGCCTTGTAGTAAAAATAGCAATCTTAATTTTCTTGATAACTCTACCTTATTAAACAATAGAAATGAACTGATGGTCAGATGGAATTGAACACGTATTATAATATGTTAAGCCAGATGGATTCTTAATGTGGATTATAACCTTTCCATTTTCTTTGGTTAGCTTATCTTGTGTCAAGAATAAATAATCATTGTTATAGATTTACATCCGTTATTTGGATACATATCTTTTAAATACAATTAATGAAAGTGAGAGCTAGGGAGGTAGAGTCCGCCAAAATCATGTGCACAGTCACCATGAAAGGATAAACTTGTTTAGATATTGTAATTTTATATTTATTTAGACAATACAAAATTAATTTCCTTCGGACTCGAAACTCACAATCATTGCTCAAAATGGTGGCTGTTTGTTTTCAAGCATTTATTAGTAGTCTAACTTCGACATAGGCAACATTTGCCAAATTGTTCAGTGGGATTGCTGCATGCGTATTTTCAATTTACTAGTTAAGGTACGCCAATGTTATGTCATATGTCGAGAAAATAGCGCACTACAGTAAACACTAACGCAATTTAATAAAAAATGCGAAAGACAAGTTTTTTAAATGTGAATACTTTTTTTGCCGACTTTCTATATATAAGTATATTAAATATATGATGTGCGTTTCAAGATTACATCTTCTCGTGAGAAATGATACTCATTTTGGTGTAAAAGCGTTCCCAATAACCGCTAAATGACATCACTGTGATTATCATCAATGCATTTTCTACACAATGAGGATCTCTTTAATAAAACTAGCATAGAAATAGACAGTGGGTCTTCAACCGCAGCAGCAAAAGCTAAGCAATACTAAAAGGGAGAACCATCTAAGCTTATTTATAACTGGAACTTTGTCTGTGTGTGGGTGTCTGTGTGTGTGTGTATCCGTTACCTATAGACTCCGAAACGGCTGAACCGATGTTCTTGAAAATTTACACAGTTGTACTATAAGTGTCTGCGAGTGTTCTTAGCTAGGGTTTGTGTCGAGGTACCTCCGATAAATATCTGAAATCGATAATCGAAAAAATCGGGTTAGAGAAGAAATAGTCCGATTTTAATCAAATTTGATACCCTCATAGACAAAGCCATAAGAAACGATATTCAGAAGTTTCAAGGTTGCAGTTCTATCCTTGGATGACTTATTTAACTCCGATATTGGAAATCGATAGCCCGATATCCTACCAGGTCTGATCAAAATCATTTTTTCAGCCCTTTTATTTTAGTTTTTGCTTCGGGTTTGACTCTAAGTAGGTATAATTGTACTTCTTAGTCTCAGCCATGATACCATTTACTCAGATAACTTATTTAGCCTTCAAAATTCAGTTTACGACAAAACAAACTTATTTGATATCGATACCAGGAAATCAAAATTTAACTTACATCCATTCATTTTTCTTTCAGTCTATGCTTTCGCTTTAAATAGAAACAACTATTGCTTTTTAGTCTTTCGTGCCAATGTCCAAAGAACCTGAGCTCCAGCACCATGGATTAGTTTTAAAGCTTTCATTACACCCGAGCAACGCCGGGCAATACTGCTAGTACCATATATACTTAAACATGAACAGCAAAATCAGATCAATTTATCCTCGTAAATAAAATAAATGGTTAAGTTCGAAATTTTATGTAGTTCACGCCATACAACATACGTCTGACAAAGATCCGAGAGCACATTTTATTTCAAAAGCAATATAGAAAAAAAAAACATTTATCATCATAACATTTTCTAAACTTTAGAAATAAACATGAACACAATAAAAATATTTTTCCTGTTGAAACCAAATCGAAGTTATTTTCATAAAAGAATTAAATCTAAAATTTCTGTGATTTTCTATCGCCGTTAAAAAAATAACAAGTTTCTTTCAGATTTTTGGGTTCTCTGTAGACAAATTCAGTTATTTGCGATGAAGTATAAATTATTCATTTCAATAATTTAAAGGCGAACTAAAAAACACAAATTACTTTTTCACTATAAAGATTATTCCAGCTCAAGATCTATTCCCCTGGTTTCGTACAGACAATTTTGTCAAATTTTCAGAAAATTCAATTATTCTGCTAAATATTTTAAAACAAAAATTAAGTAGACTTACGAAAGTAGAAACATTTTTCAATTTTCGCGGCAGCATAAGACATTTGATCAAATTTTCACGTGAGGTAACTTCAAAATGCGACGTTGGTGCATCAAAATCTACCCCGATTTATAATACAAACGTTTAAAACGGATTTTTATTGATTAAAAAATGATCTTAGTTTTCAATATGCTACGTGGATAACATTCTACTGCACTAGAGCTAAGACAAGATTAGCACATTTTAGTATATATATATATATATATATATATATATATACTAAAATGTGCTAATCTTATATATATATATATATATATATATATATATATATATATGTAATCTTACGTCTATGGTAAAACTCGGAGTTTCAAGCGTTATGAATTAATCAGCTGCATATTTCAAACAGAGTTTAATAGGATTGGATTTATGTTTTTCTCGATGTTCATGGGAATTAAATCTTATAAATTTAAATTACTGCTTTTTTAATAACAAGATTAAAAATGTAAATATTCCACCTGGTACATGTGGAAAGCTTAAAATTTAAATTTAAAATTCTAAATTCAAATTGAAATAAAGATAAAAAATAACAAAATGCAAGGAGAAGAAATTTCTTATCTTTCTTTCTTTCTTTCTTTCTTTCTTTTTTCTTTCTTTCTTTCATTATTTATTTATTTCTCCCGCCATATTACTTTTAACAATTATGAATTAAATTCTTTTTATTTTTTGCACCTTACATTTTTAATTCTTAATTCTAAATTTAACATCTTAATTTTTATTTTATTTTTCCTTTATTTTAACTTATTTTACCTTATTTGTATTTTTATTTAAAATATATAAATTACAATACTCCCTACATTTTTATGTCAGTCAGTCAGTTAAGCGCATTCGTGATACACGCTTGGGTGATCATGTCTTGAAAGAGACATGAGTGACTGGGCAGATGATTATACCGCAATAGGTTGCCATTGCTTCCTGCGGTAGACTGGTTGCCGAGCAGGGCTATAGAACCCAATCCGCAATAGGCTGCCATTGCTTCCTGCGGTAGACTGGTTGCCGAGCAGGGCTATAGAACCCAATCTGTCCTGTTAGTTGACCCATAACTGGAAGGAAGAGACGGATTAATACCTTTCCCAAGGGTATTTGCGCGTAAATGAATGCAAAGAATTCAACTGGAATTCGAACTCGGCTCCCCGATTTCTAGTTCCGAGCCGATATCCAATGCACCACAACGCACATCCACATTTTTATGTACATGGAATAAATGAATATTTTAATTTTTAAGACTCATGGTTTCTGCCACTTTCATTTCTTTTTCTTGCATTTTAATATTTTTTATTTTTATTTTAATTTTGAATTTAAATTTTAAATTTTAAAATGTCATCCACAAGTAACCGTAGAATATTTAAAAATATATATTAAAATAAATTCATGCTATGATTCTTATTATGTTGTCATTCATCATCATATTTTTATTCCTGCTATGGTCGCTCTACCAAACCAATCTGCGGGAAGACCTAAGGCCGATCGTGGCGTGTTGTTATGGCTCCATTTTATGTTTTTTTCTATCTCCCCTATTATCCCTAGCGTTACATAGACAAAGTTTTCCTTAGTGTGTGGGCTGTACTTAATAAGACAATTTTTTGTATATCTCTTAAGCCGGGGTTTCCCGGGATTATTTCAATGTGTTGTTTTGTTGTATTTTTTATCATTCTAATAGCACCTATTATCACTGGCACGATTCTTATTTTCAATTTTAACATTTTCTTCTATTTCAATTTCCGGATCTTTATATTTTGACAGTTTTTCGAATTCCTTGGTAGCTATGTTACAATCCGCTGGACAAGCCATATCAATTAATCGGCAAGCTTTTTCTTTCTGGTTTTTAACAATAATGTCCGGCCTATTTACTTCAATTTTTCTGTCTGTGTAGATGGTGTAATACCATAGAATGGTGACATCTTCTATTTCTGTAACCGGTGCTGGGTGATGTTCATACCGGTGTTTGTTTACAGATTTCCATAGAGTGTGCACATTGGACAATGTAAATATTGCCCCATTCTATCGTGACGATTTTTGTATTCATTTGGGGTAAGTACAGAACAACCTGAGATTAGATGATCTATTGTTTTAGGTGTTTATCACAGAACCTGAATTTTGGATCCACATTATTATGTATAATATTTGCCTGAAAGTTTCTAGTGAAAAGACTTTGGTCTTGTACTGCAAGAATAAAGCCTTCAGTTTCAGATTTTAATCCAGATGCACTTCACCGTCGATGAATAATAACTTTATTAACATTGGATTTATTGGCACGTTCTGGATATTGGCCATGCAGAGGTTTGTCTTGCTAGCGTTGTTTCATCTGTTCAAGTACTTTATATTTGGCTTTCATTTTCATATTTTTCGCTGCAATAATTGGTTCTTGGCTTCTGTTTTGCCTTTCTACAGAATCTACTGAATGTAAATTTTGTTTGTATTTACTGCCTTCTTTTATTATTGAATATTCTTTCTTTCTTTCTTCGTGTTGCTTGACTAATTGTATCATCCAGTCCTTTGTTGTTTCTATGTATGTTAGTAAGCCAATAGTTGTTGTCTTGTATGATAATCCTAGCTGAATAAGACCTCTTCCACCTACTTTACGGGGTATATATAGACGGTCTACATCCGCCTTTGGATGATGCATCTTATGCTTAGAAAGAAGCTTTCCTGTTTTAGAATCCATTCGCCTGATGTCGTTTAGAGTCCAGTTGAAGATGTTGAAACTATATTGGACAATTGGGAGGCAAATTTATTAATGGCCATGATTCTCTTCTGAGAATTCAATTCAATTTTTAATATCAGTCGTAGTCATCTATAGTACTCTTTACGTACTATTTCTTTCATTTTTTTTATGGTGAATGTTTTCACACTCATTTACACCTAGGTATTTATAAGCTTCTTCTGAATTTAGGTCTTTTATTGTTACAGAATTGTCTAAGCTAATTGAGGATGTTTCTTGCAGTGATCCACGTAAAACTGTAGATTTACCACGTTTATTCAAAATGAAGTTCATTCCAATGTTTTCACTGAAGCATTTTACAGTTTGCAGAAGACCTTCTAGCACGTTATCCTCCTTAGCATACAACTTTGAGTCATCCATGTAAAATAGATGGCTTATTTTCTTTTGTGCTATTTTATATCCACGTTCTGTCTTGTTGAGTTGACTGGTTAGTGCTATTAATGATATGCAGAATAGTAAGCGAGACAAAGAATCACCTTGAAATATACCTCTTTTGGTGTTTATTTCACCAGACTTATAGGTTCTATTTACATGACTGAGGTAAAAGGTTGTTTTCCATATCGACATGCATTGTTGATGAAATTGATGATGACGGGTGATATCTTGTATATATATGAAGTCTTTAGAATCCAGGAATGTGAGACACTATCGAAAGCCTTACGATAATCTATCCACACAGTACTAAGATTTTTCTTTGCATTGTAGCAATTTTCAGATTCATTCTGTTAATAAGCAATTGGTCTTTACATCTGTAACAGCCCCGTTTGCACCCTTTTTGTTCAAGCGGTTGCATGTCATTTCTTTCCAAGAATAAATATGTCTGTTTTGTTGAAATATATGTCAACAGTTTGTATGCTGTCGGCAGGCATGTAATTGGTCTGTAGTTTTTCGGGTTGTTTGTGTCACTTTTCTTGGGTAGAAGAAATGTAATTCCTTTCGTCATCCATGCAGGAATGTTAGTGGGATCGTTGATCATTTCTTGAAGTTCTTTGTCTAGTTTTTATGTGCTGTCTTTAAATAATATAGCCAAAACTTAGTAATTTTATCTATACCTGGAAATTTCCCATTGTGTGCTTTTTCAGTGCACATTTAACATCCTCTTCCGTGATTCCAGCCCATTCTTTTCTGGTTAATTTTTTTTCGTTCTATCTCTTGTGAAATCCAATCTACTTCTTTGTTATGTTCTTTATTGCAAGACCATATTTTTCCCAGAACTGTATAACTATTTCTATTTTGGGAGGGGCTGTCACTTCAATTCTTTTCTAACTATTTCCCTCTAAAATTCCTTTGCATCGGTTTGAAAAATCTTTTTTTTTTCTGTAGAATCTTGATATTTTCCCATAGCGTCTTATTCCTTGAGCCTTCAGTTTTATTGTTTGTTTTAGTATTTCTTTAGTTGATAGGAATTCATTTTCATTTCTAATGTTGTATTTTCTTTCGACTCTTCTGGCTTTTCTAGTTCTTACATTTATTCCTCTTGTCAGCTCATCGAGTTCTGATAATTCACTTCTAAGTTGTTCGATTTCTTTTTCTATTTTTCTTTTCCAAGGTGGATCGTCATGTTTTTAATTTGATGTTCAATTGTTTTGTTGTCGCTATTGCTGATGTATATATTGCTTCATTGAGATGTATATGAGTGTCTTGTTCATCCAAAATTAATTCGAGTGCTGCATTGTACAGCTGAATAGTTTCGAGGCTATGCTTTGTTGGTTGTAATTTTGGGAGCTGTTCTCGTTCCTCCATTGCAATATTTTTTTATTTCACGTATATGGTTTCTGTTTTCTTTCTTAATTTCTTGTATACTGTTCTTGTTTTCCGTAAAATAATTCTGTTCAATGCGTTCTGAACTAGTTTTATTGTCGTCTTGTAACTCAGGTTACATCTTTCCAGCACTTCTCAACTTACAGCGTTATCTTCACACTGATTTGTGTGTATCACGGTTTCTACAGTTGCTTGTTTGATGTTACTACTTTTTATTTCTGATTCCGGTACCTTTTTATATTTTGTTGATTCGTCTATTCTGATTGCAGTTCTTTTTATCTCACTAATTTCAGCCTCTGGTAATCGGTTATTTTGCATGATGTATCTTTGTACATTGGCTAATGTACTTTCTATTTGTTCGTCCAACTTTTTCTCGCCAAATGTCATATGTTTGGCGAGTGATGTTTTTTATAGGTTTGAGTAACTCTTCATGAAATGCAGTCATAACGTCTTTGTACTCCTCACGAGACCATTTTATTTATTTTTTCCTTAAATACACGGTTATAAATCTAGTTGGAGAATTTTCAGGGCCATCATTATGATTACCCTGATTGTGGGGACCTGAAGATTCATACTTTGTGTAGGTGTTTGTTCCTATGGCAAATTTTTCGACCTCAGGTAGGTTCCCCCTTGAAGGACGGGCTTCCTGTTTATCCACTGGAAGAGCCATACTGAATTTTTTTATTTGTTTAGCATTATTATTATTATTATTATTATTATTATTATTATTATAAAGAAATAGTCACTTTAATTTATAAGATTTAATTACCATGAACATCGATTAAACGTAAATTCAAATCTATTAAACAGTCACTTTGAAATATGCACGTGATGAATGCATATATTGTGAAACTCCGAGTCGTTTCATACACGTCGGATAATATGTATACTTATTAATATATATATATCACAGCTATGTTCATAGATTAAGCATTGTTTTATTAACTCCTGAATAATAATACTATACACATGTAAACCTTCAGCATATTTATATTTAATAATTTACGTTACTATATATATATATGTATATTTTTATTACATCTTCTAAACCGTAATTTTATGGATAAACAGTGTGAAATATATCTAACATCCAAAAGATTTATCGTTGATAGGAAATTAAGAATTATTCGATGACGTGTATAATCTTGGTTTTGCCGAATAGAAAAAGGAATGACCACGTCCTTAAAAGAAAAATCGAAGCCGGATTTTGCGACTAAATGTTAAATTGATTTTCTGAACAATGGAAACGATTTGCAAGACTTAATGATCATGTGCCAAAAAACTAAATGGCTATAAAGGCTTCAGTTACGGTCAGCCATTCAATCAGATGGGAGTAACGAGAAAAACGACACAAATCTAACGGGAAAAACTTCAAATCGAGTGGGACGCAAGGTCGCGTTTCCTATTCGTTCTCTTTCTCCTTCTTCCTCGTGTGCTGATTCCGTTTACTTATCCTTCTTCATTCTCAATATTCTTACTCAACGATGCATATATATATACACATACTACTATGAACTCTTCATACTCTTAATTTTCTCATTTAACATTAACTTCTACAATTCATTTTATCCTTTTTCTATCAATAATTTTTATTTTATTCATTCACAAATATGCACATTCCAAACAACATTCTGCCAACCCTCTGATTCCAAACTGATGAGAACCTTCTGATGAAAACGAATAAATCTGTAAGCTGTCGGGAATTCAGTTATGTATGACACAAGGCGGAATCAAATAAATATTAAATATCTCCAATATCTTCAGTCTTAATAAGAAAGAATGGTAGACGTATATCACATAGTTTTAAAAAAGACTGGGGTTTATTCAAACATGTGTAGATAAATATAACGAGTAGGGTAACAAGGCTTAATGTTTGATCTTTAAAAAAATCATTAATTCTTTAAAAAAAAAGTTTGTTTACGTATTAAATGTAAAAATGAAAAATCAAACTTTGGAGCAGGTGGATTTTTGACAAATCTTAACGAGACGATATGCTTCATTTCAGGGGAAAATTGATCTCTCTTCTACTGTAAAGCTCACTAAGGTAGAGAGGTCTAAAATGCACTATATTAGATAGGGGTTTTATATACAAACACCTAAACCCGGTTAAAGTTTGCTTTAATATGTCATTTGAATGCACAGACAAGGAAAAGAAAAAAAGATCGTCTGTTCAAAACGGGTATCTCCCAAAATAACGATATATATATATATATATATATATATATATATATATATATATATATATATATACACGCATGTATGTTTGTATGTGAGTGTGACGTGGACGAAAAAATAGTACTGTTTACCGAAAAAAATTCATAAAATGATTTTATTATCATAAAAGAAAGCCTGAAAATCAGAAGAAATACTACAAACAGCCTTGTTTGTGATGTATGTGATTTTTTTAAATGCTTAATGTGAAATGGAATAAAAAGGAAAAAGACCTGCTGTTTTGCTCAAAGGATAAGGGCTTTCGGATTACGCAAGGATGCAAATTGACTTACTCAAAACGAGACATGTTTCCAAATAGACAACACAAAGTAAGGGCAGCATTAATTTAAGAAAAATATCTCACGTGGAGATTTTTTGAAATAGGGCGTATTTTATATTATCAATATAATCAGAACATATTTTCAGTCCCGACAACGACTGTACATATATAAACGTTTTAGAGAAAATAAAAAAAGAATAAATCCTACTTGTTGCTGAACGACAATCAATTTGTTTACATTAAACTATATATATATATATATATATATAGTTTAATATAATCTCAGAACTAAATCACTGCATGGTTTTCACCTGTTGATCGTCTTTCAGCAACAGCCCTGTTTCGCTGTAACACAGAACAGTTAGACATTCGATTGTTTCTGGCCTGAATTGAAACCTGACAGAATTGACATCTACCTCTAAGCTATCTCCGCTCGGTAGGGAAAGGCGAATTTTAGCTTGTTACATGCACAATGTAAATGCTTAAGTATCTACTATTTTTAAACTCTACAACAGTGCTCAATCGGCGTGCGAGAGCATTCATTCTTAAACGTAATATTCAAAATGTTATGTTGACGTACCCAGTAAGAGTTAAAATAATACAGTTGACATTGTTGTCCATGAAACACCATTGATCTGTAATAGTATTATTAACGAGGTAACACTTTTCCATTCTATCCAACAACTACAGTTTTGAATTTAACGAAATCATTAGAGCATAAGGACATGTATATACACGATTCTGCAAACATTGTAACGTTCTGCAAAAAAGAACAGAAGTTTAACCTATTTAAATTATTTTCTTAAATTATTAGTGTGTCAAGACTGGCAGCAAAGCGCCTGCATAGAAAGGGGCGTAAGACAAGGATGTGTCTTTTCTTTTCTTTTTTATGTCTTTACAGGGCTTAGGCGATCATGGCTTTCTACGTCTCCCTATCCCTGGTTGCTCTTAGCACGCTTTCTCTTGTTACACCACATAACCTCTGTTCTGTTATCCACCAGATCAGTCCCTTCAAATATGTTATCTACTGCTTTCACCTGTCTCATTTCCCTCTATCTGGTCTGTTAGTATCAGGTTCTCCAAGCCCTCCTTCCTCACTGCATGTCCCTGAACTTCAACTGTCTCTTTCTGATGCTCAGTATTAATTTCCTTTTCGTTTCCATCCTTTTCAAAACCTCATCATTGCTCACATGCTTGATCGATGACATCCATGAAAACTAGTGGAAAAAGAAAAATTTAACATTTTAATTGATTAATTTATAGATATTTCGAGATAAATACAGTAAATAAGATAATATTAGGTAGGTATTCGAAAAGCAATAGTGGATTTAATTAATATGAGTTATGAAAATGGCTTGGAAATATCAAACCTATCTTATTTCTGAAGGTATTCCGTAGTTTATGCGCTGAATGGGAAGGAGCATTATCTGGCATGAATTGATTGATTCTTTTGAAGACGATTTCTGGCTATTGTAGCAAAAATCTCAGGTGCTTTTTGAGCAAGGCTTTGTAAGCATCTGCGTTTATTTTCGTAACGTAAGGCATTACCCACGGATCAACCATGGTATCTCAAATATTACCATCTTAACTCATCAGATTTCTTCCTTCTTGTTGACGTGTCAGGCATTGGTGACTATGTCGTCCATTTACGACCCAAATTTTACCCCTAAAATCAGGGCTAACAAGTGTTGCCCGATGTTTTTCTGTGAACAATGACCTTCGAGAAATCAACCTTCATTTTCCTCTTTACCCATTTCTAAAGGCAATTCTATGTGTACTTCTGTCAATCGAGACTTTGTCACTGGTATCACCAATGTTCCGACCTTTTTCTAATGCGAGAAATTGCGGCTTTCTGGCAATAGAATCGCATTTTAGCAGTGAATACTAACGGAACAAGAAGTACCTTTCGCTCTGGTTGATATGTCTCTTGAAAAGATATGAAAGACCCATCGAATAAAGTCAAGCCCACAAAATATATTTAGTGTCTCTGTTTAGTTCTTTTCATTTGTTTATTTATTTTCAGCGTACACAAGCGATAAATGCAATTCAACACGAATTGAGTTTTTATATGAAAAAAACAAAAAAACAACCCAAGCAATAATAACAATTATCACAGGCAAAACTTTCAGCCTTACCCTACTCATAATTACTGTATGCAACGTTTGAAATTCGACTTTTCACTCGGTCTGCCCTTTATTTCCTCGACTCCTTGGTGATTTTTATGTTTCCATCTATCCCTCATTTCTTGCATATATCCATTGAGTATTAACATTTCCAAGTTTCTACATTTATAACATGTCCCAGATATTTTTCGACCGAATTCTAATTGAAACTTTCAGTGACTCCTTGTACTTAAGAACCTCCTCGCTTTGCAGAACTGCGTATCTGTAGCTTTGTGTTCAAGTTTTCGTTATCAAAAATGTTTCTTATATTCACAACGATGATATTTTTTCTTTGGATCTTCCGAAATATTTTCTGACTTAATGCTGTGCTTAGTTTCTGGAAGGCAAGCTGTTCTATTCTAAAACGAAATATTTTCATTGTCTGTTACTACAATTTTCAAAAATGAGTTTAGTATCTACACCTTCTTCAATTACATCTCTCAAAAAAGATGGTCAAGTCTGCGGTTCCTTTCTTTTTACTTACAGCCATACACTGCATCACTATTTCTCGTTTCTCCTCTCATTGTTCACAACTATTGGTAATATGATTTTTCGTAATTTCGCAACAACTAGAGATATATTGAAATGACCAGCCCTTACATTAATCGTGAAGAAACAAAAATTAGTGCATTCAAAAGTACAAAAATAAGAAATTCATGAAATTTGTAAATGTCTGTTGTTGTCCCAAAATAGGCAGTTAGAAGATTATCGTCAAATATGCGGAGTTTTGGTAAGTTGTGTTTGGCATTTTCAGTAAAACCGGATTACGGGCGAATCCTGACTAGGCAAATGTTTCAAAATGTTCATATATATTTTAGATTTCATTGGATATCATTCAATTTAGCTACCCCCCCTCTCTCTCTCTCTCTCTCTCTCTCTCTCTCTCTCTCTCTCTCTCTCTTTTAAGCTTCAAAGGAGAGTCTGTAATGTGATAGGTACTGATCTGGCAACTCGACTGCAGTCACTTCCCCATCGTCGAAATGTGGCCTCCCTTTGTTCTATAAATACTTTCATGGCTTCTGCTCAGACGAATTTAAGTCACTGATGCCTCCTCAACAGGTGTTTACTAGTGCAACCAGACTGGCCACTGGGTCCCACCCATTCACAGTCAGGTTAGCCAAATGCAGACGACAATTCTACTCCTTCAGCTTCTTCTCTCACACTTCCCGCCTGTGGAACTCGCGCCCGTATTCTTGCTTTCCTGACGGCTATAACCTCCAGAAATTTAAATGCAAAGTCAATACACATCTACTAACCACTGGACTCTAGCTCTCTCCCCACCCCTGTATAACCTTCACTTTCTCTCCACCTATGTATCTGTCATCGCACCTGCTTTCTCAGCTTTCTATTGTTCCTTTCTAACTAGTTTGTACTCCTCACTCTTTTCTAATTAATCTTTTTACATTTATGTAACCCCCTGCACATCAGTGGCGTTTCCGCCTTGCTCGGGGTGAAATGATTAAAAAAAAAATCTCTCTATCTTTCACACCTCCACCGTTTACAAATATTTACTTATGAACCAGTTCATCTACAAAGTCAGTTTTTGTTTTCTTTGTCATAAGGAAAGTATTTCCATTTAGTTAAAGAAAGATCTTCATATTTTCTCATTCTGTTTTCATTGCCGAAGCTATCTCGAACTTTAGGTTGTACAAAAACTCTTAAAGAACCTTGTACATCCGATTTTTATATATATATATATATATATATATATATATATCGGAACGCGTCGCTTAATATTTGCAGACTTTGAAGGCAACTAATTTAGAATGACTGCGTATACATATTCGTGCGAGACTTTCTGGACAAAAGAACGCGGTGCATAAAGTGAGTGTGTAATAATATACAGCTGCCGAAAAGCTTCTATGTTCGTGTGCGCGCATGTGTAAATCTGAGCAGCTAAAACCATTCATCATGGCGGACAGTCAATACAATTGGCACGTGAGGCCAGTCACCTAATGTATAAGCAATGCGCTAAAGCCTCATTCATCAAAATCTACCGTTTATGGTCAGTGTTCATGAAGAAAGACAACACAAACACACATGTAGAAACACACACGCGTACGATATATCCACTACATGCATCCACACAATTGTATACGCTCACAAATGAGAAATTCTCAAATATCCATACAAATATACACAGTTGTAAAAACAGAATTGTAAATAGGTGTGTATGAATGTATACATAGTTACATTTTCATAGAAAATATTCTTCTAACATATTTGCTAACACATATATGTCTACACATTTATACACACAGTAAAAAGAATCTTCAGATATTGGAGGCCATGTACATTAAATCTAAACAACCCACACTTAATAGAATCACGTTTAAATCTGGTCATAACACATTACATTGCATTTGAATACATGGTTCTGTTGTCATTTCGCGCTATCACGCGTTGTGACGTCATAGAACCACATTGCAAATTTGCGAACTTCTTCTATGTGCCCTGTTCTTTCAGGACGTAGACGATCATGGTTCTCCACGTCTCCCTATCCCTTGTGGCTCCTAGTATGTTTGTTCCCGTTACTCCTGTCAACCCCCATTCCGTCAACCACCTGATCAGGCCCTGCAAATATGTTATCCGCTGCCTTCCTCTGTCTCTCTTTCCTTCTATATGTCCAGTCAGCATCAGGTTCTCCAGGCTCTCCTTCCTCACTGCGTGTCCCAGGAACTTCAGTTGTCTCTTCCTGATGCTCAGTATCAATTTCCTTTTTGTTGCCATTCTTTCCAACACCTCATCGTTGCTTGCATGCTCAGTCCACGATATCCGCAGCATCCTTCTGTAGAACCACATTTCCGCTGCTTCCAATTTTGTCCTCATTTTCGATGATATTGTCCAACATTCGATGCCGTATTGAAGAACTGACATCACTTAGCAGTCCAGCACTCTTTTTTTTTTCCAGTGAGATTTTCCTGTGTGTTAGTATTTTGCTCAGCTTCTGGAACGCGTCCTTTGCCATGCCAATTCGCCTTCGGATCTCCGTGTTGCACTTTCCATCTTCATTTGCAAACTACGTTTGTTATTTTTGATAACTATTGGCGTTGCCTAGCGGAGTTTTATTTCAAAACAAAATAAAATCGTCGCTGATGGTGAATGTTTTTGTGTTACCGTCCTTATTACCTCTCTGAAGATGGCTCATGTGAGCCGAAAGCTTAGAACCAAATTTATAAAAAAAAATTATCCAAATGTTGGTGAATCTTTGTGTTTATTTTCAACTGAAATTAAAGCCAAAATACGACATTTAGAGCGGTTCATGATTAAACATAATAGACATTCATTGTCTCGTATATTTAACAGCATATGTTTAGAACATTTATATATATATATATATATATATGTGTGTGTGTGTGTGTGTGTGTGTGTGTGAAAAATAGCAGCTCAAAATGTAAAATTCAACATTTTGAATTCCAGTCGAATATCTCCGATTCCATCATATTTGGCTGAATATCTGGATAAACAGGTCTCAATAATCTGCCTGGCAAACACGTATACTGAAGGTCTGCTTTAATCTGCCCAAGCTTTCACGACTATAATTAAATCATATCTATAGATAGTCTGGCAATTAAATTATAAGAATATATACATATAGGCTGACGACACTACGGCTTACTCTCGCCTCGATCAAATATCTGCCGAGGCTGACAAAACGCTGCCGAGCTTGAAAAAGACCTCCAGCTCGTAGTGAACTGGGGTAAGAAATCGCTCATGAAACTTAATACTTTCAAAACGAAGCTGCGATCTATTAACAATCACAGACAATCGGTCCTACCCCCAATTAGCATGGATCAGGCTAGTCTCCCTGAAAGTAAAACACTGCGCCTCCTCGTGTTAACTCTCACAATAGACCTCAAGTGGAATGACTTGTGAGAGTTAACCCGAGGAAGCGCAGTGTTTTAATTTCAGAGAAACTAGCTTGATCCATGCTAATGGGAGGTAGGAGCGATTGTCTGTGATGGTCAATAGATATAATCCATAGCTAAATCCGCTGCTATGAAAGTCGGTTCTCTGTGTAAAGCCAGGAAGTTTTTCCCGTCTGAAAAATTCCTGCACATATACAAATCTACTACCCACCCGTGCATTGACAGCTGCTTAATATCTGGACGGGTGCTCCTGCTATCTATCTAGGGGTCTTTGACAAAATCCATCGGGGCATCTGTAATGTGATGGATGCCGACTTGACAGCTTGGATAGTCACTTTCTCACCGGCGCAATGTGGCTTCAATGTGGCTCTTCTACAAATATTTTCACGGCTTCTTCTCTGATGAACTTAGCTCACTGATGTTCATTATATATGAATTTACTCGAACAACAAGATTAGCAACTCGGGCCCACCGTTTTACTGTGAAACCAGTAAATTATAAACGCAAATTCTACAGCTTCTTTTCTCGCACTTCCCGCCTGTGGAATTTTCTTCTGTTTACTTGTTTCCCCGAAAGCTAAAATCTTCAAGAATTTATATCTAAAGTCAATAGTCGTCTCCTATCTCATTTACTTGCTTCTTCTCCCTCATGCTCACTTCTCCGTTCACTCCACTCTTATCAGTTTTCACATCTTTCTCTTACTCGCTTCCTGACACCCTCTATAACCTGTCATTCTTCCTCATATCTTTCCTATTATGTCACACCCTGCACAACAGTGGAAGTAAAATGTCATGCTTGTGGAGATATGATAATATGTATGTATATATATATATATATATATATATATATATATTAGTCATCCACATACAAGCCTGTTATCGCTGTATCACAGCTCATCAGTGTGGCTAGACGCATCCACTTGCTTCTGGCCAGGATCGAAACTCAACTTTGGTGTCAGTCAGATTCGCTACTCCCTAAGCTATCGACGCATGGAATCAGAGATGGGAAATTTCAACGTGTTGTGTATAAGCTGTATATACACACCCATATTCTGTATTTGGGCAACAATTCTTCTTTTATATTGGTTTCATGAAAAATGACGGACAAGGTATTATTAATTATTATAAGATTTTTAAATATTTTTTTCATGTATCGTATATTTTTGGGAACTAAAATTATGTAAGAATTTTCCAAGGCTTTTGTACTTTCGAGCGCTTTCATCTATACTTTTAGGCATTATCAAGAATTAATTTTGCTTTACTTATAAATAAACATGAGGAAAGTTTATGCATATAAAGTCTTGTTCATATTTAATTAAGAACACACTAAACACATTGTTACCATGTTCATAATTGATGGTATTATGTGTAAGATTTAGTAATGCCTTCAGTAATGCCGGCATTACTAATAAAATAAAAGAAATCCTATACTTTTGGAATTTTGATACAAAGGTTATATTTCAGGAGAATACGTATACAATGGACAGTAAGCTCTGGAGAGCCATGATCCCAACGTCTTGTATACATAAGGTGTATAAAGAAGAATATATAAAGTAAATGTGGTCAGTATTTAAACACAAACGAATTTATTTGTCTACAGAATTTATTTACCAAAATATTAATGAAACATTTGAGAAAGAGCTAAATCAAGAATGCAGTCAATATGTTCGTCAAATCTGATGAAACAAAAATAATCCCACTTTACTAATGGATGGGATAAAGTATGGATTTTCTCCGATATAGGTGTGCCTGTGGAAAAACGAAGACAGCAAGGAGACGGTATTATACTGATATGAGCTGGAAATGTCTACTAAAATATCATTGGATCACTCAAAGTCGATGGAAGCGTTAAACTACACGGTCTTATTTCACTTTCATTAACAATAATTTAATTTCAATTTTAAAGTTCAAAATTTTACATTTTTATAATTATTGTTTTTTTTTATTTCATTAAGACTAGATAGGTTCAAACTTCTCCCTGGTCTTTTGAATAGAAGTAGACGATTATCTTTCGTTTTCTGCTTAGGATGTGGCTTCCGGCTCCTACTAGTGTCATTCTGATTCACTCCTGTAGAAGTCAAACCTTCCAACATAGCTACCTCCTTCTGTCTCCATGTATATAGGGAGGCCAGCTAATCTACCTCATTTATAGGAGAGTACATATTGCACCTTGTTGATTAGTCCACTTTACTATAATGAATCTCCCCAACACACTTTTATATATATATATATATATATATATATATATATATATATATATATATATATATATATATATATATCAATTAAATCACTCGGTGTGTTTTTCTCATGTGATTGCACCAATCTATTTTTAAACAATATTCATCAAGTCCCAGTAGCCTCCTGCCTCATAATGGATTCTTTATGCTGTGAGTGAATTAAAATTAAGGAACATTTCTTCATATTAAACAGCAAACAAGCATTGGTATACACTGATAAGACACCTACCAATATTTCTACATAAATAGAAAAACAGATTCGAAAAACACAAGTGAAAAATAAATAATGTTGAAAGGGTTTAAAATGTCTACTATGATTGATGAACATGTTACTGTTAATATCAAAATTTTTTTCGTATTATGCTTGGAAGTAGCTGTTAGTGAATGACCCAAAACAATATAATTCTATTTTGACGCATAACGTATGAAGTTTGACGAGATGCAAAATCTAAATATTTCAGATTTCTCAGTTTTCCAGAATGACGTGGTTTTTAAATAATGCACTTAAAATAATTCTCTTGGTATGCGCACGCGTGTGTATAGCATAGAGATGTAAATCTTAAATATGCAAGGGAATATTTATATACATGTATATATGTATTTATATATATTATGCATTTATGCAGCGATTTCCAGGTGTGAGTTATATAGCTATATAAACCTCTGATGGATGTCCTTGGATGACAACCCGTCTAGGAGATGAAAGTTTCTTAAAACCAAACCAGTGAGAAAGTAACGCGAAATCGCTCAACTATGTGAAGAAGGGAAAGTAATTAAATGATTCACCGTATTTACATTATTTATACTATTGTCCTCATCTTTGTTGCCATTTGTACGACTTTCCGGCTGTTGTACGCTCCGGCCTTCTTCAGGTGCTAGGAATTTTGAACCGAACCTTTTATTACAATCACTGAGGTATATCATCCTCATTCCTTGCGTAAAGTCTCGATTGGAAGTCATATCTTCAGTTATATTCATCTAACCATGCAATTTACTTGTTTACTACTGATGTAGCCTGGTACTGAACTCACAAGCCTAAGAGTTAAGTCAGGAACTAACCAAAATCTATATCCACTCGTACAAATAGCAACAAAGATGAGGACGAGTGTTCGAATAATATAAATACTGTAAATACTACCTCATCTCAGAAATATAGAGAAATAAATAAAAGATAATAGATACATTGAACAAGAGAAGAGACATGCTTGCCTGATGGTTCATGAAATTTTAAATTGAATACCTCGCTTACTGTGCTTGAAATTCATGTTTAAACAGAGATCACATAATAATATATAATTAATCTTTGTGTTTGAGTTGAGTTTTGTTCAATGGCATAGCAACCTCTGTGGGTTATTTAATGCCAAAAAGGTGGGGGTTTTAATGTATTTTTTAATGTTTGGTTATAGAGAAAAGGTTGATTTAGTCACATTTTAATTAACATTTTGTGATTTTATTCTTTTTTAATTTAGAAAATTGAAAAGGTCTTCTAGTTTTGTATTCAAAAATGTTTTACTGAAAATTTTTTCAACTTCAAAAATGTGCTACGGTAATAAACATTTCTTCAAAAAATTATTTTTGATAATTGGTTTCATTCAAAAATGTATATTTTTCTATAGAAGTATATTTTTATGTATATATTTCTATAGAAGTGCATTTTAACCATAGTTTGTGAGGGTTAACTATTTGACGATTTGTCCTACCACTGCGGGTCATGGTGGACCTGAGAACAATAGCAATTAAGATTTGGTTCCCATGCTCATCACAACCTCTTAATCAGAGGCCTTACTGCCGGATGCAGTTTACCGTCAAGCCCAGGACCATAATTGATATGTAATATAATCATATAATTTAGACAGAGATCATATAACTTTTATATTAGGGGAGTAAAGATGGTCATATCAGTATTGTGTTTGTAATTCTCAGTGCATATATATGAGACATTGTCACACTATCATGCTGGTACTTGTGTTTGGGCGATTACGATCATTCTTTCCTCCTGGAATATGTTCATTAATCATTATGATCGTCAAAACCATAAACCGGCACTAACTTTCTTTCACAGGGACAGTCAAATTCGTCTTTTCAACAAACGATAGTTTTTTTTTCTTTTAATAAATATTATCCGGTCGATAACATTTACTTCTTCGCAGCAGAAAAATTTTGCCGTAAACTTATTTGTGACGTAATCAGCAAGAGTTACTGAGAAAACAACTTCCATTCCTTATCTTTTGCAGAACAAGAGATTCTAGCAAGCCAAAATGTTCTCAATGAAGAATTTCGAAAAAAGACTTTGTTTTACTATAAAACCTCGCGCTTTCGGTAATTATTGATTTATCATTTCACGAAAGAATTTTTTTTCTTACGTGAGGACAGTCATATATATCGCATTTTATAGTTAAGATATATTTCTAACAACATCTGTGACTGATTAACAGTTAAGAATTGTTTTCTGTTTAATTGCAAGCATTGAATTATTCCCATTTATATTACATGCAAATTAGTACACATTTGCACACACATAGACACATAAATAATGCGTTTCAAATTATTAACGAAGTGAAACTCTTTCATCCTATCCAAAAACTACTGGTTGGAATTTAACGAAGTTATCAAAGAATGATAACAACATCGATATACACTTACTCCGTCCGTAAGAAATGTAAGGCTCTAGAAAAAGAAACAGAAATTATGGCCATTTAATTATTTACTTAAATTATTAATGTGTGAAATTATTTACGATAACCCTCGTAAAAAAAACAAAAAAAAAACGGTAATTCTTTTTTTATAATCACACCGCTCCAAGCAAGGCATTTTATTGCCACTGTTTTGCAGGGGTTACATCGGAGGAATGTCTTGAGAATGAGTGACTGGTTATATCAGGTGTTAGGAAGTGGGTTAGCCAAATGCAGACGACAATTCTACTCCTACAGCTTCTTCTCTCGCACTTCCCGCCTGTGGAACTCGCTCCCATATTCTTGCTTTCCTGACGGCTACAACCTCCAGAAATTTATATGCAATGTCAATACTCATCTACTAACCACTTTACTCTAGCCCTTCCCCCACCCCGTATATCCTTCTCTTTCTCTCCCCCCTTGCAACTGTCATCACACCTGCATTCTCATTTTTCTATTGCTTCTTTCTAATTGGTTTGTAATCCTCTTCTCCCTCCTCTAATTAATTTTCTTTCAGTTATGTATCAGTGGCATTTACGCCTTGCTCGGGGTGAAATGATTAAAAAAAAAAAGAAGGATGAGAATACTGATGTAAGTGGAGTGGACGGAGAAAGGAGCATGAGTGAGAGGATGGATGTTGGTGAGAAAGGAGATAACTATTGACTTAATATTTAAATTCTCGGAGATTATAGCTGTCGGGAAAGCAAGTAAATGGCAGGGAATTCCACAGGTGGGAAGTGAAAGAAAAGAAGCTGGTGGAGTAGAATTTGCGTTTACAATTTATTTGTTTCACATTAAAAGAGTGGGCCCTAGTTACTAATCTTGTGGCTCGAGTAAATTTATGTATAAGGGGCAACAGTGAGCTAAGTTCATCGGAGCAGACGCCGTGAAAGTATTTGTAAAAGCGACACTGAGAAGCCATATTGCGCCGGTGAGAAAATGGCTGATCCAAGCTGCCAAGTCGGGATTCATTACATTACAGATTCTCGGTTTTTATGAATATATGCAGTAAATCGGATTAAATTGAATCAAAATAAAAACAAAATTAAAAAGAGTTAAAAATGATAGATTTGGTTACTATGAAATATGTGATACATTTTTAAATGCCTCGGAAAATGTGTTGATCTAACAAACACGTCAATTTCGGAATCCTTTCTGATGCAATTTCACATTATACGTTGACTATTTCATACCATAAGTCATCCTCAAATCTCTGTTGGCGTTCATTCTCATAAACACGTCGCTTCAGAATAATCAACAAGTTTTCAATTGGGTTTAGGTTAGAAGAATCTACAGGCTAGTTCATATTCTGATGTCCACAGGAGCCTAATTTCTGCAGGTAATCCGTACTTTTATGCGTCGAAAGCGAAAAAGCATTATCTTGCAAAAATATGATAGTTCTTTTGAACATGATTCTTTGATTTTTTTAACCAAGATTCCAGGTAACATTTGAGGAAGGATATATAACAGTTACGCACATTTTCGTGTCGTCAGCCACTCTCTATGAACAAACCATGATACCTTCAATCATATTAGTCAAATAATAATAAAACTTCCTTCTTGTTATCGTTTGTAGCATTGATGACGATCTCGTCCAATTACGGCCTAAACTTTACTCAACCATGACGGTCAGCAACTGTTGCCTTAATTTCCTGTGTGAACAGAACATTCAAGAAATCAACGTTCATATTTTCCATTGCCATTTTAGAGACATTTCTATGTACTATTGTCAATGTAAGCTTTTCAGTGGTATCACTGATGTCCCGACTTTTTTCATAAGACGATAGCGAATACTCCTCGACATGTTGTTTCTCCAGTACTTCTGAAAAGATCTTCCCTGGTCTGACCTGGGGTATTTACAGCTTCAAGTTTCATTCAGTAACCATCGAGTGACGCTTACTTGCTCACTTACGCATCTTTGCAATAGCTCCAAGAGACCTTTTCACAGTTTGGTGATATCGTCCAATTATTTTGGATAATACTAATGTATATTTATCTTTTGAAAGATCAGATATTAAAACGTCTTTCTTGGAATAGGTGAGTTCACATTTAGACCTGTAATTTCACGAGTATCATGACACTCCATTATAATGTGGAATACTTTTATAACGAGTTAATGTTGCTAATGGCCACCGTTTGTTTCCTTTTGCACAAAACAATACCGTTTTTAAACAGCCTGCGCATATACGAATTCCCATTATACGGCAAAAAGTTCGTTAAAATTACGTTGACATGGGAAAAAATGTAACCTCGTTGATAATTTGAAACACTATATATATATGTCTATATATATATATATATATATATATATATATATATATATATCTATATATATATATATATACATATATATATATATATATTTATATATATATATATATATATATATATATATTTATAGATAGATAGATCTAAACATATTTATAAATGGAACTTAATCGCTGTGTGCGTGCATGTGTGTGCGTGTCTGTGTGTCCGTTACCTATAGACTCCGAAACGGCTCAACCGATTTCTTGAAAATTTACATAGTTGTACTATAAGCGTCCGCGAGCGTTCTTAGCTAGGTTTTGGGTCGAGGTACCCCCGATAGATATCGAAAATCGATAATCCAAAAAATCGGATTATAGAAGGAGTGGTCTGATCTTAATCAAATTTGATACACTCATATACAAAGACTGGATGCTTCTGTTTCTCTGTATAGGCAAAGGTCTGTTGCTAAACATAAGTTTATCCAGCAGCCACCTTCTTGATCAAGTGCAAAACTATCTCTTCTAGGCAACGTCTTGAGTCTGAGGGCCTTACCTACAAACTTAGAATTTTTTTATTATCAGAAAAGACAGTGTGAGTTTTCGGAATTTCCTTACCTTCGGAATTACTATGGAACCAAGCCGTTTCTGAATGAATGTAGGAATAACATTGTCATCACTAATGATCATTCTAAACACCTTCTAAATCACCATTAGTCTTATCAAACTCTTTAAGGATCTTTTGCACAATCCTCAAATTGACACCCTAACCATGAAATATTCGTAATAGAATTTCTGTTGTGAATACACTGAATGCCACTTCCAAACTTCTGGCTGAGTAAATAGCTGTAAAATATTTCTTATCTCACAGAAGGTTCCCAACAGCTCTAAATCTGGCGTGTCGTCCACAAAAACGAACAACGCACATGCGCGAAATTAATAATATAAAATAGCGGCAATTTACCAATCGCACCTAGTATGTGCGTGTACAGACAGAGAGTTGGTCGAATTTTCAGTTATGTCACAAAGTAAGTTGAGATCTTATATCTTTGTATTTCATAAATATATTCGCCGCATTTGAACGGCGCCCGAGAGCTTTTGAAATTCGCAAGAAATGTATCACTCTACGTGCCATGAGTACTAAGCTGGCATGCCAATGAAAAGAAAAAGTAAACTGTATGGGAAATAGAAATGATACTTTAAAAATAATTATATTTCAGTAGAAAAAGGAAGACATAAAATGAAATCGTGAGTGACATGATTCATTAGAGTTGTTGGAAAAAAACATGTCTGGATTTAGGGATAAAGGCATTTAGATATGACAAACAAATTAGGATATAAGGCAACTTAAAAACAAAACGGACTTTAAAAATGCACAATGCCTATTTTTAAACATATATTCATATATTCAAAGTAAATGCAAGGAATTCAATTAGAATTCGAACTCGTTTCGAATTTCAATCGGATTCTTGCATTCACTTACGCGCAAATACCATTGTGAAAGGTATTAATCCGGCTTTTCCCTCCAGTTATGGGTTAAATAAAAAAAACTGGTTGGGTTCTATAGCCTTCACTGCCAAGCAATTCACCGCAGAACGTAATACTGCGGAAGAATCCTTGTCCCGTCAGTCATGTCTCTTTATCACGTATTGCACAAAACTGATTCATATAATTCAATGTACAGTCATGTATATTTCTGAACATCTATTTCGCCTTCTCAATTTATCATCACATCATCAATGTCTATCCTTCTTAATTCTCTGTTTCTCTTTGTATATCCACTTCTCTCTCTCTTCACACACACACACACACACACACACACACACACACACACACACACACACACACATATATATATATATATATATACGAACTAAATGTCCTGACGATCCGGTGAGTGAAAGCGCGGTCGACTTTTGGCTCATTTTTAGATTTAGTTCGTATCTTTGCTCTGCTTTCGTACTTTCGTACTTTCGTATCGAGCTCTTTTTTGTTAAGGTTTTCGTCTTGTGTTTTTTTTCTTTCAAACACGGCTTTTGCTTTGTTTGTTTCTTTTTTTATCCCCCTTTATCCATTTGGTGTTACCTTTTGGGTCTGACGACTTAATTTAACGTTTTGTTAGTGGTAGAACTTTATGATTTTAGTCATTAGTGATACTGTTTTCTTTGTACGTTTTTTCTATAATAATAATTATATATATATATATATATATATATTCTTAAACAAGTTATTTCGCTACCTTAGTTTCTACAATGAGTCGTGTCTTCGGGCGATTTTTAATAACTGATTTTAACATTTACCGTTTTTCTTTTCAGTAATGATCATTCTAAACACCTTCTTAATCACGATTCTGCTTATCAAAAGCTTTAAGAAACCTTTGCACTCTCCTCCAATTGACACCCAAACACTAAAATATTCGTATTAGAGTTATTAATTAGAATGATTAAGAAATAATTAAGTTATGAATTGGAATGATTAAGAAGTTGTTTAGAATGATCATTAGTGATGACAATGTTATTCCTACATTAATTTTCAAGAAAAACGGTAAACGGTAAAATCAGTTATTAAAAATCGCCTGAAGACACCACTCATGGCAGAAACCAAGGTAGCGAAATAACTCATTTAAGAAGCAAAAATTTTCAAAAGTTCTACAATATAATTGTATGGAACAATTTTTGATACAAATGTGTACTGGGCTAACCCTATTAGGACCAAGAATTAAGTATCAAACAATCAATATATATATATATATATACTTAGTTAATTTTCATCTTGTTTCTATTGTATTCATAATAAGGTAAAGGTTGGTTGTTTCATCACTATTGCGAATTTGCCTATGTTTTTTTATCTTTGGCTGTAAGTCTTTCAACTTTATATAAACCTAAAAGAATCATAGACACACTCATGCGCTATATGTTACATACATATATAAGTATATATATATAATATCCCACACAATAGGGAACACAAGCCTGTCAAAGATTTTTAAGAACAAGTAGCTTTCCGGATTAAAATATATTAAACAACACCAACATATTTTTCTTCAACATCCGCCATTTTCTTGAAGTCAGAGGCATAGCGATATGTACGAACATGACGACCAACTATGCGAGTATTTATTATTGGTGCCTTGGAACGAGATATGATGAGTAGATACAACTTAACAGCCAATGGTTATCACAGTTACACGGATGCTATCTTCTTTACATGGACACACAGTATTCTATACACCAAACCCAGAGATGTTAATTGTTACCTAATCACTAGCTGCCATCTCCACCAACCTAAAATATCAATAATCTTCAGCCAATATTTACGCTTAAAACACATCTGTTCTCAAAATCGGTATAAGACAAAATATATACAACTGTTTATTTACTTTATTAAAAGAATTTACCCACTTAAAATTATCAAAAAGTCAACAATGAATGGTTACAAACAAAAGTAAACTACGTTTAAACAAAAAGAATAATTGCAGAATTATCATGCTTTTTAAATCACAATATTTACATGCTTTTCCATATTATAATATTTAAAACTCTTTCAAATAATAAGGACATATAAGGCGTGAACTAACTTTATATATATATATATATATTAAATAATTTTAATCCCAAAGGAAAAATAGGGAGGTAAATCCCAAAGAACGAATCCTAATTAATATTAATATTTTAATATTAAAAAATGATACAGGTGGAGATCTCAGTGTAATTAAAGTTATAGAGCTAATTATAAAATAAAATAAATTTCGAAGATCAAAACTGTTGAATGATCATTTCAACATGAAATACCTAAGAGAGATTTCACATCTTATCCGCAACCACATTTTCAAAATGAAATAAAAAAGAAATAAAAAATGAAGGTCACGAATTTAAAAAAAAAAAATTACGTCACGAAAGAAATCTGTTAGCAATCAACGTCTATTTTTAGGTTTTGGACAATTTTACTTTTAAATAGAGTTGTAAGTGAAAAAATTGGAAAATCTGGCTTTGTTTAGCTTTACAAAGAGGAAAGGGGTTAAAGGATGGAATAGGAAGTCGTGTTAAATTGAGAATTGGGTTAAAACCAAACAGAAGGAAAAGGAGTGAAGGAGTAAGAAGGATAAAGAAAAAGGAAAGAAAAAAGGAAAAAAGAAAAAAAGAAAAAAAGAAAAATTTCCATATTTTAGAGATGCTCGCTACGTGTCAAACAAAACTAACGTTTATAAAAGGATTAAAGTATTAGAAAAAGATTTTTAGAAAAAACATCAACTTTATCAGTCGCGAAATGGCAAGTCATCTTGGTTTAAGTCCATCCTTTGGATTTATTTTGAAAAAGAAGAATCTACAATGTAATAGATCCTCACTGGGCACCTTGACTCCTGTTACTTTCTCATCTACGTGATGTGAGGTGGCTTCCCTTTGTCTTCTAAAATTTTTATGGTAACTTCTCTGACGAGCTTTCTTCCTTGGTAGCCCGAACACGTGAATTTAAGTTTGCTACTAGATGGGCGGATGTGCGTGGTGGATATCGGCTTGGAACAAGAAATCGGAGAGCCGAGTTCGAATTCCAGTTGAATTCATTGCATTCACTTACGTGCAAATACCCTTAGGAAAGGTATTAATCAGTCTCTTCCTTCCAGTTATGGGTTAACTAACAGGACAGATTGGGTTCTATAGCCTTGGCTGGCAACCAGTCTACCGCAGAAAGCAATGGCAACCTACTGCGGGATAATCTTCTGCCCAGTCAGTTATGTCTCTTTCGATACATGATCGCCCAAGCGTGTTTCACATATGGCACTTAGCTGACTGACTGACTAGATGGGCATGTAGATCTCACGATTTTACCATTGAAATATTTAAATTGCCACTTCTATCCAGACAGTTCTTTTCTGGCACTTCCCACCTGTGAAATTCCTTTCGTTTAATTGTTTCCCTAATTGCTACAATCTTCTAAAATTTAAATGCAATGTTCATTGCTATTTTCGGTTTTCTTGCATCTTGTTTATCTCTTCTTCAATACCCCTGCATCCAGTCTTTTTTCCCACTGATAACCCCTGCACACCAGTCAGGGTCCCGCCTTACCCGCAGTGAAATGATTAAAAAAAAGAAAAGATAAACACGATATATAAGAACTTATTCAGCACTAGAAGAAATAGCGTAAAACTTAGAGGGCATTCCTTCTGGGATTTCTATGCTGTGTTTTTTATCTCGTAAGTTATACATATAGACATTTATAGTTTTTAGATGCATTGATGATAACTTTATCACCATTGAGAATATTTTTTTTTAATCATATCACCCCGAGCAAGGCGGTAACGCCACTGATGTGCAGGGAGCTACATAATAGTGAAAAGATCAGAAACGAGAAAGCCAGAAACCATATCCTAAACCTGTTCAATAGACGTGGGTGGAGTATGAACCGGGTGATAGATAGATAGATAGATCTATCTACTCCAATTGAAAAATAAAAAAACAAAGTGAGAAGATTGGAAAAGAGAAAGCCGGAAACCACATCCTAAACAGGGAACAAGGGATGAGCCTCTTAACCTGTTCAATAGACGTTGTTGGTGTGTGAACTGGGCGATAGATAGATCTATCTACTCCAATTGAAAAAAAAAAAACAAAGTGAGAAGATTGGAAAAGAGAAAGCCAGAAACCACATCCTAAACAGGGAACAAGGGATGAGGCTCTTAACCTGTTCAATAGACATGGGTGGAGTGTGAACCGGGCGATAGATATCTGTAGATACATATTACTTAGTTCCTCTTTCTATATCTACTGAGATATATCACAAGATGAGAAGTACAGTTTCTTTTATGTCTATCTTTTCTGATTATTTTTGTTTTGTTAAAAAATACAAAAAGAAATCAACAAAAGTAAATTGTTAAAAGAAAACAGACAAAAAACAAAATTGTTCTTTTCACAGTTTACAATCTTGTTCTGTCAATATTATGGATAGAAAATGTATAAATTTAATATATCAATAAATACGCCCTTTTAATGCTGGAATATGATTTATTGTGCTCACTCAATATCAGAATAATTTAGTTATTTCTAAAGGAATAAAAGTAAGCGGTAAATATTAATCACGACGATAGAATATCATATGAATAAGTACGATTCCAGCTGGAGACATTGATTCCTCCAGATAATATTATTTAGCTTGTAACTGATTAATTGAAGAATTGATTAATAACGTTTGTTGAAAGACGGTTTGAGTAGTTACATGCGACTGAATTTAAGTTGCTTAAAATGAATACTGACAAAAATCAAATTATGATTGAAGTTTTTTCGAGTTCAAAATAATCTATTAATATATATATATATATATATATATATATATATATATATATATATATCATGAAAATATTTGTAGCTCGATGTATAAAACAATTTTGCTTGGACGAATATAGAGGAAGGAAACGTCGACTTCGATCTCGAAGTGAGATAACACTATATCTAAACCGTGTTAATTTGTTGAAATAACAAATATTTTTTCTAAAGTTTATGTGAATCAAACTTTCATCCTTTAATATTTATTTTGTACCGTAATAAATATCCTTATTAGTAATGATCCCAAAACTTTACACACACACACACACACACACACACACACACACACACACACACACACACACACACACACATATATATATATATATCTTAATCGTATCACCTCGAGCAAGGCGGTAACGCCACTGATGTGCTGGGGGTACATAAGAGT
Source organism: Ascarosepion bandense (assembly GCA_037127315.1). NCBI lineage: Eukaryota > Metazoa > Mollusca > Cephalopoda > Sepiida > Sepiidae > Ascarosepion > Ascarosepion bandense. The sequence goes on along the minus strand of JBBBDQ010001347.1, from coordinate 1,774,647 downwards.
AAAAAAATTAGGAGGAGAGTAAAGAAACAGACGAACCAGTTAAGGATGGGAATACAGGTGTGATGACAAAGTTGGAGAAGATATACAGGGGTGTGTAGAAAGAACCAAGTTTCAAATCTAATTCCCCCCCCCCGTTGGTTCTCTCCTGCCATTGCCGACAGGAACCACTACTTCTGACAATTTCGGTGACATGCATTTGATCACAATAGGCGCCTATTCACGTCTGCTCATACGGAGTGCAGGAGGATCCTGAATTACGCCAAGCGGTTGTTTGCTGTAAGAATGAGACAGCACATAGCTGACCACAATTTTGGCTCCAAGGACTGTTGGCGGTTATGTAAACGGGTGCTGAACAATATATATATTGTCCGCAGAGAGATCTATTTCGCTGTATCACAGCTCATCAGTACGGTTAGACAACCGTGTGCTTTTACCTAGAATTGAAACCCGAGAAATTTGGTGTCAGTCGGCGATTCTACCTCTGAGATATGGGCGATTCTACCTCTGAACTATCGCTCGATAGAAGGAGGCAGACTTTTAGCGTAGGTAAAGTGCTTTAATTCATTACTGAATGAGCGATGCGTAGATGCTAGAGTAGCTGTTGTTTTTTCAATCTACCATTCTTCCAGAGTGTTCAATAAGCAGACAGATCTGTTTCGCTGTATTACAGCTCATCAGTACGGTTAGATATCTAAACAGAAACACGCAAGTAGTAGCCACTTCAGGAAAGTAAAAACTTTAATAAATAGTGTAACAGTAACCTTATTTTTTTGTTTTTAATCATATCACCCCGAGCAAGGCGGTAACGCCATTGATGTGCACGGGGCTACATAAGAGAAAAAGATTAGGAGATGGAAGAGAAGGACGAACCAGTTAGAAAAGAGCAAGAGAAGGATGGGAATACAGGTGTGATGACAGTTGCATAGGAGGAGAGAAAGGAAAGGATATACAGGGCGGTGTCGAAAGAACTAGGGTCAAGTAGTTAAGAGATGCGTATTGACCTTGCATTTAAATTCCTGGAGGTTGTAGCCGTCATGAAAGCAAGAATAAGGAAGCGAGTTCCACAGGCGGGAAGTGCGAGAAAAGAAGCTGAAGGAGTATAATTGTCGGCTGCATTTGGTTGATCTAACTGTGAATGGGTGAGACCCAGATGCCAGTCTGGTTTCACGGGTAAACACCTGTTGCCGAGTCACCAGTGACTTAAGTTCGTTGGAGCAAAATCCATGGAATTATTTATAGAATAGACACAGGGAAGCCACATATTGTCAGTGGGAAATTGGCTGTAATCGTGCCACCATGTCAGCACCTATCACATTAGTGATTCTCCTTTGGAGCCTGTCAAGAACACGGAGATGAATAGCGGGGACACGAGACCATATATGGCAGCAGTACTTCATACACGGACGAATGGTTGATTTGTATATATGCAGGATGGTTTCAGGTGGGAAAAACATCCTCGCCCAACATAGTGACCCAACGTTCCTAGCAGTGGATTTAGCTATTGACTCAACGTAGTGGTTCCACTTGAGATCAGAAAGAGTGTAATGCCGAGGGGGCGCAGAGTATTGCTCTCGGGGAGACTCTCTTGATCCATGCTTATGGGAGGCAGAAGAGTTTGCCTCTGATGATTGACAAACAGCAGCTTGGTCTTAGACGCACTGAATTTTACGAGCCACTTCTTACCCCAATTCACTACAGAGTGTAGATCCCTTTCAAGATCAGCAGCGAGATTATGTTTGTCCTTCACGGCGGGATTATTTCTGATGCGGGAGTAAATTGTGGTGTCATCTGCGTAGATGCCTACCTGGCTCTTGATCTTGTCTGGGGGTCGTTTATGTAAATGAGGAAGAGTGTTGGACCTAGGATATAGCTGTGAGGGACATCAGCATTTGTACAGAATTGTGTGGAGACAGGCCCATTTAGGACAACCATCATTATACGGTTATGTAGGAAAGATTAGATTAGATCAAGCAATCGTCCAGTAATAGCGTAACACCGTAGCATGCATAGAAGGCCAGCGTGCCAAACCCTGTCAAAAGATGTCCAGAGCAACAGCTCGAGCCTCGTCGGACTCATCGTGTGCCTGAAGCATGCACTCCGTAATGGTCGTTAGCATGGCGGCCGTAAACCTGGCAAAGCGGAAGCCATACTGGCTGTCGGAGAAGAGTTTATGGGCAGTATGATGCTGAACTATTTCAGCATTAATTATGGCCTCGAAAACTTTCCCGAAAATTGGTAGAAGGCTGATAGGGCGATAGTTGGATTGGTCTGAGGGTTCACTAGTGTTCTTAAATACAGGAACGACAGAGGAGGAATTCAAGCATGCAAGAAAACAGGAAGCAGAGAGGCTGTAGTATCAAACACCTAGAGATTAATACAAAATGTATTTAGACTGTACAATCTCAAAAGATGCTTAACATGTCTCCTGTTATGATTCCGTCCCTTATTAATACGGTGAGCTAATACTTGGACATTCTTTGTCAAACTGACGGGTTTTGGGAGCATTTCATTTCTATCTCTAGAAATATATATATGGAATATATATATTAGGCATCTACATACAAGTCTGTTTCGCTGTATCACAGCTCATCAGTGTGACTAGACACATCCACTTGCTGATAGCCGGCATCAAAACGTTTTTATTTTGTGAAAGCTCAATCGTAATGAGAGTATACTATAGTCATCCACCTATACTTGTATATATATGTATATATATATATATATATATATATATATGTGTGTGTGTGTGTGTGTGTGTGTGTGTGTGTGTGTGTGTGTGTGTGTGTATACGTGCATACTTATGTTAAAATATAAATATACCTATTAAATTATGGAACCCACATTTATCTAGGAATAAAAAATATTTATTCATATACTATATATACATAAATTAGTATGTTAATCCTAAAACAATTCACTTAATATTCACTCAAAAATACCCTTGGAAATGGTATTAATCCATTTCCTCCTCCAGCTATGGGTTGGATAGCAGGACAGATTGGGTTCTATAGTCTTAGTTAGTGTACTGGAGAAAGAAATACTTTAAACGTCATTTTAGGCGATAACTATATTAGAATAGACGCTCAATTCATTTAATATAAACATTGCGGGTGATGAGTTGTTCGCCACACTGCAACCCTTATCTCACAGAAAAAAAACTTTGCTATATCGTTATTGCTATGCCAGATTTTCGAATGAGTTGCATTACTTAGTATCAACAACTCAGCCTCTCACAGTTAGGACCCGCCATGCTGTGTTGACCGGTTGCAAGCTAATTTCAATTTACTTTGTGTTTCATTTTATAAAAAGCACGGTTCACACGGATAAGATCTTTCCTAGAAATGAAACAACCTCCATTGTTAATCATTCGCTAAATATGTACATTCAGAGTCAACCGATATCTAACCTAAACGTCCTCATAATTCTCTCTAGCTTTCATCACCCTCTTCCCGTACAATGTCACCCTGTAACTCCTTATGTTTAATAGCCTTTATTGATAATAAAAAATATATTATTCCTACTACACCAAAATTAAAGAAGCACCTAATGATTGCATAGTGCAATTGTTGTGCTACCCTCAGGAGAAAATAAATTTTAGTTATATTATTATATATCAAGAGTTAATTTATTTCCATAAGGACTAAATGTGGAATTCATATATATATGATTTATACAATCAATGTCCTGTCAATCTGGTTTGAATACAATCAATTTTGATATTTTCTATAACGTACTCAAATGCCTGTAATCAGATCAGGGACCACAACGCCACTATTTTGTCACTGTCTTCGGTCATCCGCCACGGTAGAGATGGACTTATATTTTCAATTTAATTCTCTTTATTATTAATAGCTTAAATGTTCTATATTTACTGTGTGTTAATATTTACTCTTTGATAATGGCTTATGTGAGCCGAAAGCTTAGACCCGATAAAAAAATCAACAATTACTGTGATTTTTGTTGTCTTTCAACGATATCACCATCAAGTATATCAGACGGTATGAACGTATCCTACACAAAATTAATAGACAGAACTTGTCTATATTATTCAATGAAACCTGCATTAATGAAAAAATGCTGCCAAAATACACACAATATATATATATATATATATATATATGTGTGTGTGTGTGTGTGTGTGTGTGTGTGTGTGTGTGTGTGTGTGTGTGTATGTTTGTGTGTGTGATTTTTTTTCATTCGGAAATGTGTTATTTCTTCAAAATATGTTTTAAATGTTCGGTACCTTCAGGCGAATTATAATTACTGATTTCCCAAATTTTCAAAATTACGACAGTGATTTTTACAAACGGACGATCAAACTTTTTAAATAAGCGAAAATTTCAAAATTATGGAAAAGTTACAATCATCCAGGTTTGTATGATACTAAGATGTATTTTTTGTTATTTTTTCGTCTGTACATTATTTCTGATATTTCATTCAGTAATTTATATATATATATATATTTACACTTACATACATATAGCAATATTTAAGGTTTTTCAGGAACGCTTAGAACCCGTTATTTTCTTGAAACTTTAAATGAGCGTTTTGCCTCTCTTCGAATGAGAAAGCTGCAAATTAAACTAACATTGGCTGAAAAGTGTCGAATGCACGTGATAAGCATTAACCAATGAAAATAAAGCAGAAAAAAAAACATACCGGTTTTTTCCGCATCTCAATCTCTAAGGTCCTGGGTATGATGGTAAACTGCATCGGGCCGCAAGGCCTCTGATTGGGAGGTTGTGAGGAGCATTGAACCATCTCTTAATTGCTGTAAATAGTTAACCCTCAAACTGGGGATAAAACATTATGAAAGTATGAAAATAGATTTTTAGAGAAAAATATACATTTCTGAATGAAAACTATTACCAACAATACATGATGAAATTTGAATGAAAACATTGTTACCAGAAATACATTTTTTGAATAGAAAACTAGAAGACATCTTCTGTTTTCTTAAATTAAAAAAGATATTAAAGAAAACAAACTTTTCATCAATCTCTGACTAAATCAACCTTCTCACTATAACCTAACATTAAAAAAATACCTTAAAACCCAAATTTTTGGCATTAAATAACCCACACATTTTGATAAGCCGTTAAACAAAACTCAAACTCAAACTCAATATCTAATGAAGCCTTAATAAAAGAGAAACCTGTTACATTGTAAACGTTTCATGTTTGTTCTCTTTCTTATCATATGTTTGTTTGTATGTATACATGTATTAGTGTTGAGTAATTTAATACCGAAATAGAAAACAAATCTGTGTAATACTTTTACTTCTTCAGAAAAATTCAACGAACGAATTTTAATGTTTTCATTGATGTAATAATGTTTGATTTTTTTGATAGTTTTCATTTATTCCGTCAGCGAATTTTACACTGTTCAAGTTACGGCTCCCCTCCATCTCACAATTTTGGTTCATGGTGACATTCAAAGAAGAATAGTGCAGTGGCTCACTGGTTCCTTTTGCAATGACGATTTTGCGTTTAAACCGTTACTCCTCTCGAAAAAGCAAGATCTTCAAGGCAACGATTGTTTCGAAATCACAGTTATTTTCCTCCCAGTATTTTGAGGCGTGCGTAGTTCAGACTATATGCGTCACTGACAATATCCAAATGAACACATGGCTTTACATTTGTGGACGGCTTGTCGTTCCTTAAAAGTTTTCATTGTTGAAAGCACATCGATTTCAGGTGTTTACTCAAAGTTTTTCTTTTTTTACTCAAAGTTTTAAATATGAATGACAAGGTAGTGGTGTTTTAAAATGAAGAAATATTATTTTTCTTAATATGTTTTTGTTACTTTTTTTTTTTCATCATTTAACACCAAGCAAGGCAGTTTTACTGCCTCTGTTGCGCAGGGGGTTACGTAGAGGAAAGTTATGAGAAAGAGGTGTAGGTTATAGGAGGTGTAAGGAGGAGGGTAATCGAAGGATAAGAACAGAGATGTGATTGGGGAGGATGGAGAAAAGAGCTTGAGAGAATGAATGTGAGTGAGTGAGATAGGAGATGATTATTGGCCTTACATTTCAATTCTTGAAGATTTTAGCTCTCGATGAAGTAAATATTCGAAAATAATTCTAGACGCGGGAAGTGAGAGAAAAGAAGCTGTTAAAGTAAAAATTACGGTTACATTTTATTGGCTTCACTTTAAAAAGGACCTAGTTGCTAGTCTAGTAGCTCAAGTAAAGTTCATCGGAGCAGAAACCGTGAAAGTATTTGTAGAAGAGACACAGGGAAGCACATCACGCCAGTGAGGGAGTGACTGCATTCTAGCTGCCAAGTTGGGATCAATCACATTTCGTACTCGAAACCTAAATAACCGTATTTTTCGGAATTAATTTTTTTATTCGGCGTTATTTATTACGATTAACGTGCTTTTTAAACTGCTTCATGAATTTGGGTTTCAATCACAAATGTTAGGAGCTCATTTGTGAGTGTAAACTTTTTCTGTAGTTTGTGTTTTTCATGATAAAACTTTATTAGTTTGAATTTTGAAATATTGATACATAATATTTTATTATAGTTTTCATTTGTAAACGAGTTATTACGAGACCTAGGTTTCTAACATGTGGTGTCTTCAGGCGATTTGCAATAACTGATTTTTAAAGATTTTTTAGGAATGCTCACGTAACCGGGATTTTTTAGAACATGCAATTGTATGCCCTAATAGGTATGTTATGATAGGTTTACATTTCGTCATAATTCCTGTTCTTTCATTCAGTAATTGATTTTTTGTTTGGGAATAACATACTATCTAACTTTGCTTCCTGGAACAGTCTACATATTTTGCAACCACTGTAAGGCTTGGCTGTTTTTACTATACTCCACGTTATGTCTGGGACTTTTTTATATTTTAATTTTCATTTCCACACGTCCCTAGTCAATTTTTTACAAGTTTTTAAATGTACTAGTTTAAATGTAGACCTGTGATTGACTCATCTGTTCATAAAAATATATTTGGTTGATCCCAAATATGTTTTCTTTTGTCCATTTAAGTCAGGTACTTTTGCCTTTACAATAATTATAATTTTGAAAATTGCGAGTTCAAAACAGTCGCCGTTGCATGAGCGTCCTTAACAAAACGGTAAAAATCACTCATTGCGAATTGTCTGAAGACACTACATAGTAGAAACCTAGGTTGGGAATAAATAGTTTAAAATAAAAAATATTCAAAAGTTCTACAAAAATTGTATTGAATTCTTTTTAATACAACTGTGTACTGATTTAATTTAATAATTACAGTAGCAGTCATAATGTAAGGAACGGAAACAACAAAGATATATATATATATGTGTGTAAATTTAAAAAGTAATACATGATTAGCAATGAATTTTTTACCGAATAAAGATTAGGGTGTAATGCATAAATATTATACAAAATTACACAAATTTACATATGTTTTTAAATAAAGATTAAATGGAACAAAGAAAATAAACTACTGGACAAAGGTTAAGGAACGATCTGGTTATTACTTGACTGTGAACAAAATATCAACAGAATTTGATATTTGGTATACATCCCCTATTTTCAAAGACTTCTCTGCATTGTCAACCAGATGATCTAATAAATTTCTTGCAAAAATTATCAGTAATTCCCTCCCATTCGTCTTTTATAACTCCCATAGGTGATCCTGGTTTTTCAGATTTCTTTTCTGAGCCCTTTCTCCAATTATCTTCCAATCATTTTGTATTGGGTTCAGGTCGGGGCAGTTGGCTGGCAACTTCATTAATGCGATTCCCTCTACTTCAAATAAACCCATAACCATTTGGGCCTTAGTCATGGTGCATTGTCCTGCATGAAAATAGGAGATTCATAAAGATTAAGGTGTAATCTTTACACCACATGTTGATGAAGAAGCCTTTTGTAAATCTCAGCCTTGATATTGTCAAGGTACGCGGATGATAAGGCCAACTCCTGCAGATGAAATCATTCCCCACACCATCAAACTGCCACCACCAAACCAAACGGTTTATTTGACACATTGAGAAAACAGACTTTCACCTGTTCTGATGCGTACGTAAGTTTTTCCCTCAGAACCAAATATAGTAAACTTGGACTCGTCACTGAAATGAACAGTATCCCATTGTGCGTCAGTCCAAACAACATGTTCTCTCGCATACTCCAAGCGTGCCCTTTGGATTTGCTTTGAAATGAGAAGCTTCAAAGCTGGAATACGGGCATGCAATCTTGCATTTTTTTAACCCGTGAGCAACCATTTTCTCTGAGATCTTATTATCTGTCTTCATTAAATTTACGGACAATTGATGTAGCAGAATAAATCAGTTTTTGTAGATATTCGAACAATTTTTCGATCTTCTATTTGCGATGTTTTTGGAGGTCTGTCGGTTTTTGGTTGTGCATCTAACGTTTCATCCGTTTTATACCTGTTAATTACACGATGAACGACAATTTTAGACTAATGAACAATAACAGAAATTTCCAAAATTGATTTTTTTCTTGATAGCGATAAGGAGTTTTTTTCTTCAGATGAGACCGTTTTGCGTGTAGAATTTGCCATATTTCTTAAAAATAAAGTCCGAATGATAAATGAACTTTCACTTATTGTTGAAAAGTTCAATCGATTTTTTAACAATGTAAATTAAAGGTTTATGCAAATTATTAACATCGTTACTTAACTTTTGTTCAGCAGCTTATTTCCTTTGTTCCATTTAATCTTTATTTTTAAAAAAATATTATATAAATTTGTGTAACTTTTATAATATTTATGCATGACACCCTAATCTTTCTTCGGTAAAGATTTCATTGCTAATCATGCATTACTTTTTAATTAATACAGTAATTTATGTTTTTGTTATTTCCGTTCCTTATATTATGGCCGCTACTCTCTATATATTAGCAAACCAGATTTATCGCGATTGGGCTGATATAGCCAAGACAGATTAAATATAATATGCCATTTGTGGTTCCCTATATTTTCTTTTGGTGCATCCATAAGGGTTGGTTTAATATACACATATATTTACTAATCTTCCTAGGATACGCTGTGTGTTAGTAAAAATTAGAATGAGGTTTACATTGATCATATAGAATTGTTAATCACGGATAAAGATTCCAGTTAGCACTAGTGATTTAATATTAGCAGTAGAGGGAAAGAGAAATAGTTTAATATATGTCCGTCGGCTATTTTTAATTAAATAAATATGTTTGGACTAGACAGTGATTTCTCGTTCCGAGCCACTAGCTACCATGCAAATGTCACCCGTGAACATATATATATATATATATATATATATATATATATATATATATAAAGAGTTAATTAAGAATATATGCGCATATACTTTTAGGTCATTTCTGCTGTAGGTCACCGGAATATAGAACCAGTTAACTTGAATTACTCCACCAAAAACGTTTTGTTACCTGGTAGAAAATATTATCTAGTGGTACTTTTACACAAGATTGAAGCAACCGGAGATTGGTGTAATGCTGAAGTGCATGAAACTCACAGTGTTGCATAAATCGTAGGTTAATATATATATATATATATATATATATATATATATATATATATATATATATATAGAAGAAAGTTGCTTAATGGTTAAATTGCAAAAAGCAATCTTATTAATTATAACCCAATTATAGGGTTCCATCTAATGAAATTATTTACTTACAGAGCCTATATATATATATATATATATATATATATATATATATATATTCTAGGCATCCGCAGACAGATCTGTTTCGCGGTATCACATCTCATTAATACAGTTAGACATCCGATTGTTATTACCAAGAATTGAAACCCGACCGGCAATTCCACCACTGAGGTATCAGTGCTCGTTTGGAGGCGGGTTATATATATATATAGTATATCGATGCAGCAAGTAATTTTCTAAACATATTCTATTAAATATAATAGACATTCATTGTCTCTTATATTTAATAGGATATATATATATATATATATATATATATATATATATATATATATATATTAATTATTATATCAATTATTTAAAATCGCCTGAAGACACCACTCATGGTAGAAAGCAAGGTAACGAAATAACTGGTTTAAAAATTAAATATATATATATTAGTCATCCACATACAAGTCTGTTTCACAGCTCATCATTGTGGCTAGACTCATCTACTTGCTTCTGGCCGGATATCGAAATTCGACCAATTTAATTTCATTGAGAGTCGCTACCCACAAAGCCATAGGCGCATAGAATCAGAGAATGGACATTTTTACGTCTTGTATATAAGCACTGTATACACACGCCAGTCGCCGAAAGAACTCAATCCATTTCTGAAGATTAATGCATGTATCGCATAAGTGAAAAGTGTTTTTAAAATTTTCTTCTCTTGGGAGCTCAATCGTAATATATATATATATATATATATATATATATATACACACACACACACAGACACACACACAGACACATATATATATATATATATATATATATATATATATATATATATATATATATATATTCTAGTAGTGCAAATAATTTTTTGTGCACGTGTGAACAGTAAAATAGCACGTGTTTTGTTTCGTTTTTTGGTGGAGTAATCTGTGTATACTTTAGTTAACTAGTATAACTCAATGTGTATGGAAATGGTGCAGATAATTAGATTTAAGAAATGACACGATCAAAAGAACTTCCGTAATAGAGGCAAGAACGTTCGAGTAGACTTCTGGTTCGGTAAGATGAATCCTGCTATCAGCTCTCTGGACGTCTAAGGCACCGGGGCCAATGTTGAAATCGATAAGCATCTGCCTACAGTGCGTTAAAATCTGACCTATGTCAGTCTTTATGGTCGAACGCTTAGAAAAACACATTACTTACGGAAAAACACAAGGCACGGTACAACTTTGCCAAAGCTCATATTGATAAGCGAGAAACGTTTTCGCAAAAGATTTTATGGTCAAATGAGCCCAAAATAGAGTTTTCTGTATTTCTGTCGGGATCCTTATATGGCTATTGAAGAGAAGAATTTTTTTCCGACAGCTGAACATGGCGACAGCAGCATTATGATTTAGGAGTGTATTGTTGCAGCAGGAACACTCAAAATAGTACTCATGGACGCCACAATAAACTTTACAAGATACCAAGCTATGTTGAATAAAATTTTCTTGCCCTTAGTTCGAAAGTTACGTTCAGTTTGGGACTGGATCTCACGACAAGACAATGATATGAAGCAAGAAATAAAATATCCGTAAGACTGGCTTTGAGAGAAAAAAAATCCAAGTATTGGTACGGCCTAGCCAAAGACCTTAACTAAAGATAAATATGGAGACAGCATAAAACTGAGTATACTTAAAGATGCCGATAATTCTATGGAATGAGCGAATAAGAACTATTAAAAATTGTCAAAAAAGCTCACTTAAAATCATAAAGAGATAGTTGGAGTTCTTGCAACGCTTAATGAGGACGGAGTACATAGAAAACTTGACCCTCACAAAAGAATTATACAGTCAAAAAGTGACAGGATAATGCAATGGCTAACATAACTGACAAGCTTTTCTGAATGGGTGGCGGAGTGAGGAGACATTACTTGTCAAATAAAAAAACCTCCCCTAAAGAATAGGAAGCTAAAGGATTCGATCTCGTCTCTCCGATGTTTCACTCCGAGCCGATATCCATTTCCCCAAAATGCACATGCATTACCAATGTTTCAAATAGGATTATGTAGCTCAATGTTTAAAACAGGGTTATGTAGCTGAATGTTTATAAGGTTATGTAGTTGAAACTAGTCTTTCAACAGGTTTATTGCGCATTCCTTGCCTGTTACAATTTCTAAGGAAATGAATGAAAGGTATTACTTGCGAAATGTCCTTTTTATATATACGTTATAGCTCTCCCAGATCATATGGTTTCATAGAATTCGTTTGCATATAACGACAGAGGTTTTATCAGTATTTCCAATTTCTATCTTCTAATTCGAGAGCAGCTCGTATTCCACAACATGATTAAATAAACGGCATTAAATAATCGGGCAACGGGACAAAAACAAGGTTAAAAACATGTGGTGAACATTAAATTCATTGAAAATGATTAGCAGTAGAGTTAGCGTGTAATCAGTGATCAAATTGTCAAGTGAATTTAATTTGAAAGCAGAATTTAATTTGGAAGAAGAAACTCAATCAGTTTTTCTTTGGGATACTTGAAAATTTACTTAGCGTTTTACGCTCTTTCTAGAAAACGTCTTATTGATTGAGCATTTCTCTGATACTAAATGAACGGAAGTTGGTGATATTCTCAGCTCATTCAACAACGGTATTTCAGTATAAAGTTTCGTTTCTCAATGAGTTTTTTAACTGTTTCTATTAAAGCCTGAAGAGAAAATAAACAAAAGAAAGTTAAGTTAGATTAATTTTATTCAAAATAGTAGCTAACATTGCCATTTTTTAAATTGTGTACAGCTCTGGTCAAAGGTTTTGCTACACCATAAAAATCCGAGTTATCGATAACAAAACACAACTATTTTTGCTTTAGCATTTTAAAATAATAATTGAAATTATTTCAAAGTAAAACAATTATTTATTATGATGTATGTTAAATTTTGATGTTAAATTCTATACTTTATGTGCCTTCCTCTATTTTCAAGGACAAGTTTTATTCGCTCTTGTTTGGCAATCTGACGACAGCTAAAACCGGATTTGTGTAAAGCAACGATTGAATATTGTTTGGATTCGAAACAATGACATTTTCTTATTTGGATCCCAATTAGATATACATAATGAATAATGCGGTTAAAAAAGAAAAAAAGAGAATTACTGTCCAATCTCTTCTCCTCGCTTCTCTTTTCACTTGACTCTCTGCCGAAAATGCTGTTCAAAAGGAAAATATGGTCCAACATCTACGCTTTTCCATTTTCTTCATTATTTTTGTATAAATACAAAAGATGCGGCACAAGGCCAAAAGAGGGATGGGGAAAGACTGGTCTTCATCTGTCTTACATTAACTTAGCTCACTCTCTGACCCAAGCAGACAATACAATATCCCTTGTACCAAAACATCACATTCTTACGTACCATTCTTACGACAAACACCATAATGCCACAATACACTCTGTGAAAGTAACTAAACCCATCTGTACAATTTGTCTGTGGTGGGGGGAATAACATTTAAAATTGATAACCCCAATAATTTTTATACAATGAATGAAAATATATACAAAAACTAAACAAAATTGATATTCGTAATAAGCCTCCCCACCAGTCTCTAGCCGTGACAGAAACATCAGTTAGCTGGGCGAAATTCTAGCAGATCCCAACCAGTCATACACACAAACACGCACACACGCAAACACAAATACGAAGATAACCACACCCGAAACGTAAAATTCCCCGCATCTATCAGGGAACTGATATCTCTAGTCACCTAAAAGGGCTGGGGAATTAAACCAAAATGGGGACGACAAAAAAATAAAAAGTGGGGCCGATGACCATGCATACACTAGCTAAGTTTAACCATCGTTAAAACATCGTTAAAACATAAAAAACTAAACGATCCTACTTTCGGGAGCGGTTGAAAATGTTTAGTCCAGGATCCCCAATATCCTGATGCCTAACCGTCATCAAAATGCCACTCCAAATCAGCTTCTTTCACTCGACAGATTCGCGCAAGATTTACCCACCTTTTGCCAAATTCTGATGGAGGGAGTCGTCGCCTTTCCGTCCTGATTTTGACTTTAAGCTGATGCTTAAAGAACAAAATCAGTTGGGAAGAGGATAACTTCTCATCCCCATAGAATTCCTTCTGTCGTGTCGACCATATCACGACTCTCATAACACCTAATAAGCAAACGATCACATAATGCTCAGTCCTAGTCAACGACGGCACCACATTGCTACAAACAGAAGCGACTTCCAGGACAGAACTTTCTACGCAGCATGCGAACCATGAAGTCTTCAAGCCACTTACAAAACGGTACTACGACACTGCAATGAAAGAAGGCAGTGAGACAAGTTTCGACCACCGACTCACCGCAGCGAAATCAGTTTGGGGAAACAACCAAACCCACTACTTTAAGCTTCTTGCCGACCCAGACAGCCTTTCGTATCACCAGCCAGGTGAGGGATACTTCGTTGTTTGTGAGGCATTTCAACCCGGGCCCCCAAGGCCATATAGAGCGTGCCTCCTGCTTCGTCAAACCGAGCTTGTCGATCAGATCATGCCGAAAGGCCCCCCTCACTAGCACCCGATATAATGCTCGAAGTGACAAAACCTGGATGCCAGAGAGGCCAACTGTCGCCCGTAAGAGAAAGCTGAGTGTTCGCTGGCATTAACGATAGAAGGAGCATTCGCCTCGAGGTAAACGGCCGGCCTCGTATTCGCACGAATGCACACTTCTTAGGGATGGGAAGCTTTTGCGGGCATCTTCCTTCCAAATTAACCATTCTCATCCACTTGCAAACACATTCGGTCTAGGAAGGCAATGCGAAGCGTATGCCGACGAATTTCAACGCTAGGCATTCCCAGACTGCCCTCAGAAGGATCTCTTCCATTTTCTTCTCCCCAGAAAGAAAAAAAATATTTCCTCTCATTTTATAGAGTCGAGACCTCGCTCATGCATATCGCTTAAAATTTGCATAAACGAATTAAACATCCTCTTTATTGATTATTCATGGTTTCACTCACTTTCGGTATTCAAAAATATCTGAAACTATACTTTTACATAGTGTTGCAAAACGTTTGGCCAGAGCTGTATATTTTAATAGATTTTCTCTCTCGCTACATTAAACAAAATGAAGGGACATATAACTTAATTTCAGTTCTTTTAACTTAAATGTAAGGAACAATCAAATTAATAATGGAAACTCTTTGTAATCTACTAAATCCTATTCAAAAGCGACATTTTAAAAACACTGCAAAAACATTAACACATTAAGTTATAAATTATAAGTTATACTGAAACTTGATCAAATGAGCACCAGTCAGTCACATCAGGGTCAAATCTGACATTACTTAAGGCATGTCCAGCTTGTTCTTTGAATGTTTCTTAACCAATATTGGCTATCAGATTTTTTAAATTTGAGCCAGAAGCAAAGAGATAATCCAGTGTAAAAACCGATCCTTACCTACTCCGAAGAACACCAGCGTGATTTCATCTCCCGGAAAGTGATAACCCCAGATTTCTGTAACGGAAACGTTGGTATTCCTGGTTAGAAACCTGTTACAGATGGTGGGCTTAATGTTCGAGTCCAAAGAGAAAGCTCATTAGCAAAGAATATTCTTCCTCAAACTTTTTGAGCTGGTACGACAAATATCACTAACACAGAACTGAATCAAACAGTTAACACAACATCACTTGTGAACTACTAACAGCCAAAATTAATAGATCAGGGAAAATAAGGACATGGTTAAGATGCTAACATTTCACATTACTTCAAATAATGTTTAGGAAAGAATACCACAAAGAAGACTTCTAGAAACGAGAAAACAAAAGAAATTAAAACCACAAAGATAAAAAACCATGTTTTCTCAAAGATTATTCTTGGAGTAAGATTTTATAAATTTCAACTTACAGTAAAATTGGCTGCTCGGTTCAAAAATAATGAATATTTCCTTATAAAGAAACGACTATTATTACCATTAAAATTGGGAAACCAGAATTCGCTTTCGCAGGTCTTTTTCAAATAAAACTCTCAACTTCACTCTAAACGACACACTTGTAAATAGGAAATTATTTCTCAACTAATTTTATGGGAAACTTTTTTCTTTGCTGGTATTCATAATTCAATTGTGAAATAAGTCATTACTTTCTGAAAAAAAAATAATATAAACATAATTATCCACATATGATTTGAAATCGTGGGATTAATCATTCCGCAAATAGAATGATTCAAATAGATGAATATCGTATGCTTTAAGTTTACGTAAAAATAACTTGGTTTGTTAGTTTATCTTGCTTACTCAAATGTATATAATACCTTATCGTTTTTAACAATGTTCCAAATTTCAGATAACAATAATGACTGGAATAAAAGTTAGAAATTGTAAAACAATTCAATAGATTTAAGTAGCATTCATGAACATTTCAATTGAACAAATCTTGTGCACAAAGTCAGTTGCAAATTTGAATTTCCACGTTGGCATTTATTAACCAATCAGCGACGGTATAGCAAATGCACTTAGAGCTTTAAAAAAGCCTTCAAATCTCAGACGATTCCTTATTTTTTTTTTTTTTTAATCATTTCAGCCCGAGCAAGGCAGAAACGCCACTGATGTGCAGGGGGTTACATAAATGTAGAAAGATTAATTAGAAAAGAGTGAGGAGTACAAGCTAGTTAGAAAGGAACAATAGAAAACTGACAAGCAGGTGCAATGACAGGTACATGGGCGGAGAGAAAGGGAAGGTTATACAGGGGAGGGGAGAGAGAGCTAGAGGCCAGTGGTTAGTAGGTGAGTATTAACTTTGCTTTTAAATTTCTGGAGGTCGTAGCCGTCAGGAAAGCAAGAATACGGGAGTGAGTTCCACAGGCGGGAAGTGCGAGAGAGGAAGCTGCAGGAGTAGAATTGTCGTCTGCGTTTGGCTAACCTGACTGTGAATGGGTGGGACCCAGTTGCCAGTCTGGTTGAACGGGTAAACAACTGTTGAGGAGGCATCAGTGACTTAAGCTCATCCGAGCAGAAGCCATGAAAGTATTTATAGAAGAGACAGAGGGAGGCCACATTTCGACGATGGGAAAGTGGCTGCAGACGAGTCGCCAGATCAGTACCTATCACATTACAGACTCTCCTTTGGAGCTTGTCAAGAACACTGAGGAGAACGGCAGGGGCACCTGACCATAAATGGCAGCAGTACTCCATGCACGGACGGATGGTTGACTTGTATATATGCAGGATGGATTCAGGTGGAAAAAACATCCTGGATCGACATAGTGACCCAATCTTCTTAGCAGTAGATTTTGCTATGGATTCAATATAGTGCTTCCATTTGAGGTCTGAGGACAGGGTAAGTCCGAGGAGGCGTAGTGTATTACTCTCCGGGAGAATCATCTGGTCCATGCTTATGGGAGGCAGAAGAGGTTGCCTGTAATGGTTGACAGACAACAGCTTGGTCTTAGAGGAATTGAAGTTGACAAGCCACTTCTTGCCCCAGTTCACCACAGAGTGTAGATCCCGCTCAAGGTCAGCAGCGAGATTATGTCTGTCCGCCACGACAGGTTTCTTACTGGAGCGGGAGTATATTGTAGTGTCATCTGCGTAGATGCCTACTTGGGACCTGATCTCATCTGGGAGGTCGTTGATGAAAATAAGGAAGAGCGTTGGGCCCAGGATAGAGCCTTGTGGGACACCAGCATTCGTGCTGTAGGACGAAGAGGCACGCCCATTCAGAACGACCTTCATTTTGCGGTTATTTAAGAAAGATTGGATTAGGTCAAGCAGGCGACCGGTAATACCATAACCGCGTAGTTTGCATAGGAGGCCAGGGTGCCAAACCCTGTCGAAAGCCTTGGAGATATCCAGAGCAACCGCGCGAGCCTCGTCAGACTCATCAAGGGCCTGTAGCATGTACTCCGTTACAGTAGTTAGCAGGTCGGCTGTGGACCTGTCAAATCGGAATCCATATTGCCTGTCGGAGAACAGTTTGTGGGCGGTGAGATGATGAACTATTTCAGCATTTATTATAGCCTCGAACACTTTCCCGAATATTGGTAGAAGACTGATAGGGCGATAGTTGGATGGGTCCGAGGGTTCACCACAGTTTTTAAAGACAGGAACGACTGAGGAGAATTTCCAGCATGCAGGAAAGCAGGAAGCAGAAAGGCAGTAGTTAAACAGTTTAGAGAGGACAGGGGAAAGTTCAGGAGCACACCTCTTAAGGACTATCACCGGGATTCCATCGTCTCCACACGCCTTATGGGGGTCGAGTTTTGAAATTACTCTGGATACTATTGTCGGGGTAATATATACGTCATGCAGTTTGGCCTCAGTTCTAATAGGGAAGTCGGTGGGTGCACTCCGGACGAGTCGAGTGTGGAGTTGGATGAGAATCTGCGGGCAAAGCACTCAGCTTTCTCAGCGGATGACGTGAGAACGTCAAATCCATGGATTAAAGGAGGTATTGAGGATTTCCTATTGTTGAGCACTCGTTTACAAATCCTCCAATAGTCCTTGGAGCCGAACTTGCGGTCAGCTATGTGCTGTCGCATTCTCTCCGCAAACAACTGTTTGGCGTCATTTAGGGTTCTCTTGCACTCACTGCGAGCGGATGTGAACAGGCGCCTATTGTGATCAGTTGGCTGTCTCTGGAATAGATGGAAGTAATGGTTCCTGTGGGCAATGGCGGCTGAGCAGGCCGGAGAGAACCACGGAGAGGAATGAGGTTTTAAGCAATACTTCCTGGTGGGTATGAAGGCATCAATGCCAGCTTTCACCCATGACGAGACCTCAGAGGCACAGTCATCAACTGATAGGTCAAACACTTTTCCCCAAGGGACGTCGCAGAGGAAATCGCGAAAGGCATCCCAGTCAGCTTTTTGGTAGAGGTAGGAGGTTCTATGAGTAGGGGGATCCTGGGGGGAGTGAGATTGGAAAGAAATACTGAGGGAGACTACAGCGTGGTCGGAGTTGCCGAGAGGGCAAAGCTGCGAGACTTGACAGGCGTCGGGCGCAGAGGTGAAACATATATCTAGCAGTGAGGAATGACCCGAGGGTGTGCTTGGGAAGCGAGTGGGGAAGTCCACCACTTGCGTAAGGGATTGGGAAATAGCAAAGTTCATGGCGTGAATGCCCGCCGAATCAGTAACAGCGTTTTCAAGCCACTCAGAGTGATGGGCATTGAGGTCTCCAATGTTATTCTCAAAATCATTCCAGAAAGTTAACAATATTTTTCCTCCTAATATTAGATATTAAAAATTGGGGATACTATATCATTGCACATTTTAGCTGATAGATTGGCTTCTGGAAAGCTGAACGCAGTAATTTAAAAAGATGAATACGTAAATCTCTTGTTAAATAGACACTTTCTTTTTTATATCATGCTAACGCAAATATTTTTGTGGTGCTGTTAAAACAGAGAGAAAATAAATGAATGGAAACCAACATTGTCACCATATATAAAACAAGAGGTAGCAGTCAAACACCTAGTACATTTGTTGAATATATAAACATTGTTCGGAGGTTTAATAGTTAACCTTACACGAGAATGGCATGCTTCTTCACATACTTTACAGCAGAGGTTATGGCAAATGAACCTAAATTGCCTTGCCGCGTTAGCCTTTTTTTTTTAATTCCATGAATTTATTCGGCGATAAGATTTGATAAATGTGCTCCGGGTATTTCTGTAAACTTCACATTTTTTCAAGGTCATGCTATTTAAATCTGAAGATATTGTAATAAAGTAAATACTTCTGAGTTTTCATTAGTGAGGCGCCAATTCTCCGTGGACCATGAGGAGATCCATGATTATGAGTTTTTGTAAAAGACTATAAGTTGTTAAAACCTTATATTTTAGATATTTATATAAATGTATATTATCCTATGAAAGACAATATTCACATTTTAAAAAGAAAAACATCCAATGAACATTTTGAATGGTTGGGAGTCAAAGTGAATGAAGTAATTTTGAATACAAATCAGAATTCAGATTTTCAGGGACAGGTTAAGTGATATTGAATTACTTAATTAATATTAATTAAATAATGTTTTTATTCTAAAATATTGAAAAAAAAATTTAAATTTAATTTTCATGGGCAAAGAATCTTTGTCGGTTTGTTTCTTGGATTCGATTAAAATCCCAATATCTGACAAAAAATGTCATATCTGAGGTATCACTTAAAATATCTTCTGCTAGACCGTTGCTTTCAAGATCTTCTGAAACATGGAAATTTCAAAACATAATCATTTCATTTTAGATAGTGTTTTAAATTTCTTGCATTGAAAAACATAAAGAACTTTCCTCGATCGCTACGTTCGAGAATCCTTTTAGGATTTCCCAGAAACAGCGCATAGAAAATTCTATCCCCACCTGCTTCCAAAAAGTAAATGATGACAACCAGTGTGCTTTACGTTTTCTTTTTTCATTGTCCTTGAAAACTGATGATGCAGCTAAAAGAATTGTCAATTCAGTGTCTCCTTTTCTTTTGTCATTTTTTCGAGGTCAAATCCTACGCAAAGTTGAAAGAGACTTTAATGGCGAAAAATTCCAAAGAGAAATAAACAGAAACCGTACTTGATGTACCGCTGCATAATTTTTTTTTACAGAAAAACAACCCAAGAGGTATTTGACAGGGTTTCTATCGGGATTTTTCAAACTGCATTGCCGGTGTTTCGATTTATGAACCAAGCTATGATGTCGTAGAAAAAAAAAAAAAACAACAGACGAAAGTAATATTAAGAGCTAGTGGGAAAAAGTCGTAAGAAATAGAAGATTTAGTTTGGATTTATAAAAAACAGTGGAATGCGGAGAAAGAAGAAACATTGAAAAATAAAAGTAAGGAAATATTATTTGAAAGGAATGCAAAGAAAAAAAAGAACGTCGGTAAAGAAATAAAAAAGGTAGAAGAAAGAAAATATCAAAGTTTAAGTAGAGAAAAAGAGAAAAGGACCGAATAAAATAAATATGCGAATAAAAATAAAAGGAAAAGAACAAAAAATTAAATCTGATAAAAAAAAACGAAGAAAAAAGAAACGAAGAATGAGGAATTAATTATAAATACATATACTGGAGAAATCTTTTTAAATTATACAAAATAATTGTCGGCTTTAATCATATTTGCCTTAAAGAGTAAATGCATATATATATATATATATATATATATATATATATATATATAGTCATCCACAGATAGTCCTCTTTCGCTGTATCTCATCTCATCAGGGTTAGAAACACAATTGCTTCGAAGCAGCATTGAAACCAGACCGATTTGTTATCAGTCGGAGATTCTATCGTTAAGCTATCGCCGCACAACGGAGGAAGACCAATTTCAGCATAATGAGTTTATATAGCGGTGCGTAGCTACTATTTTCAAAATCTACCATTTCTCCAGACTTAGGAATCGACGGATATATATATATATATATATATATATATATATATATAAATGTGTGTGTGTGTGTGTGTGTGCAAATCTCGTCTTAACAGAAAAGTAGTGCTGTTGTTAAGTTCAGATAACTTTCGTGTGATCTTATTTTTTTCTAGACATAAATAAGAGCTTTCAGCTATCTTTTTAGGCATTACAAAATATTATTTTCATTTAATTTTCAACTCATTGCCTTATATATGTGTCTATGTATTTTCCAAGAATTTTAAGCACATTTTTGCCGGGTTTATTTTTTTTTTATCGTGTCGCCCCAAGCAAGGCATTTTACTGCCACTGTTGTGCAGAGGGATACATAGAAAGAATGTTATCAGAAGGAGTGAGAAGTTACAGGGGGTGTCATGAGGAGAGTAGGAGAAGGAAAAGAATACTGATGAGAGTGAGATGGACGAAGAAAAAAGAATGAGAGAGAGGATGTAAGTTAGTGAGATAGGAGATGACTATTGACTTTATATTTCTATTCTTGGAGATTATAGCTGTCGGGGAGGGAAATTTCACAGGAAGAAAGTGCGAAAAAAGAAACTGTGGGAGTAGAATATACGTTTACAATTGATTGGTTTCACAGTAAAGTGGTGGGACGTATTTGCTAATCTTGTTGCTCGAGGAAATTCATATATAGCGGGTACCAATGAGCTAAATTAATCGGAGCAGACGCCGTATTTGTAGAAGAGACACAGGGAAACCACACTGTGTCGGTGAGAAAGCGACTGTATCCTAGCTGTCAAGTCGGGATCGATCACATTACATATTCTCCGTTGGATCTAGTCGAGGACACCTACGTGGATAGCAGGAGTACCCGACCAGATATGGCATCAGTATTCAATGCGAGCGGGTGGTAGATTTGTATATGTGCAAGAGTGTTTCGAATGGGAAAAACGTCCTGGCCCTACACAGAGAACCGACTTTCTTGGCAGCAAATTTAGCTATGGATTCTATGTAATTATTCCACTTAAGGGCTGATGTGAGATTTAATCCACGGAGACGCAGTGTTTTAATTTCAGGGAGAGAAGCATGATCCATGTTAATGGGCGACAGGGACGATTGTCTCTGGTGTTTATTAGATAGCAGCTTCGTTTTGGAAGCATTAAATAATTTAATGATGATCTTTTCTTTTTTGTTAATAATACTTCCATTGTTTTAGCATTTCTTACATTTGAATGATTCTATTTTATGTATATTTTATGCCCAGTGTTTTGAGTCATGCCGCTCATTTTCTCGCAGACTGTAGTTTTGCTGACCCCACTATTATGAACAGCCGATAAAATTAAAAAGGTGCATGCGTAAAATTAAAAACATAAAGTGGCGACAGTTTAGCTATCGGCGACAGTATTACAAAAAAATGTTCCATTTTCTATTATTCCTCCCGAACCTCATTTTTCTGGAAAAAAAAGAACTCTTCAGTTGTATTGCTAGCATAATTTTAGAAGTTGGTCCCTTTATGAATAAATTCAATATATATAGATACATATATATATACACACACACATATATATATATATATATGTGTGTGTGTGTGTGTGTGTGTGTGTGTGTGTGTGTGTGTGTGTGTGTGTGTAAAAATTAAGACGGACATGTTATTCCATGGTTAAGGGAAGTGTAAGCCTATTTCTGGCGAACCATCATCAGCTTCCGTCTTTATTGTACAGAAGATTTTACACGAAGCTGATGATGATTCGCCTGATACAGAACCAGACCACAGCTTAACCATGGAATAACGTGTCTGTCTTAATTTTTACATATATTTGCACTATATGTATTTATATACATATATAATTAGAGGTCTTCTGGAGAGTTATCCTACCATTTTCTGTCCAGGAGATTTATTTGGATTCTTCTGTATCTACAACACATGTTCATATATATATATATATATATATATATATATATATATATATATATTATGCTCTCGTTACGATTGAGCTCTCTGGAGAAGAAAATTTTAAAATCAGTTTCCACTCAGCTATATTTCTTCAGAAATGAATTGAGTTCTCTCGGTGACTGGCGTGTGTAAACATTGCTGATATACAACACGTTAAAATTTCCCTTCTCTGATACCATGCGTCGTTGGCTTAGGGAGTAGCGACTCTGACTGACACCAGATCGGTCGAGTTTCAATCCCAGCCAGAGGCGAGTGGATGCGTCTTAGCCACATTGATGAGCTGTGATACAGCGAAACAGGCTTGTATGTGGATGACTAATATATACATATATATATATATATACAAGAAATTTAGAACCAAGCCGCTACCTACCGCGGTTTCACACTACGGTTCTTTAGTGTAAGAGGATAACAACTAAGATTGAAACAGTAAATATATAGTATACAAGTAAAGAAGAAACCAAAACAAGAAGGGGATAACAACGTTTATTACAACTTAATAAATAAATAAAAACTAATTGAGTTAGCAATTCAGAATTTCAGTTTTAGAAGTTAACAAGTTCCGCGCGGTTCAAACAATGCTATGGCTAATTTTTCTTCCCCGCATAATTTGCAGAACTTACTACCTACTTTGTAGTTAGAACATTTTTATTAGCTCCCATTTAAGGATAGGACCACGCACTTTATAGTTAAGGTTTCGTCTTGGGTTTTGTTTCTTTATAACGGGCACTAGACGTATTGTTCTTGTGTGCTGTTTGTTTCTTTTTTCTCTCCCCCCACCATTATTTAACCCACTATGTAGTTCTCGCCAGGTTACAAGACGGTTTAAATTACTGTTAAGTTAGTACTATTTTCGGAAGTTTAGTCTGTTATTATTAGTGTTGCCTTACTGTGATTAGGTTCATTGTTTTATATATATATATATATATATATATATATATATATATGAGCACCAATCTCTCTTTTATGCAGGTTTCATTAAAAATGCTAGACAGGTATTATGGTTAACATTGTATGTAATTTTTATTCATATTTTCTGATTTTCTTTATTTTGAAGACATAAATTATATTAAAATTGTCCGAATGTTTTGTTTATTCGAGTGCTTTCTGATAAGCTTTTAGCAATTATCGGGAATGGATTTTTATTTAACGTGTAGCAGAATGTGTGTAATATTGTCTATGTTTGTAGGGTAGTGTGCCTGTGTTACATACCGAACACGGTAAGAACGTTATTAGCGTGTTTGTAGTTGATATTATTATGTGTTGCGTTTTTATTATTCATAAATAATGACTCCTATTTTAGCTCTTTTTGCCTGTAGATGGCGATATGATATTTATATCGTCAACAAGTATGTTACATAGGCTGTCATAGATGTGTAGATAGAGAAGAATCTAAAAGCATATCTTGTACATAAAGTGATATTATAACTCTCTATGAAATCTCTAAATATATATGTATATAAATACATATAGAGCAAATATATGTAAAAATTAAGACAGACACGTTATTCTATGGTTAAGCGGAATTATTATTCTTGTTTAAAAAACCACACAATATATTAATAAAAAACAGATATGATAAGAAAAATGTAATTATATTGAATAAAAGATATAAAACATTTACATGGTTAGTAGATTCAGAAATACATGTAGGAGAAAAATATATACAAGAAGTAACTCCGGGTAATAATCTATATTCTTGCTGACCAACGAGCAGCGGTTCAACTGGTCTGACAAACACCAACACTAAGAGCATAAACCCGTTCTGTGTAGGAAGTAATATTTGTATTCCATAGAGTGTGTGAAAAGGGGTGACTCTCCAACACTATTTCCCGGCGACTCATCATCAGCTTCCATCTTTATTGTAGAGAAGATATCGTGTCTGTCTTAATTTATATTTATATATATATATATATATATATATATATATATATATATATATATACAAAGGATAGCAAAAGAGAGATTAAAAGTAAATAAAGGTCGTGTATGCGTTCTTGAGAGCGAGAAAGACAGAATGAGTGTAAGAGAGCCATGATCCTTCACTTATTTGCTTATCTTGTACTCTTTCCTCCTGAGAATCGTACAATTCCAAATGATTGTTTTAAAAATATTTTGAGATTAATTTATATTTGCTATCGTTATTAATGCTGACATAATTGTTTTGATTAGAAAGCACTAAACAAAATAAACACAGTGAATTGAACAGACGAAGCAGTAAGCGTTAAAAGTAATGGTCCAATAATAATTGGTTCCATTAGATTCAAGTAAAAAAATAGTTTGAAAATATCGATGTCTTCAAGACTGTAAAAAATACGAAGCTAATAGCTTAGAAAATTCTCAGAAAGTAAGTCAGTTTCAGTCTAGGGACATGTTCAAGTTAATTAATGTTCCTATAGAAATTTCAGTTTAATTAAAATTAGTATTTTTTCCTTGTTTTAATGTCGAATATGAGGTACTAATTACATTAATGTAAAGACTCATTGCTTTTTGCTGGTTTCATGTTTTGTATGGAGAAAAGATATAATAAATTTTATTAAATATTTCATAAAATACTGATTGAAACAAGGCTTTTAATATTGTGTGAATATTTCAATATATTGGTAACTGGGTGTTTATTTCTTCATAAATAAATCTGTATATGCTTGATTTGATATGTTTATCTATATTATTAGAATGTACATTTGACAAATATGACAGAGC
Organism: Ascarosepion bandense; assembly: GCA_037127315.1. Taxonomy (NCBI): domain Eukaryota; kingdom Metazoa; phylum Mollusca; class Cephalopoda; order Sepiida; family Sepiidae; genus Ascarosepion; species Ascarosepion bandense. Next base: position 1,749,032 of record JBBBDQ010001347.1, on the reverse strand, counting down.
ATATCTAATGAAAGCCCCATTATCAGCAATAACAATTTTATTGATAAATGTTTCATAGATTGTGATTAGTCTTAACTCAGGATATTTCCAAGAACATGCCGAAACCGCTTGAGTCTTATACATTACATGAAAACCCACGAGGAAACTGAGAAGACTTTACAAAACCAACCAGATCCTGGACAAAACAAAATATATGTAATAAGCCTCGCAATCCAATAGCTGGATTCATAGTAATACTCAGATTATTTCAACACATTTATTCTCGTTGTGTTACGTGATAATACCCCAAATTGTTGATCCGTGGACATTAAAATTCTCGAACTATGTTGAATATCTATGAGTTTAGCACGTCACTCAATAGGACCCGGGCCTAACACATAGAATGCGCCGTTAGAACACAATCCATATAATTTTTATGAACTGCCAACCTTGAAATGGATCGTGACAAAATTTGCGCCCAATCTGATTATTAGTTTACAAATTACAGTTGTTTAAGTGAAGCAAGTGTTCAAAACAATGGAGAAATCTCAAATTGTGTGTTTATAAAGCATTGCTTTCTGATAGAAAAAATACTGTTCAGGCAAAGCGATGGCTTGATTAGTGTTATACGGACACGGTTAAGAGTTGGTATGCTGATTTTAAAGGCAGTCATACAGACAAAAATAATGCGGAAAGCTTCAGACAGTTAAGTGCCATACGTGATACACGCTTGGGCAATCATGTCTCGAAAGAGACATGACTGGGCAGAATATTATCCCGCAGTAGGTTACCATTGCTTTCTGCGGTAGACTGGTTTCCGACCAAGTCTATAGAATCTGTCCTGCTATAGAACCCATAACTGGAAGGAATAGTAGGATTAATACCTTTCCCAAGGGTATTTGCGTAAGTGAATACAATGAATTCAGCTGGAATTCGAACTCGGCTACCCGATTTCTCGTTCCCAGCCGATATCCAATGCACCACATAAAAATCCACAAATTACTTTTTGATGATTATAACTTTAAGTGACATGAGATAGCAGAAGCGTTAAACATAACAGAAGGTAGTGTTTTCACCATTTTGCTTGAACATTTGTAAATTAGAAAGATGTGTTCAAAGTGGATGCCGCGTTTGCTTACAGTTCATCACAAACAATAACATGTCGATGATGCAACTGATTCAGCACAACAAGAAGAATTTGTTTCGTAAGCATGTAATAATTGGTAAAACATGGATCCACCACTTCACTCCAGTGTCAAATCTGCAGTCAGCTGAGTGAACAACAGCAGGTGAAAACGATTAAAGACGCAAACATCAGCAGGCAAATTTCGGTCTCCGTAATTTGGGATGCTTAAGGTATTTTGTTAATCGATTACCTTGTCACAAGTCGATCGCCACGGTGGTAAAACTACATGAATTGCACTTCGAATTGCTTAAGCATCTATCCTTCTAGCCAGATCTGGCCCCATGCGACTACTGGCTGTTTGCAGAACTCCAAAGAATTCTCCAGGGAAAGAGATATGTCTCTAATGGAGAAATGATAGCTGAAAATGAGGAGTATTTTGAGTCCAAAGACAAATCGTTCTACAAAAAAGCATCGAATTATTAGAGAAGCGTGGTAATGCATGCATCACACTAGAATGAGACTGTGTTGATGATTAAAGTCGGATTTTGCCTAAAAGTTGTAGTTTTATTTGTTAGGCCCGGTATTTATTGAGTGTTGTATTAACAATCGACTATTTTAATTCGGGAATTATTGTAATGTTCAGTAGTCATATCTTTGTTTGCAGAACGAATGAGTTATTTCGGTAGGTGAGACTCATATATTATCTGATGTAGAACCTTGTAATATGTATCAGACTATTGTTCATAATATTTACTTTTGAAAGAATTTTTGTAATAAATAAAAATTAAGAAAAACATTAAAATTACTATTGCGCTATATTAGTTCATAATTTCTTTTAGGAGATCAATAATTTAGAAAAGCGTCAATTTAAAAATAATAAGTAATTACTAAGCTTCTAAATATCTACGAATTAGTCAAACGACACTGTGAAATCATCTGTCTAGGGCAAATTCAGTTAGTACTTACATATGGTCGTATTTCTTTAAATACATTCAAATATTCAGTGCAGACGAATAATTCTGACAACAGCAAATATATTAATATATGTCTATATTTCTATGACAAGGTAGTATTTACAGTATTTACATTGTTCGGACTATTGACCTCATCTTTGTTGTCATTTGTACGACGTTTTTGCCATTGTTCGATCCGGCCTTCTTTGCGTGCTAGAAATTTAGACCCAAACCATTTATTACAATCACTGGTGTATATAAACACCATTCCTTGCGGGAAGCCTCGATTGAAAGTCATGAGTTATCTCTCTCTAACCATGAAACTTACTTGTTCACCACTGATGTAGCCTGGTATTGAAACCAACTTTAAGAGCCAAGACAGGAACCAACCAACGTCTATATCCATTGGGCCGTGTGTCTTTAAGGAATGGAGTTCATATACCCCATTGATTGTAATAAAGAATTCGGTTCGAAAGTCCTAGCACATGAAGAAAGCCAGAGGGTACAAATTGCAACAAAGGTGAGGAACATTATCTGAATAGTGTAAATACAGCAAATATATTAACCATAATAAAAGTCAAAATCATCGAATAACATCATGAACAGTGACGATAGATTACTGCAAACAAATGTGAATATATTTTAAAGAATAATGCTGATGAATTTAAGCGAAATTATTTTGAACTAACCTCACATTGACCCTCACTCATATCAGAATAGCAGTATAGCCCGGCGTTTCTCGGGTGTAAGGAAAGCTTTAAAACCAATCCATGGTCCTGGAGCTCAGACTCTTTGGACGTTGGCACGAAAGACTAAAAAGCAATAGTTGTTTCCAGTTAAAGCGAAACCGTAGACTGAAAGAAAGATGAATGGATGTAAATCAAATTTTGATTTCCTGGTATCGATATCAAATAAGATTTTTTTCGTCGTAAACTGAATTTTGAAGGCTAAATAAGTCCTCTGAGTAAATGGTATCATGGCTGAGACTAAGAAATACGATTATACCTACTTAGAGCCAAACCCGAAGCAAAAACTATAAAAAGGGCTGAAAAAAATACAGACATACAGGCAGATAAACAGACACACACACGCAAACATCTTACTTTATATATATATATATTCTCGACTTTCTGCACTATTGTAAGAACTGCAACCTTGAAACTTCTGAATATCGTTTCTTATGTCTTTGTCTATGAGTGTATCAAATTTGATTAAAATCGGACCACTCCTTCTATAACCCGATATTTTTCGATTTTCGACATTTATCGGGGATACCTCGACAGATAACCTAGCTAGGAATACTCGCAGACGCTTATAGTACAACTGTGTAAATTTTCTAGAAAATCAGTTCAGCCGTTTCGGAGTCTATAGGTAACGGACACACACACATAGACACACACAAAGAGACAAAGTTCCATTTATAAATAAGTTTAGATCATTGCAAAAGTTCGTAAATGATTTCATTGTTTATATAAACATGGCCCTAGCATTTGTTTTTGCGTCGATTTCTGGTATATTCTAGATTGTATGTTTCAGTGTGTGAAAAGTTTCACTCTTGCCATATTTTGTTCTAATAAATTTCGGAAAATCGACAATAATACATTCAGAAGGTTTAAGAACGTCCTCCAGCTATATGTACGGTAATAAAGTGGTTTCGCAGAATTCTCAAAATAATTTTAAACTAAATGATCAATCACGCTCCCTGAAACCTTGAGATGTAGCTGAAGAAGCTTCGAATGCCATCGTGAAGGATAAAGCGACGGAAGAGATTGCCAAGTGTTTGATAATCGATATCTTAACTGTCTTTCTCCGTTTGAAGATAGTTGAGTATAATTAAGAAAACCGAACGATTTTAACAATCGATAAGGTTTTATTTTCCACCATGACTACGCAAGACCGCATATTGCACACAGACGCTGCAGAAACGTAAAGATCTGAAATGAGAAATATTCAATTACCACCCGTATTTTTCTTACTTATCTCCTTCGGATTTTTATTTGTTCCATTCTCTATAGGACATTTTAAATAAGCCAAATAATTATTTGTACACTCGGTAAAAAAAAAAAAAGTTTCTACGAAAATGCCATCAGCAAACCCGTAGAATGATGGAGACACTTGATAAATATATTTAATCATTTCACTCGAAACGAGACAGAATTGCCACTGTTGCACAGAAGGTTACATAAGAGGTGAGTGATAAGAAAGAAAAACAAGTTACGGATGCGTCAGAGAAGGATGAGAACACTGGTGTGAAGAAGACTGGATGAGACTAAAGTGGAAAAGAAGGCGCACATGATACAAAGGTTGTGAGGAAAAGGATGCGAGTTATGGCAATTAACTTTACATTTAAATTCTTGGAGATTGTAGCTGTCAGGGAAGCAAGTCTACTGAAGTGATTTCCACAGGCGGGAAGTTCGAGCAAAGAAGCTGTGGATTAGAAGTTGCAGTTATATTAGATTGGTTTCACTGTAAAATGGTGGGACCTAACCGCTAATCTAGTAGATCGAGTAAACTTATGCAGACGGGGCTCTAGGTCGCTAAGATCATCAGAGCATTGTAGGGGAGACAGAGGGAAATCGTATTACGTCGGTGAGAATGTGACTGCATATATAATGTGTTGTACTGTGATGATGCTTAGTTCTAGAAGTGCTGTTGTTTGTTTAGTGATTTACTAAAAAAGGGATATTTGGGCAAGCATGTTTTTTGTTGTAAAGTGCTTGATATATATAGAGAGCGTTTATGAGTGTAATGTGCAAAAGCTTGTCACTTACGGAGCAAAGTTTTGGCGATTTTGATATGCTGTGAAGTCATATAAAGCCTTAAAAAAGAGGACATCACAACTGTGATATTCAGAAACATTCCGACTGGCATAAATCTGCTCAATCAAATGACAAATTTCAATATTTTAATAATATATATATCTATATATAGTCTTGTGCAAAAGTATTAGGGCAAGAACTATTCTGCACACTTCTATATATATATATATATATATGTATATATATATCAAGGCAGCAGATAATTATCTAAATATATATTGTAACAGACAATGAATGCCTATTATGTTAAATCAAGAGGTGTTCAAAACATCGTATTTTGGTTTGAAGTTCAGGTGAAAATAAAGCCAAAATTGTCCAATATTTGGATATTATTATTATTATGCTGGTTCTGGCTGTTGGCACAAATGCGACATCTTCAGAGTGTTTACAGGGATGTTAACATAAAGCCATAAACCAATAAACCCTATCATTGTGTGTTGACATAAAACATTGCTATGCGACGATAACAATCAACGAATAGCAGATACAGGTCATAAATTAGTAATGCCGGTCTATGACGTCACACCAGGTGAGAGACTGAAATGTTAACAACATAACCATATGTCTAAATGCAACATATATATATGTGTTTGTGTCTGTGTGTGAGTGTGTGTGTGTGTGTGTGTGTATTCTAAAATTATAGCATAAACATGTTATAATATCACTACAAATGTAGCTACTTTGTTTCCACATTTCTTTTCTCTTATTAAGTGATGAATTTTTTTTATGATTGAAGGGTTTTAAAAGGTAAAAGCAAACAAAACCACTTTAATCAGGGAGGCATTGTTGTATAGACAGCTTGAACCAATCAGAATAAAGTAACTTCCAATTTGGAGAATATTTGAGCAGACTCAAAATAATTTTGGGGTGCATTAGTATTAATATTTGCTTAAATAGAGATAAGTATTATTAATTGACTATTAGATTCACTTTAATATTATTGCGAATTTAAAAAAATAAGTTTAAAAATTTATTACATTTAGAAAGTTAGGCATATATTAAACGTGGAAAAGAAAGAACGCACACATAAATAAAACTACAAACATCTACACAAGGACAGATTGACGAGTATACGCACATACACAGTGTAGCAGAAAGACGTGGAAACTACAAAACAAGTATTATTTATTAACAGGTAGACAGTGACTATCATGTGGGTCTGAAACATGAGAGATACTCACTAAATTTACAAGTGTAAAGTGTGACACAAGTATTTTGTTGGAAAATATAAGAAAGTGTCTAGGCATGTTTTACATCAAATTTTTCTTAAGTGTGTTCAGAAGAGATTAACATTTATGACACTTTGCTCTAACCGGCTGGTTGGTTGGTTCACTGGTTCGCGAATGGAGCCTTCTGCGATGTTGTCGAAACGAGACCAATTATGTCGACGCTTTCAGTGATTATCTCGTCACAGAAGCTGGTCCTCAAGACGTCTATTACAACAACGAACTTACTGCCCACGCTGTTATTTGATCTCAGAAAGTCAGGTTGTGCAAACTCGATAGCCGTATTTCTAACATATCCAGACCTGACACTTGTGTACACTTGTAGTTAAAATAAAACAGTTACGGCACCAAAAATAAATAAATAAATAAATGAATAAGTCGAAAACGCCTGGACAAGTCACAGAAGAAAGTCTTTATAATAAAAAAAATTAGTTACAGGAACAGAAAATACAATTGTCGGAATTCCAGTTTACAACAGAGAGAGAGAGAGAGAGGGAGAGAGAGAGAGAGAGAGAGAGAGAGAGAGAGGTCGTTTTAAATATATCAGAGCTTTCAATCTTTAAATCAATTCTACCCGCAACTTTTAAAACCACAAATATCTTTCGGGTTCTTTCCAGGAATACCTGACGTCATCAAGTAAATCCTGACATTTTGTTATGGCTACTTCTATACTACAAACTTCTACCTGGACCAAAACAATTCGTTTCGTATATGAAAAAGAAAAAACAAACGATATTTCTCTCTTTTTTCCCAATTGACTGAGCAGACTTATGCCAGTTTGAAAGTTTCGGAAGATCACAATTGTGATGTCCTCTTTTAAGGCTTTATATGGCTTCCCTTTTCTCAATTCCCCGTATTTTACAAGTACAATTAGTATTAAAAATAGTTTTTTTTTTACATAAGCTCACATCGCGGATTAAAAGAAGCACAACTAATAAGACCAGTAATATTAATTTCTTTCTCTCCATTGTATTAAACCAAACAAAAAAAGATATCGGCGTGAAATAGTGTTACAATTATCTTTATAGTTTGAAAAAATGAAAAAGACAAAATTTTGGTCAAGTGTCATATTGACTGCTTCTCAGATAGTCGTAGTGTCACGTGATTGTGTGTCGTAGAAGAAAAGCATAGGGTTGATTCTCATTGTTTCAGAAAGAGCAAACCATGTTAATGATAATAATTATGATCATAACGATAACACATAGTGATATATATATATACATAAATGCATACATATAAACATTCTATTTAGATTTTTTTTCATTTTATCCCCATCAAATTTGTTAGTAGATATCCCTCACTGTGATAATTGAAAATCTGCCAAGAATGATGAAATGTAAATCTAAGGCGCAAATCTGTTGTAGATGATTTTGAGATCAAAGCATTCTTTATACATTTTCGTTGTAGGAAACTGATTTTTCCTTTCATCAAAGTAACATTTTTATAATAAAATTGTGGCCATTTCTGTGTCGGTATGGTAGGTATCTAACGCATTTGATGTATTGTTTTATATAATATCCCTTTTTTGTTCATATAATCTTTTATTTCGATTCTTTGAAGTTTCACCTATGTTTATTTGTCACAAAAATTAGGGGCAATCTAGTACAGTTCTCCTTCAAGTTTAGCTTAGTGTTTTGCAAATCTTTTATGTAGTAGTAAAACAATTTTATAAGTTTCGATTGATTCTTTCCAATGGTGGAGATGTCAAAGTTAATTGGACAATGTTTTTTCTATTCATTGTGTTTGACATAAGGAGCCATTTCTCTGTGTTTAAATACTTTAACATATTTTTCTTTTTTATTGATTTTCAAACAATGAAGAAACTTGAAAATATTTTCCATATATTTCTCGTATTCAGGTAAATATTAAAGCCTGCAGAACCTAAGTGCTCTCAAGTAAAATCTGATGATTATACCGGATTTTATTTTCTTATGATAAGAAATGAAATTTATTTAATCATTTCTGTTGGTTGATTTCTGTTGGACGCAAATGTTTAAACTGTTGTTAACGCAGTGTAGATTGATATCTAGGAAAGGTAAGGCATTGCATTCTTCCATTTCATATCTAAATTGTGTTGTATGTTCGAGTTAGTTTAGTTTATCTATTAGGTCAGGTAAATCAATATCACGAGAATATATTTATAGAGTATCATCAATTTATCCGAAGTATGTTGACTGTTGGGGTAAATGCGTCACAAGACAAATGTTCCAATGTTATAGAATTTTTCTTAATCTTGTTCTACATATATAGACAAAAAATATAACCCGTTTTGGGAGCATTCCTTTTCTATCTCTCTCTCTCTCTCTCTCTCTATATATATATATATATATATATATATATATATATATATATTAACCATCAACATAGAAGCCTGTTTTGCTTTAACACAGCTCATCAGTGGGGCTAGACACAAACACTTGCTGCCAGCCGGGATGGAAACTCGACCTATTTGGTGTCAGTCGGAGTCCCTACTCCCTAATCTATGAGCGCATGGAATGAATGAGAGAAATCTTTAGTGCATTATATATATGCGACAGTTACCGAGAGATCTCAATCCATTACTCGTAAAGTAATGCGTAAATCGCAGAAGCGGTAACTGTTCCTATAATTTTCCTCTCTGGAGAGCTCAATCGTAATGAGAGTATAATATAGTCATCAACCTATACATGCGTATATATATATATATATATATATTTACGCTCTCACACCCTAATTGAGCACTCTGGAAGAATGGTAGACTTTGAAAAACAGTAGCTACTCTGGAATGTACGCATCGCTCATTCACTAAATGAATTAGAGCACTCTGGCTATTGGGCGTGTATAATGATGATATACATGCTAAAAAGTATGCCTTTTTCTGCGGTACGCCCATGGCCCAGAGGTAGAATCGCCGACTGACGCCACTTCGGTCGGGTTTTAATCCTGGGTTAAAAGCAATCGGAGTGTAACCGTACTGATGAGCTGTGATACAGCGAAACAGATCTGTCTGCGGACGACTATATATATATATATATATATATATATATATATATATATATATATGTGTGTGTGTGTGTGTGTGTGTGTGTGTGTGTGTGCAGATTTTTAGGTATATTTATCTCCCTCGAAGTGAGAAACCTAGTTTTATCATATTCTCAGAATATCTCACAGTCTTATATGGATACAGATCCAAATACGCATATATTAGCTAATCTATTAGTTGTCGGCACGCTTTTCTTGTAGAAGAAAAATATATTTCTGTCGAATATATTTTTGAATACCTTTATGTATATTATTTTTTATCAGAGCTAGAGCACACCCTGATGTTCAGAACATATTATAACAAATAATAACAATTTGTAGATGTTCATTCATGCAGTATTTAACGCGTAACGTAATAATAGATATGTGCATATTATATAGCTACAAATCCTACTTTCAAGAATATATTTGAAAGAAATGAAATCCAATTATTTTTACTTAATTTTAATTTTTATTGATATCAGTTAGACAAACGGTATGAAATCGAATTATTTTAATTGTTATCAACCCATGCAAGACATTAAAAATCACTAAGGTACAAAACGTTACAGGCTGTGGTAGAATGAGAACAGCAACATTAATATTGATTTGGAAGAGATAAGAATAATCAAGATTACTGTAGATGGCAATTGACATTGCATTGACATTTTAGCATATTAAATTTGGCTTGAAAGGACGGAATCAGAAGAAGGTTCCACAAGCAACAAATGCGAGAGAAGGAACTGTTGGCATAGAACTTACGGCTACATCTAGCCAGCTCAAATTTTAAATTGATGGGATCTCGACGACAATCTTGTTCTGCGCTTAAATTTAACAAGTTTAGGTACAATAGCAAAGAGCTTATCCGAACGATTACCATGATTTTTTTTCAAAAAAAAAAAAGTAGGTAATCTTACGACGCTAGATAAATATCTGACGTCTAACGGGCAGATTAGGACCACTAATATTGCATATAAATCTTTTAATCTTATCAATGAAAATAACGTGCGGAGGCACTGGACCATATGTGACAACAATATTCTAAGCATGGACGAATGATAGATCTCTAGCTATAGAAGATAGATTCTGGATAGAACAACACTGTGTAATACTTAAAAGATAATATGAAATCAAAATTAAACACTGAATTTGTAATTTGCTGCTCTTTTTACGGTCTGGAGGCTTTATAATGTAAAAGCAAGACGGTCGCATCTATCTTGAATATTACGTTAGAGCATAGATTTTTGAAAGTAGATTCCTCATGAAATTATTCGTTCTAATTTAACCATATATTTTCTATTAAATTCAGATAAGAACTCTTTGTAAACCGTAACATTGATTTATATGCTTTTAATGAAGAAAACATGCAATATATTTATTGTTGCAAAAATGCATACTTATCAAGTTCTTCCCAGCATTTCTCTGTGTATCCTTATTTGTGTTACCTCAATTGACGCGTTTTTCTACGAGATAAGGGGATTTATTTTTCATCAGAGCAGCGATTTTATTCTTTGTTTCTAACGACATACTCCGTTTCTTAATACTTTGCTTTTGATTTAAAAGTTATCTTTCATCATTCAGTTGCAAAGTTTGGGATATTCTCCCTCCTCTATTAAAACATTTCGGTCTTAATTCACATCTCAGTTGATTTTGTTATTTCAGATTCATAGCCTCCATCTTGGTTTGCTCATCTTGCAGACAATATTTTGCGTCTTAGTGCCTTGATCACCTTACTTAGGATGTAATTATTTTAAAAAAATTCTCAATAGCATGCGTGCTTTATCTGAAATATATATGTTTGCAAGAATAAACATTTACCATCATCACTATCATCATTATTTATTCAGTTGGCGAATTTTGCGCGGTAATCATTACATATCTGTAGTTTATGATGACATTCGAGCAAAATAGTCTAATGGTTTGCAGGCTTCATGTGCACTAGGGATTATGAAGTAACGCCATCCCTACTCGCAAAATTGTATCCACCCACTGATAAAGACACTGACTTCTAAGGTGCAGCTCCTATGCCCAAACTGGCAGCTGCTCGAGGGTCGTTTGGTGTGTGAGGAAAATTTCTCCCCCTTCACACCATTTAGCCGGATGACTGATGTTGTTGACTGGGGTTTATACATGCAACTTCTTGGAGACATGTGTGAGAGTTAGATGCAGGTCGTGCACCCGTCTGCACCCTAATCTACCTGAGTCACCACTTCGCTGCAAAGGTACTCCCACTGACAATACAGAGTATGTAAATAAATACGTTTTATATTTTCAAACTTAATATTTGATCGATATTACAATGTTAATATTATTTTTTTAAATTTTACTCCAAATAAAGTGATAAAGACGTTAGGACGCAAGAGGTTACTGAGTTTTAAGAAAATTGAGGAAGAGACTTATTGAGGAGAGAGGACTAGAAGGAACGTAAATTAAGAGAATAGAAGATTGAGATTGATATTGTATCTAATCTTTGAAGATCAAAGCTAACCGAAAAGCAAGAAGCGGGAAGAGATTTCGAAACATCATTTATAGTGACGTAGCGTTTCTTTATCATTTCACTGAATCAAAATGATAATGGAATTGATATGCAAGGTGATACTGGAAATGAAAGAATATGAGAAACGTTTAAGAGAAGCCAATGTAATTGTAAACAAAGAACAATAAATCAATACTTGAAATTCCCTCTCTTTTCTACAGAAGCAGATTTTGTTCAACTGACGAGAATTTATAAATCAATAAAACCTAAATGCCTATCTGGATTCATAATTTGCGCGCACAACCTTAATAATATTAGATATGTAAATGACAGAGGGTTGATAATATACATAAAAATGGAGCCACAAGTGTTCCTATAGAAGGTAATGAAAGAAAGCGAGAATGAATTAAAACTTAATAGAAAAAATAATGCATATGAAACTGCAAAACAAACAGTCCATAATATTAAAAAAAACAAATGATTTGCAAAGATTAACGGAAATAGCAAAATCGAACTTCGAAATCGTATTTTGCCAACGAAATATAACTTCCAAGTGCTAAAATATATTAAGAAACAGGAATATTTCCTTAGAAACAATGAAGAGGGTACCTAAATACTAGGTATTATAAGTCATTATATATGGAAGTGAATGCCCCACAAGCTCTGCAAATGTGTAGCAACAGAATGATGCTGAAAATAACATGTACTGAATGTTGAGCAATGACAAAACTTCAGAGAAAATAGAAACAAAACGAAAAATGCTACGCCAGGATTTGTTATCGGAGGCCACAATTTGAACAACATTAGGTATGCAGATGATACAGTGCTGTTTGCAGACGCTGAAAGAAAACTACAAGACCTCCTACAGAAGGTAGTTGAGGTAAATGACAAAAAAAGGCTACAAATAAACTGCACGAAAACTAAATGCATGGTCATCAGCAAAAAGAGCAATTTAAATACCTAGGAAGTGTTCTAACAAGAGATGAAAAGTGCGACACAGAGATCCGAAGGCGAATTGGCATGGCGAAGGACGCGTTCCAGAAAATGAGTAGAGTACTAAGACACAGGAAACATTTACTAGAAACAAAGAAAAAAGTACTAGATTGCTATGCGATATCGGTTCTTCAATACGACAGTGAATGCTGAGTAATATCGTTGAAGATGAGGAAAAAACTTGAAGCAGCGGAAATGTGGTTCTATAGAAGGATGCTGCGGATATCATGGACTTAGCACGTGAGCAATGATGAGGCTTTGAAAAGAAAGGCAACGAAAAGAAAATTAATAGTGAGCATCAGGAAGAGACAACTGAAGTTCCTGGGTCGTGCAACGAGGAAGAAGGGCTCGGAGAACCTGATACTGAAGAAAAAAGAGACAGAAGAAGGCAGCGGATAACATATTTGAAGGGTCTGAGCAGGGGTATAACGGAACGAAGTTTGAATGATGTAACAGGAGAAAACATACTAAGAGCCACCAGTGATAGGAAAGCCATGATCGCCTACGTTCTGAAAGGACAGGACACATAGAAGAAGAAGAAGAAGAAGAAGAAGAAGAAGAAGAAGAAGAAGAAGAAGAAGAAGAAGATCAGAAAAGACAACTGAAATTTACAGAGCAGATAATGAAGAGTATGACTTTGGAAAATGTGACACTCACAGGTGTTAGTTTAGGTAAGACGGACAGAGGAAAATAACTTGTTATTCAACTAAGAAAACTGTGTAAAGCTAAATTTTTTCCAATATAAATGTTCCACTTCATATCAGAAAATTTTAGCACATGAATAATAAAGGAATTCGTCTCGTTGATGCTAAAATCAGACGTGGTGATGGAAGGCGCACAAATTATATAAGTGAAAAATGCTATTCGTCTTTATAAAATTCAGGCGCAAGGTATAAAATGAACTTACATCACTTGCCATTTTGAAAAAGGGATTAAATAACATTTTCCTCTTTCTATAAAAGGTTAAAAGGAAATTTTATATTCTTACATAAAATTTCATTGTGTTTTCCTTACTTGATTCCTTAATATGTTTTGCAATGAAATCTTGTGTCGATGCTGTAATAGGAATTAAATAAGAATATAAAACATATTTTTTTATTTCAAAAGTATTGTTCGACTCCTTCTTAGGTCCTTACGGTAAATGAATTAAAAGTTAAAATACAAGAAAGTATTGTGTACTTAAATTAAATTAAAATGTAAAAAAAAGAGTTCAAATAAAAAAGCTAAGCATAAAATCTAATTTTGCTAGTTATTAGTTTATATCCTCAGATCACTTACTTCTCTTAATATAATCAACTAAACAATCCCCAGGAATTAATTTCACTAAGTCTGTTGTCTATTTTGTTTTTAATCATCCTTTTACCAAGTAAAATAAAGAAGAATATCATCATAGGAAAACAGAGAAAATATAATGAAACTTTTGAATTCAATTTCCTTGACTTATTTTTTTCCTTTCCTTTCCTTTTTAGTCTGCTAGAAAACTGAATGTAATCCCGACAAACATACTTGCTCCAAATAAATGTAAAATCGTTCAGTATGTTATTTGTTCATCTCAGCAATATTATTGCGATTAAAAATGGTCGTGTTTGTTTGTATAAAACAATTTAAAAACGAAATGCAATTGACGCATTAATGTCATTGAGAAAATCCACTATTAATTCTAAAAGTAAAATATAAATGCCTTACTAATTATGTTTACAAAAATTCTACATTACTATTCGTTTCTGTTTATAACATATTTGAAGGCAGGTGAGATTAAAAATTACGATGCAAAAGCATCCTACCGCCTCTCTATTCATTACCAGAATAAATGCTTCTATTTTCTTGAATGTATAATACATTTCTGGACACAAAAAGATTTGCTTTGTGTCAGAACCAGAAATGTAAACAGTGACATACAAAAGTGTGTTTACTTCAAAGACAGCGGTTTCAAGATCAGGACACATAAACAAAGACAAACAAAAATATAATTTAGGTCAAAGGTAGGAATCCAGCAGTGACAAGTTGAAGTGTTTACATTAAAGGAATGTAATTCTATTTCTGGTACCCTGTATAAATATACTTTAACGTCCGATACAATGGCAAACAAAAGTATGTTTGCATCAAGACAGCAGTTTTCAAAGTCAGAAAATATAAACAATGACAGACGAAATGTGATGACGTGAAAGACAGCTGTCTTGAAGCAATAATCGGCGAAAATGATTATCAGATGTGCCCATCTATAAATGACTGGATTAATCGAAAATCGGAAAATTTCAGCTTATATAAGAGCGGAGTTTTTGGGAAAAAGAACAGAACGAAGTGGAAAAACAGTAGAAGACAGAAAGAGAAGAGAACTCCCAACAATTCACTTGTATATGCGTTATTCTCTCTGACTACTACTCTACAGACAACTGTCATTGAGTATAATAAAAATATAAGATAACATTTTTATATATACGTGTTGTGCTCGTCGTTATATTTCAAGGTGATTCTCATCGTTTTTTTTTTGCAGACTTATATATAAAAATTATTTATATGATTAATAATTTGAGATGAAAGAGACGCTCTAAACTATATCAATCAATCAGATTGGTATCGCAATCAAATAAAAAGAGTTTAGAAAATAAACATATAATTGATTATTATGTCATTAATACATTTTTATTTCTTTTTACTGGAAATCAGAATAGCTAAAAGTAATTATTGGTTTTATCCCATTTGCAAACAAAAAAAAAACACTGTGTACATTACGAACTGTGTTGCATTATTATCAAGCATTATTTGTGTTGTGAATTCCGGTCGAGGAACCGCACAAAATAACAAATAACAAAAACAGATATAAAGATAGAAAATGTAACTTATATTGAACCTAATATACAAAATGGAACAAGGGTTAGTCAAATTAGGAATACTATTAGTAGAAATAAATATATAGAGTCTGGAAGTGAAATAGTATATCCGGGTAACTGATTCTATCTGAGTGGAGCTCAGCGCAAATGCAAATGTAATTCCAGATCCAACAAAGTAAACTCTCTCACCAACTTACAACTCTACAGCAACTGTCGTTCCCTCTATAGGCAGGATCATATGTACACTCACGTGAGTCCATTATTATGTACGAAGGGTCGATCCCACAACAATTTGAATGTTATTTTCTTCATCAGTATGATATTTTTAATGTAGATCCATGAGGACAACAAGACTTTTTTTTAATCATTTCACCCTAAGCAAGGCCTTCCACTGCCACTATTGCACAGGAAACAAATATGTTCGACCACTTCAAGTATACTGCATTTTGGTTTACGGCAATCTTAATAAACAGAATTTCCTGGGCCTAAATCAAGACATTTTGGGACGGAGACGAAGGCTTTGCGGCTTGTTATGTGAAAGCTATATCCTATATCTTACCGCCTAATTCCCCAGACTGAAGCCAATTGATTATTAGGCACAGGGCGCTGTTGAGCGTGATATCGACAAAAAACCGTATAATACTAAATAAAGTGATGGCAAGGATTACAGTAACATTGAACAATCAGACCGCCAAGAAAAGCTGCAGAAAAATCAGGGTTGAAAGTAATGGCGATTTTATTGAAGAGATTTACTGTTTAGTATTTTCGTAATATTTTTGTGTAATTTGGTAAATATATCTTTTTACAATAAATATATTTTATTTACTTGGTTGCTCTATGGAGTTGATAATTTATCCATCGCACCTTTTATAACAGTATATATAAAACAGTAGCTACTCTGGCATGTACGCATCGATCATTCACTAAATGAATTATAGCAATCTGGCTATTGGACGTGTATAATGATAATATATACGCTAAAAAGTGTGCTTTCTTCTCCCGGGCGCCCATCACCCAGAGATAGAATCGCCAACTGACGCCAATTCGGTCGGGTTTCAATCCTGGGTTAAAAGCAATCGGAGTCTTACCGTACTGATAAGCTGTGATACAGAGAAACAAATCTGTCTGCAGATGACTATATATATATATATGTAGTTTTTAAACAGTTTATCTGATATTAATTCGTCTGGCTTTAGAATCACCCTCTAAAAAATTTGCCCTTCTGGTACAAATTGCTCGCAATTATTTCTCCCTGCGGTTTATTTTTCATTAGTTCAAGCAATTCTCTGTTCTGACGGGTTTAGTTGTTTATCCCATTGTATCCTGTCTTCCAACATTAATGGCCTAAATTTTGTCTACTGTCCTTCCCGTTTATTGCTCAGTTTTTAAATTTTAAGTTCTCGCTTTTTTCGTAATTTACGTTTTATTTTATTTATTAAGAGCCTGATTTCTGATTTTAGTCTTGGCCAAATCTTTTAGGCTTCAATTTTGTATGATTCCGAAATTTTTGCGATATTCCTCTGGAACAAGTTTGTAAATCATAAGAACTGCTGATTTCACTAAGTCCTAAACTGCACGATCCTCTGCTGAAAGAGTTGCATACGTCATCTTGGTATTTCCACGTAAGACGGTTTGCAACATCGACCACGCATTTCTCGGCTATTTCAAATTTACTTCTGTCTTTTTTAAAGTACGGGAAGAATATTGTCTATTTCACCCTCTCGAAATTTAGGCCGAAACTTAACTTGTTTTTCTAAGTTAAAATCTCGGTTCCTTGTCTCATTCGTTTGCCTGATTATTTCCGTTTCTTTATATCTGTTCTCTTGTTCTATGCGGGCTTTCTGTATTGCTGTTCTAGCGGTTTTTCAGGCCATCTCTAATTCAATTTGTGTCTGAGACTTCTCTTGTGTGTTTATCCGTAGCTGGCTTAGTACTTCTTCCTCGAATACATTGTCGACAATATGATCTGCTATTATAATTATTATAATTTTCTTATTGCTTTCTAACATCAAATTCCAAATCTTTCCTATTCTTAATAAATTCTTTTAATTCATTTAGCTGATCTAGAGATGTTTCACTTAGAAAAGTTTCTGTAACCGCCATTTTACTCTATTACTTATACATCGCAATAGGCCTAAACTTTTAACTTCGCTCTGAGAGAATTCTCTAACGAGCCCTTGATTTATGTTACGAAAAAATCACTGTAACATAAAATTTACGAAGAAACGTAGAAAAACAAGACTGCTTAACTTGTTGCCAAAAGGGATAAAACAGATTTTCCACACCGGTAATGGTTGGTTTCTGTCAAAGGTTCAGATACACGGATAAAGAAAATAATCAATAGATACGAACAATGAATACCGCCATTAAAAGGTAATATGATTTAACGGAGGGCAAAAATAATAGACGGAAGCATGTATGCAGGAAAATTTGTGTGTGATATATGCAATATGAGAATCGGAAAAAATTACATAACTTTGGTCCATCGTCTGGAATCATAAATATATTCTTTGTTTCTTTTTCTTTCTTTCTTTCTTTCTTTCTTTCTTTCTTTCTTTCTTTCTTTCCCTCCCTCCCCTTATATTTTACATTTCCCTTTTCTCTTTATTATTCTTCAGAATATCTTTACTTAATTTGTCAAGTGCATTGAAATGTCCTTTATCTACAAGTTGAGACTTCATATAAATATTTCCATCTTCTGTTGCCAAGTGATGTTCATTTCTTCTTCGCAGTTTCCGACAGCATAAAATTATCATTCTGTTGTAAAAATACAAGATTAAGACGACTGATGTGTTCTCCGTTTTTCTTAACTCGAAAAATAAATATATCTCTTCATATTCGTTTATTAACACAGTTGGAAATTCACTGTTGCTTTTTAGTTTATGACTGTTTATTCAATCGAATAATTGTTCACACGCAACACAGGATTAATGTTAATGATAAGGATAAAATATTCGGCTTTTGTATTTTGCGACCTCTAAATTTGTCGGTAACATGAAAAACAAGTCTTCTTTTCTGAAGGTCTGCTATTTAATATAATTCTTAATATATTTGAGTTGGATGTACGAGTCGGTCTCTTTACTACGCAACCTCTTCATTTGACGAACACACGAGGAGTCGTCGTCTATATCGATATTATCAGTCTAACAGATTAAACATATTTCTTCAGTCAAATTGTACGTATTGAATCACGGGACTCCACACGTGTGATGTTCTATTTTCATCCATCAATCAACCCTGCTTCCATGGGTCATTATTTAAATTTACATGCATTAGCTTAACTGTTTACTTCCTCAGGTTAGCAAAGAGAGGGAGATAGAGAGAGGGAGTAGCTGTCTCATTTAGAGAGAAAATAGTAATAGATTATCAACAGTATGCACTTTTAATGCCGTCGGGGTGAAGGAAATATGTGTATTAATATAAAACTACGTTTAACTGTTCATATTGAGCACTTAAACAGACGTGAAATAAGCAATTAGCTCTGCATCAATGTACCCCATTCTAGATTATTAATAAAATCACTGTTGATTTGTAGAAATTTGCTTGTCTATTATGGCTCATTTGGGGAAAATGCGAAATTCCTATTTTCTAGTAAAAATTATTTCTTAAATGATTTTACTTTAGCATTGATCGGTAAATAGTACTTTACAAATCAATCTAAACTACAACCGAAATACAATGCAAGAACTCCGACACAAAGCAGGTCTTACTGTACGTTTATATATATATATATATATATATATATATATATATATATATATATATATTTGTGTATGTAGGCAGCAACCTTCCTTTTAGACATGGCAGATTAAATAAACTGCAAACATTTTGTCTGCTTATTTTTAATAAAATCCGTTCATACTCACGGATATCAGAAATGAGCTGTAACATTTTTGCTAACATAACTCTCACCGCTGAAGATGATCTCGGAAAAAGATTGAAAATACTTGAGTATCATGATAAATGAATGATAATAACATATGTCAACGTTACAGATCATTTCTGACATCTTTCAATTATAGTACGCGAAAGATTAACCGTGAGTATGAATGGATTTTATTAAAAATATGCAGACACGGTATTTGCAATTACTTTATTCTAACATATATATATATATATATATATATATATAGATATAGATACAATGATTTGGAAAATTATAAGATAAGGATTGAAATTTCACTGTGTATTATAAACGTGTATGATCCTCGACAGCAGGTAAGGAAACTTTCCAAAATAGGTCCACATCATTGAAAACGTTAATAAACCTTGTTTAGACTTGTAGAATGGTTAAGAACTCAGAAAACGCGGGTTACAATTACGCTGCAGAAAATATTAAAAATGTTGATGAGCATGTTTAACTTTCAAATAAACTACTTATGAAATAAATTATACATGAATTTGAGAGAAATAATATTTTTTCCAGGACTTGTCATTGGCAGCCACAATCTCAACAATATAAGATATGCTTATGACAAAGTGCTGTTATCGGACACAAAAAAAGAAAATGCAGAAACTCCTACACAATGTAGCAAGTGAAAGTGAGAAGAAAAGACCAAGCATAAACTTCAAGAAAAGTGAATGCATAGCCATCAACAAAAAGAAAACCCTAAAATCTAAACTACAGTTCGGTGAAACTAAAAAACAAAGTTAAAAATTTAAATACCTGAGAAGTGTTCTGACAGAGGACGGTAAGGGTGACAAAAGTGCATGTCCAAGGACGCATTTCAAACACAACAAAAAAGTGTTGGACTGCTATGTTTGGTTGTTTTGTTTTTATGGCGTATCAACCTCGATGGGTCATTTATTGCCAACTAAATTTTATTTATTTATTGCTGGTAATAACTTTTTTTCAACAATTTATTGTTGTTTTTCATATATAAGTTTTGTGTCTAGTAATAAAATTTTCTTTCGAGTATCAAGATTCATTGGGATCTTATTTTTAAGGGCAGGAGTCCCAAAGTCCTACGCTGTTATTTAACCCATAACTGGAGGGAAGGGACGGATTAATACCTTACCCAAGGCTACCAGTGCTTAAGTCGAATGAAAGGTATTCAACTGGAATTCGAACTCGGCTCACCGGTTTCTGTTTCCGAACCGATATCCACTGCATCACAACGCACATCCGTCACTAAATGCTTACAGCACCTGGAATTCCCAAGAGGTCACTCATCTAAGTACTGAACAGGCTCAACGTTGCTTAACTTCGGTTGTCGAGCGAAAATCGGTTTATTCAACGTGATATGGCCGTAAGCCGGGCTGCTATGTGTGGTATATCTTGTTGTATGGCGAGAATAGGATAAAGGAGAGGCACGAATCATCAGAAACGTTGTTCTACAGAAGGATGTTGCCAATACTATGGAATGAGCATGTCAGCAAATATGCGATGTTGTAGATGATTCAAACTAGGAGAAAACTAATCTTTGACATCAGGAAAAGACAGCTGAGTTTCTTGGGATACCTAACGAGGAAAGATGGTCTGAATAATCTTATACTCACAGGACGGGTAGAAGGAAAGCGAGACAAGGAAAAAGCAACACGAAAAATATTTTATGGGCTTGAAAAAATGGATGTCACAGCAAGGTTTGGGAAGATAGCAGGAGAAGAAGTATTGAGTGATAAGAGACATGGGTAAGTGAAATTCCATGATCGCCTACATCCTTAAAAGACACGGCACATAATGAAGAAAGGTGAACTTTGTTCTAACTCGAACACTGATCTCTCTCGAAACACTAATCTCTCTCAGAAATGACATATGTAGTTCTACGTCACTTTTGAGGCATGACATGAAAAATACTTCACTATTTAAATCGGCACGTGACACTAACAATGCCCGTTTTCTGGTGCTGATTTTATAAAATTTTATAAACAAGTAAATTCGGTTCGATCGTAATATCTAAGGTTAAAACCAAGGCTCCTTGTCCGCTTTCTATCGATCTCGAACCGTCTCGATAATTGAACATTCTTTGTCCGAGCGGCAGTTAGGTATTGAAAACTATTCAGTGTAAACGTGTAATATATTGGCATATTGTTACGATGCATCCCATTCATGTGTATAGGATTTAAGCAGAATTATTCCTCAGCGCATCGATAAGATTAGTGCTCTATATTCTCAACAGACGTTAAAACAATTAAACTGATAAATGGCTGACTCGTGAAATGAATCTCCCAACACCCAACCCAGTCAATAAATGACAATCATCCGAATCCATATATTTCTTTAATATCTAGAAGATATATGGTTATTTAAGAAGACTAATATCGCCTTGGAGAGAATCACTCTAGTGAACTTGCCATAACAAGATAACACGTGTAAAGAAATGAAATGGATCTATGCTTGTTGCTTCTTAACAAATGCATTTTAGCCGTACCCTTTTTTTTAAGTAATTGCTTGCTGTTATTAGTTTTTTTTGTTTTTATTTTTACAAAACAACAATAATAAACGTTTATTGTAGTCTGAAATTTTAGTGGAATTTTATAACATTAGTGTTTCTGCCAATTCCTCCTTTGTGTAATACGGGTGATTCTCATCCATTGTTTCGATTTGGTCCTCATCTACAGAGGAGGGTAATCAATAATGATACATTCACCAACATTCAACATAAGGATCCACTTCCGTAGAGTTGTGTCAACTAAAGAATATTCACAGTATGTTTTGTTGCTTACTGTTATCGTTGCCATTACCGTAATAAACAGCATCTTCTTCTTTTATGTGCCTTGTCCCTTCAGGATATAGGCGATCATGGCTTTGCACATTTCACTATACCTGGTGGCTGTTAGCACGCCTTATTCTGTTACACCACGCAATCCTCGTTCCATCATCCACCTTTCAAATATGTTATCCGCTGCTTTCCCCTGTCGCTTTTCCCCTCTATCTGGCATGTAAGTATCATGTTTTCCAAGCCCTCCTTCCTCATTACTTGTCCCAGGAACTTCAGCTGTCTCTTCTTGATACTCAGTATTATTTTCCTTTTCGTTTCCATCATTTCCAAAACCTCATCATTGCTCATCATACCCAACACATGATATATGTAGCATCCTTCTCTAGAACCACATTTCAGTTGCTTCATCTTTCTCCTTCATCTTTGATGATATTGTCCAGCATTCAATGCCATATTGTAGAACTGACATCACATAGCAACCAGTACTCTCTTCTTTGTTTCTAGCGAAATTGTCCGGTTTCTTAAAACTTTACTAAACTTCTGGAATGCTTCCTTCGTCATGCCAATTCACCTTCAGATCTGTGAGTCGCACTTTCCGTCTTCTGTTAGAACACTTCACGGATATTTAAACTTCTCTTTCTGCTTGATTTTAATATCCCCGACTTGTATTTGGCCTTTTGGGCTGCCCTTTTTTACTGATGACCATGCATTCGATTTTCTTGCAGTTTATTTGTAGTCCTTTCTTGTCACTCTCTTCAGCTACCTCCATGTGTTTAAAATGCACTTGACAATCTTATATCTTCATCGGGATGCAAAATTGATACAAATTAAATAATTCTAAACACTCTTTCTCACAAGATAGTCTGAAGTGTGTTCTAATCGTAAATATAAGCAAATTATATCTGTCAATATATTTGATGTGCTGGAACATGGACAACTAATAGTCAGCGTGAACATTCCGGACAACCAATATATCAAACAAATTATAAAAATCATACGTAGCTTTGAAATCGTTAATCCAATCAAAGCGTTTTAGCATTCCATGAAGAGATATTTGATTTTCTTTAATTCTTTAATTTTTGCAGATATGTAAATTTCCCCTTTTTACGACGTGCTTCTAAAGCACTTGTTATCCTGTTTTGCTTGCTTCGGCACATATTTTAGCTTTGTCAAAATTACAACAGAATCATTTAAATTATAATAAGATATATTAAGATATTATATCCGTCAATATATTTGTTAGTTTTTAGCTGATTTTACGTTGTGGTGCAGTGGATATCGACTCGGAACGAGGGATCTGGAATCCGAGTACGAATTCCAGTTGAATTCCTTGTATTCACCTACGCGCAAATACCTTGGGAAAGGTATTAAACCGTCTTTTCCCTCCAGTTATGAGTTAAATAACATGATAGATTAGGTTCTATAGTCTTGGCTGGCAACCAGCCTACCACAGAATATAATAGCATCCATAACTTCTGCCCAGTCAGTCATGTCTCTTTCGAGACATGATCGTCCAAACGTCATCACGCATATATTTGCTATATTTTCGAAACAAAAAGACACATGTCAATGTTTAGTAAAGACAGTCTAAATTATCCTAAAGCTGAAGTTATGTGAAAAGTCTGGTTTATAGTGCCTCTCAGGTTAATATTTATTAAATGTATGACCCTAGTTCGTCAGCTAAAGTCGATTCTAAAAAGAAAAACAAAATCGATCGATATTTTGTTAATTTCAAGAAATTTCACTGGCAGATGTAAGAGATAGAAATCCAGTGAATATTAACGGAATATTATTCACTGGAACCATTTTTCTGGAAATAGAATTTGCATATTATGCAAATCCTATTTCCAGAAAAATGATGTATTTCATAGTATTTCTTAGTATTTATTGCCAAGTGGATAATTCTAAGAGAATATATTATGTTTATTATTATTATTATTATTACTTTGCAAAATTTTACATAGCAGCCAGGAAGTTTTTGCTTCGGACAGCCAATAAGAAGAAGAGTCTAGCATGGGAAAGAGAGCACAAAACCTGGACATAAGAACAGTTCATTTGATGCACATGTTATTGTGCAGTATTAAAAATAGAACAATTTTATTTTCATTTATCCACTTTGCAGTAAATACTAAAATAGTATGAAATACATCTTTCTTTTTTAAACTAGTGCTGGCTAATAATTTTGACCGTAATGTACCTGTTATCAGTGACTCTGAGAAAGTTGTATTATTTTATAGGTGATCGCATCATAATTTAGCTTAGTTCTAAAACGCTTTTTTTATTTGACAGCATCAAATAATCGGTTTCCTTCA
Source organism: Ascarosepion bandense (assembly GCA_037127315.1). Taxonomy (NCBI): domain Eukaryota; kingdom Metazoa; phylum Mollusca; class Cephalopoda; order Sepiida; family Sepiidae; genus Ascarosepion; species Ascarosepion bandense. Next base: position 1,724,655 of record JBBBDQ010001347.1, on the reverse strand, counting down.
CGATTCTATTCTTAATGTCAAGTCAACCTGAATACATTTGTATACTTATTTTTTCATGCTCATTCTAGCCTAGTATACCCTTGCGTTTTAGTGGCTCTATTTTCTTGATTTGGGTGAAACAATTACAGAAAATCTTAGACTTCATAATTTAAGTGGTGGAATTCTGTTTATTTCAATCGCATCAAAACAGGTATTTGTGGCATTAATACTTTTATTTCCTTTTTGAAACGATTCTTGAGTTGATTTTCGTGTATTTTTATTGATTGTGTTATCGGTACAGAAGTTATTTATCTCTGTTTAACAGGAACTTTTATTAATTTTATTAAAGCTCTGACCAAAATTTAACCGAACACTTTCTGGCCTGCAACAAAACTTTAAAAAATACACCTGGTTTCTAACATCTATTACGAAGTAGTTACTTTGACCAATTATATTATGACCACATCTGTGTCCCTAGAATCTTATTAAAATTTCCAAATAAATACCCATGTGCTATTCAGGATCCTGGCTTATATAAGCAGCGACCAAAAATCAATGCACACTGGAATTCTAAACAAGCATTTTCGTAAAAATAACAATGACAAATTGTTTGAAATTTAAGAATATGTTAGTAATATTTTAATTATAGTATATTATATTTTATATATATATATATATATACACACACACACACACACACACACACACACATATGTATATATATACATATATATATATATAGTCATCCGCAGACAGATCTGTTTGGCTGTATCACAGATCATCAGTACGGTCAGACTCCGATTGCTTTTTAACCCAGGACTGAAACCCGAACAATTGGCGGCAGTCGGCGATTCTACCACTGGGCTATGAGCGCTTGGTAGAAGAAGGCAGACTTTTTATCGCGTATATTATTATTATTATGTACGTCCAATAGCCAGAGTATATATATATATATATATATATATATATATATATATATATATATATCAAGGTTTTGTAAAATGTAAAGAAATTTGGCACAGTATAGTAAGGTCAATTTGCTACCGTTTGTGAAAAAAGACTAACAAGACGCAGTTAAATCCTGAAGAATTTAAAAAAGCCATGCTTCAATGCAAAAAGAAAACTTCATCCGGCTTAGATGTTAATTAGGAGACAGCAGAAGATTCAGAAAGAATAATTCTCAAGGCTAATAATATTTTTCTACCTCCCTACTTGATGTAAAATATTGTACAGGGCTTTTTTTAGTATAGCTGATTCGAGCCCTATAGTTCGGGCAAAAAATGTTGTTTACTTTTCCCCAGGAGGTTTTCCTGGATTCCTCTCTGCCAGAATGCAGGGAGTCCGAAAATATGCAGTGTCGCGCTTCATAGCGCTAAATTGTTTAACTGCCTCCCTACTTGAGAGAAACTGTAGCACAATGCTTTTTTAGTGTGGGTAATCCAAACCATATAGGTCTGGAAAAAATATTTCTCTATTTTTCCCAAGACTAGATTGTGCCCTTCGGCGGATTCTCGTCTTGATTCCTCTCTGCTCAACGACAGTGATCACAATGTCAAGAGTAGCGCTTCGCAGTACCGATCACTGAATGCTTGTTATATACTGACATATATACATATACATGAAAGGTAAAATCAGTTATTGCAAATCGCCTGAGTTCACCACATGATAGAAACCTAGGTCGCGTAATAACTCGTTTACAAATAAAATATATATACACACACACACACACACATATATATATACACACATGTATATATACACACACACACACACACACACACACACACACACACATATATATATATATGCATATTGTTTAGAAAAGTCACGTGATACCAGCAGCAATGTACGTCTAATTAATTCAAGACAAGGCCGATTGCATTTGTGTTTGATGAGCCGTGTTCAAAACCAGATGTCAGCAGCGACACATTTTCTGTATGACAATATATATATATATATATATATATATATATATATATATATATATATATATATATTTTAATTCAGATACTTCAATCCAAGGGAAAAAAAAGCAGGAAGGTAAATTCCAAAAAACCCGATCCTAATTAATATTAAAAATTTATTTTAATATTAAAAAATGATACAGGAAGAGAGCTCCATGTAATAAAATATTACAGAGCAAATATATATTAAAAAAGGATTAATTCAAAGATGTTGAATGGCCATTTCGATATGAAGATCCCCACGGGGAACGACACATCACCTCAGCAACAGAAAAACACCTTTCAGAAACTGGAGAAAAATTAGTCTACTTTTCCTTTTTAAATAGATTGCAAAGAAATTAAAAAATAAATAATAAAATAAAATAAAAATAAAAATAAAGGGAAAGAAAAAGAAAAGGAAAAAGAAAAAGAAAAAGATAGAATAAAATCAAATAAATAAGAAAAGAAAAAAATTGACATCGTCTGGGTTCGCAAAAGAAAGGGGAGAATGTAACTAAAAATTAACAGACAGCCGTGTTAAATCGACGTCAGTTAAAGCAACACGAAAAAAAGGTGGTAAGAGAGATAAAAGAAGGAAGGGAGGGAAAAAGAAAGAAACTAAAGAAAAAAATTTTTTAAATATTACAGACGCTGGACAAATTCAAAAACCTAATTTCCCCAAAACTTTGAAGTATTAGAAAAAGGCCTTTACTTAAAAAGGCATAATTATTAATAAAAGGGAATAAAAAGATATAGGATTTAAAATAAAATTATTTTTAAAAAAATTAGGTCATTTGAAATTAAACTAAATAAAGACAACACTAGGTAAAAAAAAAAAAAAATGAATTACAATTATTATATATCCATACCTATAGAAGTACACACATACATACATATATATACACACACAATTTAACGAATAAGAATACATATATACATACACATACACACACATACATACATTCAATTTATTACACACTTATATACATATACATGCGCATACACACATATATATGTGTGTACACACCTATATACAAAAAATTCATATACACATAATATACATGTGTACACATACATGCACACATATACACACACACACGCACACACACACACATATATATATATATATATATATATATATATATATATATTCCATATGCACTCACACACATACATATTAATGAATATTATGAAAAGGAGCATTTAAATAGCTAAAAAAAAATTTTTCAAAATTACATATAGCCCACATACATAAATACATATATATACATATATATACAAATATGCACATCCACACACAAACATACACATATACATAAAAAAAAAAAAAAATTAAAATTAAAATTAAAAAATTTTTTTAAAATATTAAAAAAATTATAGAAAAATTTAGAATTTAAAAATTAAAAATTAGAAGTTAAATTTTAAAATCCGCCCTCTGGCGGCACTTGTTTATAAATTCCCTTCTAAAGTTCAAAAGTAAGTCCTGATGAGGATACTTCAAAATCAGAATCTTCTCCAATAAACACAGACGACACCTATCACGAAAACTTTTAGGAGTACAAGCTGAGCCTATTAATTTCCAGCTGATTATAGGGTCCTGCCCTTCCTCCTTCATTTCCCAGAACCTACGTGATAGTGCCGTCTGGAATCTCTGTTTAGGGTTCGAAAACGAGTACCTGTGATTATAAAGCCTCTGTTTGAAAGAGCCCGCGGACACGCCAATATAGGTCCGGTAATTTCCCTTGTTATTAGATGGAGAAATGCGGGCTTCATAAATTACATGGGTGGATTTACATTTGCCTTGCACCGGGCAGGCATCCACAGAATAACAATTGCATTTGTCGACAATTCCGGATTTAGCTTCCGTATTATTTAGGTTCATTAAAACTTGTTTATTGTGGGAATTAATTATATTATCTATATTTGAGGTGCAAGAATAACTAATTTTTAGGGTGAATCTATTAAAAATTTTATTTAAGGGATTGTTATTATTATTAAAATGTTTATCAATTAATTTGAGAAAATACTTACCAATATTTATATTAGTTAGCTTACAATAAGGAGGGTTAAACCAAATTATCTTCCTTTTTCTACATTTTCGGGTGTTTTTAGTTTTTGATGATTCTGGGTTTATAGCAGGCTTATCATACTTTAACTTATTAACAAAACCGCTTTTCTGAAGGGCCTTATCGTAAATTTCTTTGCTTGCGTTGAAAATTTTTATATTGGAAGATAATTGGTTAACCCTATTATTTACTATCTTAGGTATTTGTCTTATAATATTCTTGGGTTGGTTGGATAAACTATTTATATAGGTGGTATAACTATTTTCTTTGAGAAAGGGTTGGTAGGAACCATTCTTTAAGTTAAGGGTGATATCTAGATAGTTTACAATTTTGAGATTGGAAGTAACCTCAACCTTAAAACCAAGAAAATTTAGGGCTCTGATAATTTTCTTATGTGTTCTATTAGTGTAAGGCCCATTGGAATTGGGAATACATATCAGTCCATCATCCCGATAGAGGCCTATTAGTTTAGGGTCTAAAAATCTACCTAAAATATCTAAAATATAAATGCCTATTAGATCTGCTACCTGGGCAGAATCATAGGCTCCCATAGGGACATCAAAACTATCTTCAGGCCCTTTAGTCCAAGTAGAACTATCAAAGGTGAGAATAGATTTTCTAGCTCCCAGTATAATTCTATAGTCACAATCCGAACTATTAACATAACCCCTAGCAAAGTCAAAACAATGCACAAGAAGTTTTTTTGATATAGAGGAATAGAAATCCACAATATCAAATTTAAGGAAAGTGGATTTAGATTTGTCATTGATATTATCAAACCATTTTATGGTATCTAAGGAACGGTTTTTGAATTTGTCCAGCGTCTGTAATATTTAAAAATTTTTTTTCTTTAGTTTCTTTCTTTTTCCCTCCCTTCCTTCTTTTATCTCTCTTACCACCTTTTTTTTCGTGTTGCTTTAACTGACGTCGATTTAACACGGCTGTCTGTTAATTTTTAGTTACATTCTCCCCTTTCTTTTGCGAACCCAGACGATGTCAATTTTTTTCTTTTCTTATTTATTTGATTTTATTCTATCTTTTTCTTTTTCTTTTTCCTTTTCTTTTTCTTTCCCTTTATTTTTATTTTTATTTTATTTTATTATTTATTTTTTAATTTCTTTGCAATCTATTTAAAAAGGAAAAGTAGACTAATTTTTCTCCAGTTTCTGAAAGGTGTTTTTCTGTTGCTGAGGTGATGTGTCGTTCCCCGTGGGGATCTTCATATCGAAATGGCCATTCAACATCTTTGAATTAATCCTTTTTTAATATATATATATATATATATATATATATATATATATATATATATATATAAGCATGCGGTGTAGATATAGAAAAATCCAAAGGCGTATCCTGTACGTACATTGGTAGGATAACTCTCTTAGAGAACTCTATAAATATATGTATATAAATTCATATAGAGCAAATATAAGAAAAATTTAGGCAGACACATTATTTCATTGTAAATTGGAATATGGCCTATTTCAGGCAAACCATCATCACATTTCCGTCTTTATTGTACAAAAGATTTTACACGAATGAAATTCACAAACAAAAACCTCGAAAAAAAAAATGGAATAAAAACAAAGATTTCTCCCTTAAAAGAGAACATTTAAGAAAAAATACATCATTTCATCAGTTCGGCGAATACACACATACACACATTCATACATAAACATATATATACGCAACATATAATCAAAGATTACGCGTAAGAGCGGATATCATCTTAATCTTAAATATACGTTATGCAAGTCAGTTAGACTGCTGACAGATAGATTTGAAACGTAAAGAAAGGGGGTTAGGCGTGGGAGAGAGAGAGAGATAGCGTGAAAGAGAAAAGGTAAGTATCTTAAAGGGTAAACGAAAAGGGAAGGAAGAAGAATTAATTTAAATTAGAAAGAAAAGATGATAGAAAATGAACATAAAAAATAAAAGTAATTATATATTTACGGTGAATGGATAAGAAATTAGAGTCTAAAAATTAAGAAAATTAAAAATATTTAAGAGATAATGCTTAATCAATCCGTTGTAATTACAAATACTATTGCACCAGTATATAAACAAAATACTAATTATGCATACAACAAAACAAATATCATACAATATAAAGTTTTAAAAATATTTAAAAGTAAGCCTATATATTCATTTTAAATTTAGCTGTTTAAACTTAATTATTCAGTTTAAAAATTAATTTAATAGATTAATAGTGGGAGGATAAGAACTTGGTTCTAAAAAGGTAAAAAAATTTAAAAAATTAAGATATAAAAGTTAATCAATCCGTTTTAATCACAGTTACAACCACACCACTATATAATCAAAATTATACTAATTATTCGGTTAACAGTACAATTATAATACAATATAACGTTAATAATGTAAAATATATATATATATATATATATATATATATATATATATGTACACATGCAACTCACACACACACGTTAATGCGTACACACACATACAAGCACACGCATATATATGTACACACATATAAGTACACATACACACGTATATATATATATATATATATATATATATGGTTAAATAAAATAAAGTCAAGAGGTAAACTGTATTTTAAATCGCCTACACGTTTCGTCCTGTGATGGACTTTATCAATGCAAAAAGACGAAATGAGCTTTATTCTATAAACAGTGTTAAAATGAATGGAATTTGACCGCTTTGAAAACTGTTTATTTCGTGTGTTAGTCTGTTTTAGAATTTCTTCATGTGTAGCATAAAGTTACAAGATTTTAAAATGAAGGGAATTCAACCGTTTTCTTTGAAATTTTTTTATGCATGTTAGTCTGTTTTAGTATAATTTCCATAAGTACAGGTGAGATTGGAAAAAATCCAAGGCGCAAGTTGATGTCTTGGTAGTGCTGGATAGCGGCGCTCTCGAGAACTTTTCTTCTGAATAAATTGTTTATTCTTTTTATTAGTGTGACATTTTTAAAATCGAAATTGTGGTTGAATTTATTTCTGTGAATCACTAATGCATTTCTAAGATTATTATTAGTAATGTCTCATTTATATATATATATATATATATATATATATACGAACACACATATATACACACATACACAAAAACAAATATGTAAACAACACCATAGATATATATACACCCGTATATATAAAAAAATATCGACACATATAACAATAGGGTACAAATAAATAGATATTTATCAGATATTTTGTAAGATAGGTTGATGTGTGTAAAGTCTTCAGAGGAATGAATGAGCTGCTAAAGGTTTAACATAATTTAAAGCAGCTCCTATGTCGACATTTAAAAACTAGTTCCTTCCTCAGATTCAGCAGGTTCTATTGGGCTAAATCAGCGAAAAGAGAAATACACATGACATTCTACACGTACGAAGATACGTGACGAGCGGTGCGTAGGTATACTTAGATGGACGTATACATACACGCCCAGACACAAGCCTTATAAAAAAACATTGCTCCAATGAAAAGTGCTTATCGAAATGAAAAATCCAGAGGTTTAAGTAGTCAATTGCTGATGCCCTTTGACGAGTAGACGGACGTTGTATCCATGAAACCCTGGAGTCGAGATGCTGAAGTTAACATAAATCACAAAGATACAAACTTTTATATGTATTAATTATTTACACACACACACACACACACACACACACACACACACACACACACACACACACACACACACACATATATATATATATATATATAACCGTCGACACATATAGGCTACAAATATATAATAGATATTTTGTAAGATAGTTTGATGTGTGTAAAGTCTTCAGAGGAATGAATGAGGTGCTAAAAGTTTAACATAATTTAAAGCGGCTCCTATGTCGACATTTAAAACTAGTTCCTTCCTCAGATTCAGCAGGTTCTATTGGGCTAAATCAGCGAAAAGAGAAATACACATGACACATATAACAATAGGCTACAAATATATAATAGATATTTTGTAAGATAGTTTGATGTGTGTAAAGTCTTCAGAGGAATGAATGAGGGGCTAAAGGTTTAACATAATTTAAAGCGGCTCCTATGTCGACATTTAAAAGCTAGTTCCCTCCTCAGATTCAGCAGGTCCAATAGATTTTTGTGTTTGATAATAGAAATTCTTTCATCAAGGCATAAGTTACGGCACTCTTTGAAGTTGACGGCGTGTTAGATTTTTTAACGATAATTTATTTAATCGTAGGGGTTAAGTTCTTGTCTTTCAATGATCAGAGATATCTGGATAGTGATGTCTGGTTTCTTAATTCAGGGTTAGAAAAGGAGTGTGTGTGTGATTGTAAATCTCTTGCTTCCGAGCACCTGCTGAAATACTAATGTAGTATTTCTTCAAGTTTGTATTTTCTTTAGGGTATATCAGAGCTTGATATACCAATCCTTCCGTCATACTTTATTCACTCATAGGACACTCATTTTTTTATTTTACAATTGCATTTAGGTGTATGAGTTTCATGTCTAGCTGCATGCCTTATGTCTTGTGGATTCCGGGCAACTCTAGGGATGCCTTGGTTAGAAGTTGCAGAACTAAGGCTGGCTCGACAAGGAGCTGTTATTCTGGAGCTGTCTTGATCATTGGTAGTAGATCTCGGGTTATCAATTTGTTTTTTATAGCTCGATAAAGTTCTTCTATTGTGGGAGCTGATTATACTTTCTATATTTTTACTACACGAATAGCTATGTTTTAAGGTTTTCCTATTAAATATTCTATGAAGGGGACTAGAATTGCTAAAATGTTTATCTGCGTGTTTTAGAAAATATTTACCAATATTAATGTTACATAATTTATAAAATGGAGGATTGAACCAAATTGCTTTCTTTCTTCTGTTGTTCTTTTTGGTATTACTATATTTTAAGGATTCGTGATAAAAAAAAATCAGCTTTTGAAATCCGCTCTTATGTAAAGACTCATTTTATGTTTTTTCTGTGCGTAGAAATTTTTTTGGTTAGAAAATAGTCTGTTAATTCTGGTATTAACGGAGTTAGGAATTTGTCTCAGTACATGTGAGGGTGGTTGGAATTAATATTGATGCATAAAGGTGCTTGATTAGATTTTTGGTAGAGTCTAAAGCTGCTACTAGAGAGATCGAAAGTGATGTCTAGAAAATTATGTGTGTTTGTGTTAGTGTGTGTGTGTGTGTGTGTGTGTGTTAATCAATTCAACTTGTGCAAAGAGATACCACTATAAACGAGAATAAGTTTGTTGACCACCAAATTAACCAGCCACTTCATCGACATGCAATAACGGGTTTCGATCAGCCTAATTTCTAACTGATGTCCTAACTTTTCATTTATCAATGAATCAGTGAGGCATTACACAACAAATACACCGCAGGTGCCATAAGATGTGATGACGTTAAAAAAAAGATTGTTGCTCACTCTCTCTAATTATGGAATCGTTGGTAGGATTTTCTCAATAATAAATTCCTTCTTAAGTGGCAGATTCCTGAACGCAGTTGTTTAAACACACACACACACATGTGTATGTTTACATGTGTGTGTGTGTGTGTGTGTGTGTGTGTGTGTGTGTGTGTGTGTGTCAGTTGGGATTTTGTGTTATATTCGTTTCAAGTTCACGCATCGTTGTTTAAGCTTAGCGTCTTCACACATCAATGTGTGGGGTCTCCTTTTTATAGTTATATTGCAAGTTCGTTCAGTATCCGCATTGGTTATTTCAATATTAAATTTACAGCAAAGTTGTCGTGCAACATTCTCGTTCTTTTTTCCTGGATCACGCCATACAGTGCCAAACGGGTTCAAGCATTGTCATATCACTACGAATGCTTATAATAACTTTTATCCAAGCTGCCACGCAGCAAACCAAAACTTTATCGAATTAGATATAACAACGAATTAAATAAATCCTATCATAAATCAAATTTATTGTGCAACGTTCAGAAATTTAACGATCGCATTTCCCGATGAGGAATACAGAATACATTCCGTTGTTACATGTAAAACAAACTGAGGACATCTTTTGTTATAGTTGCGCTTTAAATTTTATGTTCTATCTTAAATATTTCAGAGGTTTAAAATTATTGTATGAGACATTTATATAGCCATCAAATAAAACCCAACGCGAAACACAACAGATAGATGAAACAGAAACAATCTAATTGCGAAAATATGTAATTATGTCAGTAGACATTTCTTAACGGGCGCAAAATGTAGACGTCTTCCTCATTCTCACTCTATTCGACCACAAATTGTCGTTGTAACAAACGTGACTTGTTTCTCTCGTGACAAAAATCGACCTTATAGATTTAACAAACTCATACACATTTATCTCTTTCCCTACACATTAGAGCTAAGCTCATGAATGTATATTCGTTACCTTTTCATATCATTTTATTCTTCCGAAGTCTTTTCTGTAATAGTTTAATCAATTTTTCGTTTCTCACTTCTCCCCGGTATTATGAACACTAAAAGATGTTTATCTGCTTTTCTGTTTCGGATTGAGTTTTCGATTTTGTGTAAATTCTACTTCGATTCATTATTTCTTACATCTTCCTCTAAATGCTGAAATGAATATTAGGTTTACGGTTCTATCTAATGATTTTTCTTGTCTTTCATTTCTAAATAACCAGTATCCCCCTTTCGACTTAGTGACTTTATCGCCTTGTATGAGATGAATTTATTAACACACAAACGCACACACACACACAAACACACACACACACATCTTTTGCACTCTCAGTACAAACATAATTCTTGTATTCCAACAATTTATGATATTTTTTTCGAGAAAAATTCTTGTTTACAGTTCCAGTGTTGATTAATTTGGCGCTTCCCATAGTCATAGTGCGATGAATATATTTTCATCTCATATTCAGTCAATTAAGTGCCATACGCCCGAAAGAGACATGACTGACTGGGAAGAAGATTATCCATCAGTAGGTTGACATTGCTTTCTGCAGTAGACTGGTTGCCAGCCAAGGCTATAGAACCCAAAGTGTCCTATTATTTAACCCATAACTGGAGGGAAGAGTGATTAATACCTTTCTCAAGGGTATTTGTGCGTAAGTGAATGCAAAATATTCAACTGGAATTTGAACTCGGCACCCCGATTTATCGTTCCGAGTCGATATCTACTGCACCACTACGCTCATCCTCATGTAACTTATGCAGCATCCTCATCTAAATTATACAAATACGCACATCCTCATCTAAATTATGCAAAAAATACTGATATTTCATATTGAAAGATATATTTATCAAATTACACAAAAATATCTTGAAATACTAAAGAGTAAATATATTTCATAAAATCACCATTGACATCAACCACGGCCTCCAGACAACTTCCGAGTCTCCTGCATTTATATGGACGGTCTACTTGTTTAAGTAGTTATAACGTTGCAATAATCCTTGCTCTCAGATCTTCTTTAGGGTTATAAGAATTTTTATTGGTCTCTCGCTCAACTGCGCTCTACACCTTATAATCAAGTGGATTTTAGTGTGTGATAAGGGACGATGCTATCCCAGATATTTTCTGATATTAATAATTGGATTCTCCTGCTTGTATTGCATTATGTTGAGTGCTGTTGCGAGACATAGATATTTCCAGCAGCCATCTCTTTTACCAAAGGCAGTACTACCCACTCAAGGTACTTTATGCAGGCCTCTCTAATGACCCTGATCCCTTGCGTGAAGATGAATGGAGGTATAATTTTGCGATCACGTGTGATCACTCTAAACCCTTCATAGTCATCATTAGACTCATTCAGCTCTTTCCCAGTCCTTTCCACTGTTCTTAGATTGACTCGCGAATAATCAGAAATGTTCGTATATATAGATATATCAGATGAACATTTAAAAAATATTGGGGAAATTAAATGGCAATAATGAAATATTCAATTAAGATAATGTTTGATAAACCTGTTATTGTAACTCGAGAAAAGATGCAGAATATTAAAATCTTTACTTAACTATTTAGGAATAATCTAGAATTTATATCGAATTTATATTGAATTTATATCGAATTACTTTCCAATTACTTGCTCTAATGTGAAAATTTGCTTATTTTAATCCAGTTAAATACTTTAGAGAAATTGCATATAATTTTTAAGATCAGTAAGTCTTAGATCAATTTAGACATAGATATTCCATTATTTACAATATTAAGACTCATTTTTAAATTAAGCTTTGATACGATTTAATTCTGTTGAATAACAATTAAATTTAATTGTTTTTTTATTAATTTGAATTAAATTTTTCTTCTAAAATTTGATTTGCGAAAAAAATATCCATCGGCAAAATCAATTAAATTTTTATTTGACAAAGAAATACAAAATAAGTTATACCAAAATTTTACATAAAATTTCGATTTACATATAAAATACTATTGTTATAATACAATAATATTTTAATTCAAAACATTTTACCTAATAGCATTATTATTACAAATGACAGTTTAAAACTTTGATAATAAAATAGTACATTCTTGAACAATTACGACTTGAAAGTGTATTTTAAAATTTCTTATTCAAGATATAACCCTATCCCGCTCATATATTTTCATTCCATACTAAGTCTTTGGAGATGTTATAGACATCAACTTCTTGTGTTTCCAATGATTCTGGTTTAAGAGAAAATGTGAAATGATCGTGTTCTTATATCGATTTCGTTTAATATTTACTTTCAAGGCCTGTTTATAGGAAAATAACGAGTCTATTAATTTTCAATATCCTTTTCACTTTGTTACATATTGAGGTTTCAATTGAAATTATTTTAGTAAGTTTTCTGTCGTAATGCAAAATCTAGCAGTAATCCTTCACCTGTCCACTTATTCTCATAGACCGAGTTATATCAGCATTCACTTGCACTTATGCAAATTAGACATATTAATTTGCCAGTGTCACTACATTTTTTATATAAAAATTTTGGGGAGGGGGAACCATGAAGCTTCCAGTCGGTGTTTGAAAAATCTCATAACTAGGGAAAGGCGCACGACATGTCGCGTGAAATGTTTCTTGAATCAAAAACTGACGGCTCAATTTATAAACAGTCCCGCTCATCAGCTCTTTGTGACACGATAATTAGGCGTATATTAAGGTGGATTTGTAAAATTTGTATTTTATTATAATAGATAAAGAATAGAAAATTGTTAAGAATAAAAAATAGTTTAAAAACATGTGTTTCGTTTAACAAAAGTATAAAAGAAGAGGAAAAATAAATAAATAAACGTTTTTTCTTTTATAAGTAAATTTGTGGAAGAGGAAAGGGTATCAAATTACTGTTAAATCCTACCAGTCTTCCCAGAAAATATTTGAATAAGCGATTTGATGTGATAAAAGATAAAGTTTACAAAATAGATTTTAGGTGACCAGGTCAAAAACTGTCTTTACAGTATCTTCACCACACATTAAGAAAATAAAGAAAAGATAATAGAATTTTCCCTTTCTCCAGGGAATAAAAAATGCCTGGTTACGGGTAAAGTGTCAGGATTATAAAAATATTTATTAAGATAAAAAGATAACAAAATCCTGGAAAATACGTCGTTGGAGGCTGAGTGCAGACGGGATGTCTGCGGGATCTTTACACATCAAAGGAAGCAAAATTTAAGTACCTTGAAATTTTGGACTTAAAAGCACCAATGATTATCTTTTGTTTTAAGCCGGTGGTCTCTAGTGGACTTCCGATTATTTCAATATAAATAACAGTGATTTTTCCGAGCCGACCAGTTCAGCCGGGCGTGTGCTTGTTGTAGTTACGTGTGTCAGGCACACTGAAGGGAAATTCCGTTCGTCTGAGTCGGTTGGTTCGGCAATTTATCTCCATTAATTAGAGTTAGAGCGTGTGTCACATCGCCTGCTCCAACCGAAAAGACTAACTCTGAACGAAATAAAGCATCGATTAAACTCATCCAAGTTGTGGAAGTTCGTTCTTCAATAGTTTATCTTGTGCCCCCAGCTTGAGACTTCGACTTTTTCAACCAACCCCCGGCAACATCACAGCGTGGAGAACGGCCGCTGGAGAAATTGTTCGGACCTTCAACTGAGGTGTTACATCTTTGATGAGACGTAAGTCATCTCTTGTATGCGATGCAGCTTAGTACAAACCACAAGTTTGTATGAATTACTTTTACCTTTTATAATTATTAATACTCGAAAAACTGATTGCACGAACAGGTAAAATGTTATATTTGATGAAATAGTTCTATGTAGTTACGAGGAAATGATGTTCGATGAAGGGAGGTAGGCAAGAACTGCGTGATTCTTTCCTTTTTTATCCAGTGAACTAGATATTGATGATTGAAACTCTGCGAAAGATAAATGCATTCGAATCGTTTTCTTTGTATGATAGCAAGAATAAGAAAAAATATGTGATGGAAAAGGATAGGTAACAATTAGAGTGCTTTAGAGTAAGAAAAATAATAAGACGAACAGACACCATTTAAGAAAGACTTAAGTGGAGACTAATTAGGAAGAAGTGAAAGAAAGCGATATAAAGTGGAAAAGGTAGAAAAGAATAATTTTGTGTAGAAAGGTGGAATTTTACTCAGTCAAGATCTTAATTTAATATAAAAACAAGATGACGCGATTAAACCTAAGAAAGAAACTTTTTGAAGATGGAATCATTCGAAATTCAAAGAATATAATGACATTTAATCAATTAAAATAAATAAAACCTGAAATAAAAAAATGATTGGAAGAATAATATCGTGAAAAAGAGAAAAAATGACGAAGTGTAAATAAAATATAATCGACAGTTAGGCGACCTTTATGGAATACAAATATTTTGTCTACTGTATAGCTTCTTCCAAACAGAAGCAACTTCGCAATCCTATCTCAATTCAAATGGTAAATATACAGATAAACGTTCTTCTTTATTTCTATCATTGAAGATACTTCTAATTAAGGCACGCCATACTATCGCGATGGAAATGAATCCTATTCATTCTACTCTTTTCTTTCGAAATATAAGAATTGCTATCTTGTGGAACAGACTTCTGCTTGGATATTTCTTTGAGCATTACAAGATTAACCACTTCAAGTTAATGGCTAATATCTTATCAATTCTTCTTATTGCCTTAATCATCTCTCTTTCTTTAATAGAAGCACATAATTAATTATTGCGATTTTCAATAAACATATTCCTTCAATGTCTCGCGTGCCGTGCATTAAGTGAAGTTTAATAAAGAATATATAAATTAAAAAATAAATCTAACAAATAATTATTGAATATGGCAATTAGAGGGCTCCAAATCTAAAAGATGAATTAAAGGAATTAATGATTTTTAATGAAGATCGAAAAAAGACTTTAAAATTTTCCAATTCTGTAATTTTCAATTTTTTTGCTATTGCCAATTCTACTCCTGTCATATTGTTTGTATACTTTTATAATGAAGCAAGCAGAAATCACGGTTCTTTCACGTCCACAATATTATAAGACTTTTGATTACTATATCTCTTAACAACATATGCAAACAAACAATATAGAGCAAATTGTGAATTTGATAAATACAGGATGATTGAAAGGCACTCCCTAGTTTATGTAAGAATGGCAAACCAAGAAACCAGAATGAACACCCTGCTACGTTTTTTCTTAGTGATTAGTTAAAAGATCAAGCCTACGACCAGTCAGTCAGTTAAGTGCCATATGTGATACACGCTTTGTCCTGAAAGAAACATGACTAACTGGGCAGGAGATTTTCCCGCAGTAGTTTGCCATTGCTTTTTGCGGTAAATTAACTGCTCACCAAGGCTACATAACCCAACCTCTCCTATTATTTAACCCATAACTGGAGGAAAGAGACAAGGGTATTTGTGCATATGTGAATGCAAGGAATTCAACAGAAATTCGAACTCGCCTCTCAGATTTGCAGTTTTGGTGTCGATATCCACTGCACCGCCAAAGCCTACGATACCAAACCAAAACTTTGGAAGAACATGAATTGGCTAAATCATAAAATTATGTCTGCCATAACACGAGTGTTCCTGGTAAAATATGTTGATGCGATTTCTTGGCATATCAAGAAGCTCATAGCGAACACTCGTGCCCATTTTAAATTTTAAAAAAATCATGCTAAACGTTTTATGTTATAGTTAAAAAATATATAAGTATTTTAAAATAGGGAGATACTTTTAAATTGCATGGCATTTAAATTTGAATAATTTGTTAGTTTATTTTCGTCTTTTAATATGTAAAACAATGTTTTTGGTGAGCTTTTTTCTTATAGTGTCTGACCCTTGTATTATTATTCAGGTCCGTGAAACTTGCTTATCAGTCGTAGAAGCTACAACGATTAAAGATTTGCAATAAAAGAATAAACATTGAAATTTAATAAGCCTATTGTTGTCTTCCATGGCAATGATTGAGATGAGTTTCATTCTTTGCTTCCATTAGTTAAAATTTTCAGGATATGAATAGAGAGTAGCAGAGTAACAAATAAAAAAATCAACAGTAAATCTGAGAAGCCTATTGTTGGTTTCCGTGACAATGATTGAGATGGGTTTCCTTCTTTGCTTCCATTTGTTAAAATCATTACAGATATGAATAGAGAGTAGCAGAATAACAAATACAAAAATCAACAGTAAACTTTGAGAAGCCTATTGTTGTCTTCCGTGGCAATGATTGAGATGGGTTTCCTTCTTTGCTTCCATTTGTTAAAATCATTACAGATATGAATAGAGAGTAGCAGAATAACAAATACAAAAATCAACAGTAAACTTTGAGAAGCCTATTGTTGCAATGATGGAGAGGAGTTTCATTCTTTGGTTTCATTAGTTAAGACATGAACAGATAAGACTCGACATATTACATCCATGTTGGCTTATCTATATTAACCCCGTAACTCTATTTCAATCAGAGAGTTGCTCTCCGAAAACTGCTCATTTGAGGACCAAACATTCTTTTAGGTGTTGCCCTGAACAGTAGAATCCTCGTCAAATCAAGGGTTTATTCACTATCTACTTACTTTATCCTCATAATTTTCAATATCTGCGACAGATGGATAACTGCATATGGGTGCCAATTATTGTAAGCTTCAAATAGTATGTCGTGTAATTAATAATATTTCGTGATTGTAAATTAGAGAGCGGTTTTCTAGTTACCATTGGATTTAAATTACCTGCAAACGGTTTAAAATCGTAAATTTGAATCAACTAATGAAAAATCACAACAACGGTAAGTAAAACTAATTCTCTATTAGTATTTATATTATGAGTTTTATTAATTTTCTTTTATTTTTATCATTCGCAAAAAGCCGTAAAATTATCGAGAGCTAGAGCAAACGCTGCGAAATCGTAATAGAAGTAGTTTCAGAAAAGACTGGATTCGCATCGAAAATGTTCGCTTCTTTTATTAAAATGGTAAAAGCGACGTCCATTAGAATTGGTCTCCCGTGTTATTAGATGGGAGTTAACTGTCGTCCAAATCTCTGTTTTTCTTTACGATTATTCTTGATTAACTCTTGTTACTATTTAAAGTGTGGTTTGATAAAACATAACAATTAGAGCTACATTTTAATAAAATAGTCATCAATTTCTAAATAAAGAAAACAATGTCGAAAATATCCTAAACTTTAGAAATTAACAAAATTATAAAATTAAAAAAAAGTGGTCTTGTGAGCGATTAATTATTCTCCACCCTGTAACCCTTATTCTACAAAAGAAACGTGGCTTATTTCTCTTTATTCGATCGATATAACCATGTTAGAACTAATTGCATTACTTAATTCAACCAGTTCAGGCGTTCACAGCGAAAATACATTTTACAAATTAGTGTAGCGGCCTAACTACTTTTTTTTATTTGTTATGAAATAATTTTAGCTTCTCAATTTTACGTGTACCAAAAAGTGAACAAACAAGACAGATGACAGGGTAAATAAATTTTAATTTTAATAACAATGGTGAATATTAAAATAAAGGGGTAAAATCAGTTACCTCCCTTTTACTGTTGTAGACAATAATTTGACACAGTTCAAAGATGTTGAGTTGGAAAAATAGTCTGTATTTCCAAATAGATGAAATAATTAAAAATGATGAGTTGGAAGAAATAATCTGTATTTTGTTCCAGTTCAAAGTGAGAGTTGTAAAATAATATGCAATCAAAGTGTGTGCATAAAAAAATGTCAAAAAATACTTGCAGTTTACCAGGAACAAAATGTTGAATATAAAACTTAACTTCTGGTCAAGTAAAGAAGCCGGCTTACTTTCTTTTTACGAGTAGGCAAAAACAAGTATTGCCTTAAAAGAAAAGATGAGCACGAAACAATAGGTCCTGTGTCTTCAAAGGAAACTTTCCAACTGGAGCTTGAAGAGCGGGAAGATTCCCGCTTTTTCGAAAGAGAGGCAAAATGCTGCTGCTGATACAGAACGAACCAATGAAAAGTTTGGTTACAGAAAAAAGATGGTTTGATTTATTTTACAAATTCCCTTCTCTCACTTTTTATAAATATAGGTGATACGAGGGTATCGTAGAGAGCTCGACATTAGTAAACCATCTCTATAACTTGCGAGTTCTTTTATTAAAGAATAAATTTCAATCGAGGTGTGTCTTTCCCAGGGAAACGCTAAAGATGCTGTTTTAATGATTTGAAACTTTGATTATTTAATTCAACAGAACCGATATATATCGTACATGTTCTCATCATAATACTTCTTGCCGCTAACTTTCACATGCGTACTGCATATCTCAATCAGTAATACTCTACCTTGAATATTCCTTTGGCCTTGCATTATTTGAATTATAGTAAAAAAGATAATGTAGAAATTAATGAGAAAAATAAGAATATGTTAATGATGAAAATTTGATGAATGAGATAACTTAATGTAAAAATAAGAGGCAAGATAGAATTAAAGATTTTTTGCAAAATCTTCTAGAAGTTTTAGAATTTGCAAAAACGAGACAAAAATCAAAATGCACGTGTGCAAAAAATAAAAAAATATAATAATAAATAGAAAATAAATATAAATTAGCGGTAAAAGAATAAGACGTAAATTGATTATTGGTAAATGAATCAGTGGTAAAACAAATTTATAGAGAGACGAATATGAAGGGGATTATGGAGTAATAAAAATCAGAAGATGAAGGTAAAAAATAACGAAAATATGTCGCGATTTTAATGATATAAACTATCGAAAAGTAACTAATATTTGGCAAAATAAACAAAAAACGGGGGATTAGAATATTTCCAACATTTCAAATTGCAGGAGGAAAATAATAGAAGATTAAAAAATAATACAATGGCAGGTGATATTTTCTTTTTTCTGTTTACAACAGGAATTCAGAAAAGTGACGATCTGCTATCTTATGGAACTTCTTATATGGCAGTGAATACAGGAGATTTTTTTTAAATTTTTTTATAAGCGTTTCACCCCGAGCAAGGCATGTCACTGCCACTACTGTGCAGGGGGCTACGTAGAGTGGAGAAAGGCTGATTAAATATAGGAAATAACAGAGGGTGGGTGATAGGCGGGTGAGGATACCGAGAATGAGGGTTGGGTAGATGAGAGTGCTGTGAGAATAGTTGGGAGTTAGTGTGATAGGAGGTGTCTATTGACCCTACATTTAAACACCTGGAGATTGTAACTGTCGGGAAAGCAGACTTGTGGAAGGGAGTTCCACAGGCGGGAAGCGCGAGAAAAGAAGCTGTTGGAGGAGAATTTACGGTTACATCTTATTTGTTTAACTGTAAAAGGGTGGGACCTAGTTGCTAATCTAGTATCTCGTGTAAATTCGTGCTTAGGCGGCACCAGTGATCTAAGCTCATCGGAGCAGAAGCCATGAAAGTACTTGTAGAAGAGGCACAGGGAAGCTACATCACGCCGGTGTGAGAGCGGCTGCAGCCGGTCTGCCAAGTCAGTATCAACCACGTTACAGATCCTCCTTTGTATTTTGTCAAGAAGCCCAAGGAGAGCAGCAGGGGCACCCGACCAGATATGGCAGCAATATTCAATACACGGGCGGATGGTAGATTTGTATATGTGCAGAATAGTTTTAGGTGGGAAGAATTTCCGGGCCCTGCACAGGGAGCCCACTTTCATAGCAGCAGATTTGGCAATGGTTTTACTCAAAGATTAAGATGAAACTTGAGTCTAGAAAAATAGGCTCTTATTAAATGATGCTCAGATTATGCGAGCAACGTGCACATTTTAACGAAAATGAAAACAAAAAAGATAATTATACACAGAATCAGAAAGTGGGTGCCAAACTTGCAAGGACATATACTGAGGAAAAAAAGGCTAGAAAATTAAATAAACTGGAAATATAGATGACAACAAGGACAGAAAAAACAATGAGTAACCTACCTTACGTCCTTGTATAAATGTATAGATGAACAGGGGTTGAAGAAATAGTACGGATAGAAAGCCTTGGGGAGTCATGATTTATATAGACACGAGAAAAATAAAGAAAATTGGAGAAAAAAAATTCGTAAAAAATATAATGTACAAAAAAAGAGAATCAATTAAATAAACAAGTAAAATCATTAACGTGAAAATTCCCTGCAAAATTAAAAGAAAAAATAGAATAAAATACGGTGGATGAAGAATTATCTAAATAAAAAGACAATAGAACTGTCACGATTTCTTTCGAATGTACAAAAATATGACGGGATCAAGATATTAGAAGATGAGATTTAAGATATTTGGCCTGGAAAGACAGAAAATCATAAATGAATAAAGAAGAAAGTACGACTGAAGCAAAGAAGAACCGATATTAAAATGAATATATGAAATAATAAGAATTAAATAAGCGTGGGCAAAACACAGTTTACGATTTACCACGAGAATCCGTTCTCATCCAAAAGATATTAACTTTCCATTGACAGTTATTGTCGTTTAAGTCACGGCACTGATATAGCCATAAAATATGTCTGGCAATCCACACGCCCAAGTGACTTGAATTTCTTACATGAGAAATTCTTTCTGTTATTGGCAATGAGAGGTGTGCATTGTGCAGAGCATTGTAGAAACAAAATAGATATTTTTCAAAGAAGGCTGTAGTGTGAGTAAAACTGAAGCTTTCTTCAAGGTAGACATCCTGGATGCGTTTTAAATGCGATACGTTAAACAAAGTATATTATGTCACACAAACTAGGCGAACTGTATAAGACAGACAAAAGAATGCAGCAAAATAGAGTAACGTTTAATTGATTTGAAGAGATAGGTTTCTGTTCAAAGTGTCGATGGATTTCATTGTTACGGCAAATATCATAGACTAGCATCAGAGCCCGGCGTTGTCCGCGCAATTCAGAATATTTTAATAGTAGGAGAAGATGCCAATGAGAGGGGTACATGTATTTTATTTTACATATGGTTCTGAAATACTAAATCTGAAAAATAAAAAAGACTTAAATAATTAAATTAACCATTGGCATTTTCTTTTACTTATTTTGTTTTTGTTTGAAAAACACGTTTTTTTTTATATTTCTTTTTTTTCAAAATTACGGGGAAAATATTCACATTTTTTGTTGACCAAATGAATTTTTAAAACGTCGGAATAAAAATTAAATATAAAGGCTCGTTCTTTTTTTATATAAAAAATACTTTAGTCGCGTTTGACACGTGTGATTTAATTTCTGTTACGTCATTTAGATCTTAGATGTTTTACTGAGCAAATGTAAACAATCAGCTCTATTAGCCAAAAATCCGAAAGGGAAAATTTGCTGAACATAAACTCAAAAATTATGTGCTACCTGCATTCCCTGTAGATATGAGTCCCAAGAAAGTTTGAATGGCGTAGCTTAAAAAATGTAGGCGTGCATAGAGAACAGTCACACACAGACTCAAGATTACCTTATATATATATATATATATATATATATAAATATATATATATACAAGGTAACCAAAAAAGTCCTGTCCGTTTATTTATAGTCATTGAACGAAGTTGAAATGTATACGAAATGCGTTTCAAATTTAAACAGCCGTAAGTAGGGACATCAGACGTTATAAAACATGAGCCCCGTGCCCGGCCATCAGTTATAAGTTGCACAGCTGTGAGAAGGATGGAAGTGTCTAGAGATCTCGTTCGGGGCTGTTTGTTTTACGACTTCAAAGTGGGCTTTTCAGCAGCTGCATCAAGTCGCCGCTTATGTCAAGCGTTTGGGGATAGTGTTGTGGATGAACATACTGCAAGGCGTTGGTTTCGAAAATTCAAGAAGGGAGATTTATCTCTCCATCATGAGTTTAGCAGTGGACGACCACAGGTCTTGAATGACGGAGTTCCGAAGATGGCCATTGACTAGGACATTAGTCTAACGTGTGGTCAACGTGCAAGACAGTTCAGCGTTTTCTAAGAAACAGTTAGACTTCAACTGCACCGCGTAGGTAAGACGTACAAATTGAGCAAGTGGGTTCCGCAAACGCCGTTGGGGGTCCAGAAGGGACAACAAGTGGAGGCCTGCGTATCGCTGCTTTCTAACCACCGTAACTCCTCCTTATTCAATCGCGTGCTTAGCAGAGATGAAAAGTGGGTTCTGTACGAAACTCCCAAGCGTTCCAGACAATAGTTGTCTCTTCAGAATGCTGTTCCTCATACCGTAAAACTTCCTATGCACCCACGCAATATTATGCTTTGTGTCTGGTGGACAGGTCATCAAGTGGTTTATTGTGAACTGTTACCAACGCGCCAAATGTTACTGGGGACATATACTCAAACGAATTGAAACGTGTGCAACAGGCATTGCGCCAGAAGGAGCCGGCACTGGTGAATAACAAAAGAGTGCTTTTCCTCCATGACAACGCCAGGCTGCATGTCAGGCGAGTGGTCAGGGATACCATACAGCAACTTGGGTGGGAGACTTTCTGCCATCCACTTTATTCACCTGACCTTGCGCCATCTGATTACCACCTCTTCCACTCCCTGGATAATCATCTTAGTGGCAAATTCTTCATCAATGAAGCAGACTTGCGCAAAGCCCTCACAGTCTTCTTTGCGTCAAAACCCCCCGAGTTCTACCGCAAGGGCATTGAACAGCTGGAGACACTTTGGCAGAAAGTGCTGGATGCCGATGGCGATTACTTCGAAGACTAAATATCAGTTACACATATTGTGAAGCATTTACTTTTTTTCCTTTAAAAACGTACCGAATTTTTTGGGTACCTTGTATATATATATATATGCTATTAAATATAAGAGACAATGAATGTCTATTATGTTTAATCATGAGCCGTTCTAAACGTCGTATTTTTGCTTTAATTTCAGTTGAAAATAAAGACAAAAATTCTCCAACATTTGGATAATTATTTATTGGTTTTCTTCTAAGCTTTCGGCTCACATGAGCCATCTTCAGAGAGGTAGTTTAAACTGAAATATTATAAAATCCACCATCACCGACGATTTTATTTTGTGTTGACATAAAACTCCGCTTGGCAACGGCAATAGTTACCAAAAATAATAAACGCAGTTCTTAAGTTTGCGATGCGGTTTTATGACGTCACACCGCGGGATAGCGCGAAATGACAACAAAACCATCTAGTCAAATGCAATGTAATATGTTATTTCCTGTTTTAAAGTTGATTTTATTGAGTGTTGGTTGTTTTGATTTGATGTACATGGCCTCCAATATCTGCAGGTTCCTATTACTGTGTGCATGAGTAAGGATCACCGTATTGTTGACCAAAATCTGTCTGATATTACCTACATGTTTATGTTTTTCAGAGAAATGTTGTTTAATAGTACTCTGATCAGAAAGATGACATGTAAGTCTACGGGAGAGCGTGGTTGTGGTAAAACCAATATATGTACTAGGTTTTTGAGTAGTATCAGAGATGCAATCTCTGAATGGGCATGTAAATTGGTACACTACATTGGTTTTTTGTAAAGAATTTAGTTTAGTGCCTGTTGGGTTATTATAGACTATGAGGTCAATTGTTTTAAACTTTTTATAATATATAATGAGTTTAATTTCATTATTACTTTCGACTGGTTTAACATTTCTACGTATTATGTTTTTGAGAGTTTTTTCATCTTGTTTATAATTATTATGTATTTGGTTGCAATAGTATAAGTTAATAGTGTTATGTTTAGTTTGATGTAAACCATTATTATTAATATTATCATTATTGTTAGAGCTATTGTTAAGTTTGTTGATATACATTTTAATTTGTTGATCAATAACGGAGTTAGGAAATCCATTATTGACTAGTGTTTGCTTAATGTTGTGTAATTCTTTATAAAATATAGATTTGGAAGAAGATATCATTTGTGTGCGTTGAAGTAAGTTTTTTATAACAGCTAACTTATATCGTTGGGGGCATTCACTATTATAATTAAGAAGACACGAATTTATGCTAGTTGGTTTCCTATATAGAGAAGTAGTAAATTTATGTGTGCTAGAATCAATGAATACATCAAGGAATGGGAGTTTGTTATTAATATTAAGTTCTAATGTAAATTTGAGGACGGAGTGACTTTCAAATTTGATTTTAAGATATTTAATTTGATCGATATTCTTAGCTAAAACAAAGATGTCATCTATATATCTTACATATATAGAGGGTTTATTGTTGTCATTAATTATTTTATTTTCTAGATTTGCCATATAATAATTAGAAAAGAGGGGGCCTAAAGGAGATCCCATCGCAATACCATCTATTTGTGTATAAATATTGCCTAAGGGATCGTGAAAGGGTACTTGTATGGTGCATGCTAATAATAGTTTTTTTAATATAGTGGGTTTAATATTGATTGATGGGAGAGTAGCATGGTTGTATACATCACGGATAATGATGTCAATTGTTTCATGGACGGGAACATTTGTGAATAAGTTTTGAACATCCAAAGATGCAATCATTTGATTATTAGGCTTTACGGAATGGAGAATCTGTAAAAATTCGTCCGTGGAGTTAATGCTATATTTACCAGGAAGATAGGGAGTAATTAGTTTGTTAAGTGTTTTGGAAAGGTTATATATTGGTGTGGGTATTTGAGAAATGATAGGTCGGAGGGGATGATCTTTTTTATGGATTTTTACATTTCCATAAAGGTAGCCGGGCTGATAATCACCTATAATCTTTTGAAGTTTATAGGATCCTATTTCAGCATTGTTTGCAGTAATAAGTTTAATAATATGTTTTTTAAGTTGGGTTGTGGTATTACAAGTTAATTTTTTTAATTTGTTGTGATCGTCGAGAATGGCCTGTAATTTGGAGTGATATTCCTGTCTGTTTAAAATAACAAATGTATTGGTTTTATCGGCACGTCGGATAACAATATTTTTGTTATTTTTGAGATGTGTGGCTGCTTTTATGAGAGGCATATTTATAATATCATTAGGATTTTTATGGTAACGGTGTTTGATTGATTCAGCTTTGAGTAATTCTTTTAAGCCTGCCTGTGTAGTAATATGGTTGTCCTGTTCGAGTTGAAGTATTTGTTGGTATAAAGCTTCAATTTCCATTTGTTTAAACATTGAATTAGGTTTCTGTGCGACGTGAAAATTTGGTCCGAGATTAAGGAATTCCATTTCATCTGGAGTAAGTTGGTAATCCGATAGGTTAATGAAGTTGTCATTGATGTTTGGTAAGAGTATTTTTCCTTTATATAATTTGTTTAGCTTTTTTTGGAAATCAGCATAATGAAAAATATCAGCATAATGAAAAATATCTAAATGTTGGACAATTTTTGTCTTTATTTTCACCTGAAATTAAAGCCAAAATACGATGTTTAGAACGGTTCATGATTAAACATATAATAGACATTCATTGTCTATTGTATTTAACAGTATATGTTTAAGAAAAATTTTCTGCAGCCTCGATACACTATATATATATATATGTGTGTGCGTGCAAAATTATACACAGTTATAATCTTCAGAAAGGAACAGTATGCTTAAATAAAAAAAAAAAACAAGAAGAAAACTAAATTTTTCTCACCTACGTGTTTCGTCCTGTGAACAGCTTTATCAAAGCAAAGAGAAAAAATAAATTTTGATTTTAAATAAAGTATAAAAAATGTTTGGCACTAAATAAACGCTTATAAATTATTTGTTAGATTAACTGAATTTATTAAAAATTTAAATAATGAAAACTTTCATATTTGATTTTTTTTTCCTATGCAGTAACATTTTATGTCTTGAGATATTAAAATGATGGAAATTAACAATTCCTTGGGATCTTGTTTTATATATTTTTGCATATGATTGCTTGGAAAGTATTATTTATATTAGAAAAAGTGAGACTGAAAAAACAAACAGGCGTAGGTTTGTATCATAATAATATTTGATGGCGGTTCTCACGAAATTTTTATTTCTGAGTAATTATTACTATGGTATTTTTATGTCGAAATTGTTGTCGAATTTATGTCTGTGTATGACCAGTGCATGTGTTAATTGTTTTTAATGAGGACTCTTCTGTGTTAATAGATACGTTATTTTAGATTTCAGCATGTTTCTCCAGTATACTGTGAGGAGCTTTTTTGTCAACTTATTATATACTAGCCGTAGAGCCCGGCGTTGCTCGGGTGCAATGAAAGCTTTAAAAATAATCAATGGTCCTGGAGCTCAGACTCTTTGGACGTTGGCACGAAAGACGAAAAAGCAATAGTTGTTTCCAGTTAAAACGAAGCCGTAGACTGAAAGAAAAATTAATGGATGTAAGTCTAATTTTGATTTCCTGGTATCGATATCAAATGTTTTTTTCGTAGTAAACAGAATTTTGAAGGCTAAATAAGTCCTTTGAGTAAATGTTATCATGGCTGAGACTAAGAACTACAATTATACCTACTTAGAGCCAAACCCGAAGCAAAAACTAAAATAAAGGGCTGGAAAAATAGACATACTGGCAGATAAACAGACACACACACAAACATCTTGCCTTATATATATATATATTATCGATTTTCTACACTACTGTAAGAACTGCAAAGTTGAAACTTCTGAATATAGTTTCTTATGTCTTTGTCTATGAGTGTATCAAATCTGATTAAAATCGGACCACTTCTTCTATAACCCGATTTTTTCGATTATCGATTTTTGATATTTATCGGGGGTACCTCGACACAAAACCTAGCTAAGAACACTCGCAGACGCTTATAGTACAACTGTGTAAAACTGTGTAAATCTTCAAGAAAATCGGCTCAGCCGTTTCGGAGTCTATAGGTAACGGACACACACACAGAGACACACACACAGACAAAGTTTCATATATAAATAAGTTTAGATATGCCTTCCTCTGATTTATTACTGTTGATTTTTTTTGTTCTTTTTTAGATCGGATTATACTCCTAATAGTTTTTGAAACGGCTGTGATGATATGGATGTTGTTTAGATGAGATAATTTCTTTTGCATAGTGAATGTTATGAAGTTGCTTGGTATTATTATGTAATTTTTTGTTTAATTCACTATTGTGTATATTTTTCTTGTTGCGGTTGCATATTCACAAAATATTAATATAACTGATCTTGTCCAGCAAATTAACAACGTTGAACTTACAATACTATTCCACTTTGAAAGTGAAACAAACTATACTCCTTTCTTCCTGGATATCATGTTATATAGATACAACAACGAACTCAGATTTAACGTCTACAGAATGGCTGTCAATAAAAAGGACCGAGTTAGTTCCTATTCAAACCATTTTTCTAAAACAAAATCTGTTATAATTGTAGGTTTCTGTTTTAGAACATTAAGACACTTTCTAAATAAACTAACATGCAGATTAATAAATCCCTCAATATCCAACAGTGAAAAAATAAGTAAACAAATAGTGGAAGAAATATGCTTAATAAGGCCTAAACTACAAATAAACAAATGGAACGATACAAAAGAAAACAATCATTTGGTTCAATGCGGAAATGGGGTAAAAATGTTGGCTGAAAGAATAATTGTTATCAGAAGCAGAAGAAGAAGTTTTAAGATTTAACAGAAAACAAGCCAATTCCAAGAAGAAAGAGAATAAAAATAAAATTAAATGGAAAATCTTAAGGTTTTCATTAAATGAGATAATTGGAAAGTCAACTAAGTGCTATACGCGAAACACACCTGAGCGATTATATCTCGACAGAGACATGACTGACTGGGAAGAATATTATCAGGCAGTAGGCTGCCATTGCTTTCTGAGGTAGACTGGTTGCCAATCAAGGCTATAGAACCCAATCCGTCCTGTTATTTAACCCATATTTGGAAGGAAGAGAATGATTAATACCTTTCCCAAGGGTATTTGCACGTAAGTGAATGCAATGAATTCAACTAAAATTCGAACTCGGCTCCACATTTTAACGTTCGGAGCCGATATCTACTGCACCACAACGATTGGAAAGAGAAAGACTATAATGTTAATTTAAGATAACTTTGCAAAAAACGAGAATGTAATAATCAGATCCATGAAAAGCATATTTATTATTGTCATGTTTTCTTTGTTGCATGCTGTAAACGAAGAAAGAACGATCATAAATTTATCCAAGTTTAAGAGTTATTTGTTCAAACAATGACTAAAGTCGACTACATAATACGACTACATAGTTATATTTCCAGAGATTTTCCAACATCAGTTTAAAAAAATATTTGGGAAAAAATTCCACTCTATAATAATTTGTCATTATTTTCGGAAGTGAATGTTCTAAATGATACCTATTCTTTGGGCCACGAGCTCAAATTTACAACCAAGAGCCTCATTTCTACTCTATCACAACCATGCTCTACATATTTCGCAAGCCGAATACCTATTCTCAAGTTCCGCTATTTGTGAGACAAACTGCTGCGGCGATGTTTCCCCAAACACGATTATCATATACAATTTTTTATATTTTGCGTTGCGGTTTCTTGTTGTGGCGATCTAAGTTGGTGTATACTTCTTTCTTCTTC
This sequence comes from Ascarosepion bandense, assembly GCA_037127315.1. NCBI lineage: Eukaryota > Metazoa > Mollusca > Cephalopoda > Sepiida > Sepiidae > Ascarosepion > Ascarosepion bandense. The sequence goes on along the minus strand of JBBBDQ010001347.1, from coordinate 1,695,909 downwards.
TATATGCCCTGTCCCTTCAGGGTGTTGGCGATCATTTCTTTCCATGTCTTCCCATCCCTGGTAGCTCTTAGCACGCCTTCTCCTGTTACACCATGCAACCCTCGTTCTATCATTCACCTGATTACGTTCTTCAAATATGTTATCCGTTGTTTCCCCTGTCTATTTTCACCTCTATCTGGCCTGTTAGCATCAGGTTCTCCAAGCCCTCCTTCCTGATTGCATGTCCCAGGAACTTCAGCTGTCTCTTCCTGATGCTCAGTATTAATTTCTTTTTCGTTTCCATCATTTCTAAGATCTCATCATACACTAGAACAAAAAATGTGCATTTTATGTTATTGCAAACATGTCGAGTTCTAGGCCGAATCACGTTAAAACACCTTTTCTCATAAAATCATTGAAGTTAAGCAAAACCTATCGTGATCAGCACTCAAGTGCTTTGAGTGACGAGTTCGAATTTCAACCGGATTCTTTAAATGAACTAACAAGCAAATTCTCTTGGAAAAGATATGGCTCGACATATCTTCTAATAATTTAGTAGATATTGAATCATCAAACGTTATTATCTTCAAAAACAATATAAAAATACATGTATTCAGTGGGTTTAAATAATATCCCGCAATTGGTAAATAAACAGTAGAAAACAAATGTATTGACTCAAAAGACATATTCGTTCGTTTGTATTCATTGATTTTCAACCTGTTATCGTCTATTTTAAAAAAAAACTGTTGTAATGTTATTTTATTCTTATAATCACCATCTCTCGTTTGTTGATTCGAACGATTAGCTTGCCACGTTTTACACTGTTTTTTTAGAATTTTATTATTCTCGAATTAACCTTCCTGGTTTGCTTTGTTCTATTATCTTACTATTTTTCAAATCAAATTAGACTGTTAATCGTCTTAATACTTTTGTTCAAATCAAATACTATTTTGAACCAAACGAAAGATGATAATTCATTGAAGACTGTATAGTGCAGTCATTGCTTTATAAATTTATTCTAAGCATTATCTTATTTCTTCTTCTCTTTAGACAGAAAACTGGAATAAACATTTGTAATAAACTTTACAGGAAAATAAAAAATTCAAGCCACGCGAAACTGATAAACCTCAGAGGTTTCAAAAAAATCAGACAAGGCAGAATATGTTAACACTTTGGATGTAAAATTGGTTTTCATAAAAGCAATATCTGTAAAATTCCACCCAGAAATTCATGATAAACAAATATTTCAAATTTGTGAAATATTTTGAAAAGATTGTTAACATATCAGCTGTAATTTGCGATGAAACAATGAATGTGAGAAAATGTGTAAAAACAATTTCAATGAAAATATTATTGTATTTATTTGTATGCACACACACACACACACACACACACACACACACACACACACACATATATATATATATATATATATATATATATATATATATATATGACTATTTACGCTCTCACACGCTGAATGACCACTCTGGAGGAATGGTAGACTTTGAAAAACAGTATCTACTCTGCCATCTACGCATCTTTCATTCAATAATGAATTAGAACACTCTCAGCTACTGGGCGTATATAATGATGATATACACGCTAAAAGGTCTGCCTCCTTCTACCAAGCGCCCGTAGCTCAGATGTAGAATCGCCGACTGACGCCAATTCGGCCGGGTTTCAATCCTGGGTAAAAAGCAATCGGCTGTCTGAATGTACTCATGATACAGCGAAACAGATCTGTCTGCGAATAACTATATATATATATATATATATATATATATACACCCATGAACTAGATAAAAAGGCCATTACATTTGGGATTGATAAACACTCAGAAATACTTCTCACACGTTTCAAAAAAATTATTATGTAAAGTATAGAACTAATTTTAGTCAACAATTCATTCGAATTTAAAAACTGAATCTATATTCAAACTACAGGTACAGCGATGTAGACAAAAATTACAACGACATATGCAACACTCACAGACGCATATTGAGAAGAAAGCCTATACAATCAAATAGGACAGAAATATTGGGAAGGCATAAAACAAAAATCACAAATACTGGAAGAGCTTTCTAGATGATTGTTTTATCTTTTGGAGATCAACGTGAGGAAACATAAATATACATCACCTACTTTAAAACTTGCACCCCAAAATTAATTTCACACTAAAATATAGCTATATAGAAATGCCATTCCTAGACATACTCTAAAAAAAAACAAAAAAGAATTACATCATCACAGATATTTGCCATCAATCCAACTGTTAGAAACTTCAGACGGTTCAACTGAATTTATAAAGTCTGAAACTACACAAGACTTGGAAGACAAGTCCTATGCCATTGGAAGATTTTCCGCGGTATAAACTCCGATTACATGCATATAAATACTAGATTCTTTTTAGCAAAGAGAAAAGTAGATTTGAACATTGGTAACGATAGAAAAAATTGTTTTGCAAAGTGCGTAGATATCTTGAAACCATTTCAAGAGAATCAAATTCTTCTTATGTCGGTTTGTTTTATGTTCCAATGCAATATTTAGTCTATTTCTTTCTGTCATGAAACAGCGAATCGCCACTTGCTGTTCAACTTAATATATAGGGGTCGAGTGATAAAATACCATCTAAATTACGCAAATATGAAAATAACATTGACATTTCATTTTTACATATATATGTTTACCAAAGTTGAAATATAAAAAAATGTAAATGTATTCAATAAAATCTTCATTAGCTTTAAATACGACCTCCAGAGGACTACGGAATATTTTCATCTCTTCTGAAATATCCCCTTTTTTTACGTTGGTGAATTCTGCGATAATCCTTCTCTTCAGTTCATCTTTGGTGTTACAAAGAGTTTTATTTGCTCTCCACACATAATAATCAAGGGAGTTGCGATCTTGAAAGTTATGTAAACAGATGTAATTGGTAATATAGTCGCAGTAATTCTCGGAAATCCATGACTGAGTTCTCCTGCTTCTATGCCATGGTGAAGTGTTCTGTTACCAGACATAAACCTTCTAGTGGCCACCATCTTCAACCATAGCAGTACTACGTCCTCAAAGCACATCATACACATATTGTGTCAGAGCCAATGTTGAAAGATGAATAGAAGCATAATACTCAAAAAACTTTCGTAATCACAATTAGATTCATCGAGCTCTTTCCTAATCCTTTGACTGACACCAAAACATTTTGAAATGTTCGTATTGGAGCTTCCGGCGCGAATTCTAAAAAATACATTATGACGTTTTCAAAGTTCTCATAAACTGTCTCTCGTTTGAAGCTCTTTTTCTCACAGGCGAAGCCCAACTGACCCTATTTATTTTATTATTGATAATACTGAAAAATTGCTGCCTCTTTTATTTTCTAAATTATATCTTTAAAAGTAACTAGACGCTAATAAGATTTTGCCAGGCAAAAAAAAAAAAAAACAAAAAAAACAGTGAACGAAAATTATCATCGCGATTTATATATAAGGCTGTGGCTGAACATCTGCATTAAAATGTACATATATGTTAAAGTTGTCAACATTTCTTAATAGACATTTGAAAGTATCTTAAAGATTAGAAGAAGAAAATGAAGTAAACAAAAAAGATGAAGAAAAATGAATGAAATGGATTAAAATACAAATTGATTCAATTTGAAAAAGAAGGAATAACATGAAAATGAGTAAGACATTTTAAAGTCAAGATGGAGATATATAACATAGAAATATTAATTTAAAGTAAAACAACACAGATTATTATGGAATCAATGATAAAGTTTTAAATACGAAAAATATGAAGCAAAGTAAAATGGTTTTAATTGTTAAATTGAAACGGAGAAAAAGATGACGCAAAAATGCCTACGAAAAGTTTTAAAAATAGTCGTAAAAATATTGGTGAAAATGTTATTCATCCATAAAGCTTCAAATACTTTTGTTGAGTGGATAAGTGGTCTGTCAACTGTAGTCCAAAAAATGCACCCGCTCAACCACTGTCTAAATTTTGAGTGTCCACCACCATCTACCCTACTTGTACATATATTGCTCCCACCAATTACAACTTTAAGCAACCTTATTTAGTAATCTTTTAACTTGCTTGGGCCTTTTATTTTTTTAACAGTATTTAAAAAAAGTCCTTCACCCCACTTTCCACAGTTTAAATGTTTAAAGCTTAATATTAAATGTTTAAAACGGACTTTATTCCATATTAACGACAATACAGAACTTTATATTTATGAACCACTATGTTATGTAAGCCACGAAGTATTGTTACCTTCATTCCCTTTGCATTGCAGTGGAAATAAATAAATTCCACTAAAGAAGCTTTTTCCAGAAAACTGAAACAGTGTAGAGCAAAGTCCGAAATGTTTACTTTTCGGTCGCTACAATTTTAAATACTTCAAGTCTATGGTCAACAATGACATATCACATGATCTGAAATTGTTTCCGCTTCTAAAGTCTAAACGAGAACGTTTTTCAGTAAGCTTTGAGCGGCTCCTGTGCCTTGTATTGTGTGAACATTTAGTAAAAAAACAACAAAAGGGTTGTTGTAAATATAATGTTATGAGTAGTTGGACATCACTGTAAAACAAACTTTTATAACGTTTGTTAAGTTATATGTTCATCTATAATATTTTCTTTCTATTATGTTTTATTCATTATCCGGTTTATTAAAATTCGTATCTTTTTTGTTTTGATGACTCCTTTTTTTCTCAAAAATCATTAATTTATTTCTTGAATGCATGTGTTATTCTTCGATTGTTCTTCAAAGTATATTCTTTGATTAGTTCACGTTCTATTATTTGGAGTGTTTTATTTCTAAATTCTTATCGAATGGTTTTCTAACCGTCTACATCTTCCTACGAGGTGCGTTATGGCGGAATGTTTATCGGCTCAGAACGAGAAATCGGGGAGCCTATTTCGGATTCCATTTGAATTCCTTGCATTCCCTTACGCACAAATAACCTTGAGAAAAAAGTATCAATCCGACTCCTCCCTCCAGTTATGGGTTAAATAAAATGATAGATTTGGTTCTATAGCCTTGGCTGGCAACCAGTTTACTGCAGAAAGTAATGGCAACTTGCTGCGATATAATCTTCTGCCCAGACAGTCATGTCACTTTTGAGACATGATCGCCAAAACGTGTATTACATATGGCACTTAACTGACTAACATTTTTTGTTAACTTATTATTGATGCACATAAGGTATTTATGGTTTGCTAATATACACTTATGCGTAAATACCCTTGCAAATGGTATGAATCCACATACTGTCCCTCAACTTTGGGTTAATAAGTAATGCGTATATCTCTAACTCATTATTATCTCGAACAACTTTCACAATCTAAAAATATTATCTGGCTCTAAACAACGCCGAATTTTGATAAGCCGTGAAAAACAAATCAATGAACCAAACAAGAAAAATGGTAACTATTCTCCATCAACTAATTCGACACATTTTCGAATTTACAAAATATATTACAAAATATATTATACTATTTCTTCTGATCTGCTGACAACATTGATGTAATTTAAATGCATAGATATTTGAAATTCTCTGTAATAAACCTTAGGGTTTTCAAAACTTTCATTAGTTATAGATTTGCTAAAGAATAATTATTTCGTAATGTTAATAACTAAAAAGACCAACAAATGAATAAAATACACATTTTACATGATATTTGGTACATTTTCAAATATATTTCTTTTTTTATATGGCATAAAATGTAAGGTATTTTGGATTTTTCTAAAGTGTTTTTAAATGACTAAATCATCTGCTGTATACTTCTTCTAACATGTTAGTGATCAGCCAAATCATCTCCCGAGAATCTATAATAATGCAACAGTTATGGGAATTTTGTTTTATTCTTAAACAGTGTATTATGAAAGAAATAGGGATGGGTTGACTTTGTGTATTCTATATGGCGCGTTCTAGTTGCGATTGATTGAACTGGTGAAACAGAGAAATGTAACAGATATATTAGCGAGAGGCTATAATGATTTTGCCAGAGGTGAATAGGGTCTAGGTTTGAAAATAATTTAAACACAATTCCGCGCTAGCACGTTTGTACTATGTCATGCTGGATACGGCAGTAGTAATCCAGCTTTGGTTTTCTTTGACTTCAGTAAAAATAAAAGGAAGCGTCAAATACTCTTAGACGTGGCAGAAATAACTATTTTTCTAACATTTTTAGCGTTATTATATTTGAGTTCTATTTAAGATATTTTATGAATTTGATTTTAATTAGACGCTGAAAGCGATGGGCTTGAAGCTATAGTCGTTTATCATGAATAAAGGTGATTCAAAGCTTTTCTGCAATGAATCAAACTTACTAAGTTGTTTTATGATGTATTACTTAAAACAGTGTTTAACTGCTTTAATAGTTCATCTTGTAAACCATGAAAAACATCTAGGGAACAAATACATTTCTTCATTAGTATTCTAGATTTGTAGACTTGTGTCGTACTAAGAAAAATTAATACTCCATTTTAATTTAATATCTTTTCAGGAATTAAGGGTTTATAACTCTCCACGCCTTCCTTTTATTCGCATCTAAAAATAACATTATTTACGGTTTAGAATTCAGAATTTATCTTCACATAGACGAGTTGACATACAAGGCTCTAAAATCTAGTCTTCCCATCTATTCAGCTATTAGTTGAGTGATGGGGTGGGGAAATGAATTCCTGTCTTTCCGAATTATATAGTGCGAAAGTAAATGCAATGCACGAAACGGAATTTGATTTCGATTATTCGATTCTATATTCTTTGCCGATAACTGATCCGCTATATATTCCATTTATAAAATCGTGCTAGGCTCCGGATGCCGAAACATATATTCGCGTACAAGAAAGAAATTTAGAGACAGCAAAAGGGTAAGAAAGGGAGAAAGCAAATCGACAGAACTGTCTAAAAAATACGAACTATTGTCTATGTTATTCGAGAAGAACTAAAAGAATAACCGATTCATAGAAAACGAAACATCAAAAGAGACGAGGTAATAAAAGTATGAATGGAAAATATGCGTTTGAATGATGAATACTAAATGTGTAGAAGAGATATTGAAGGCGACAAAAATGTAATGAATGAAACGGGAGAATGTGTAGATTTTAGAACGAAAGATATTGGAGAATCAGAGAATGGAAAAAATTGTGAAAAAATGCAAAACTCTGACAAAAGCTCGAAACGGAATGAACGTAATAGATTGTCGAGAGTGAACCGACAATGAATCCGTAACAGAGAAAATATCAAAAAGAAAAACACGGAATTATTAAGATCTCGTGAACATTGTGTGAAAAAATTAAATATAGCAAAAGAGAAAAAGTACATGAAAGAAAAGAAAGGCAGAAGAATGTAATACCTAATGGAAAGAAGGAAAAAGATATAATGACGCTTAAAATGACGATTCTAATTCAAAGGAAAAAAAAGAGTTAGATAAGAATAAAAAAGAAAGAAAAAAAATGAAAGAAAGAAAGAATGAAAGAAAGAAAGTCCAGATAAAAGAAAGAAAGAATATAAGGACGCTTAAAATGGCGAATCTCATTGAAAGAAAAGAAAGAGTTAGATAAGAATAAAAAACAAAGAAAGAAAAAAATGAAAGAAAGAAAGACTGAAAGAAAGAAAGAAAGTCCAGATAAATGAAATAAAAAATATAAAGACGCTTAAAATGACGATTCTAATTGAAAGAAAAGAAAGATTTAGATAAGAATAAGAAATAAATAAAGATAAAAATGAAAGAATGAAAGAATGAAAGAAAGAAAAGAAAGATAAAAGAAAGACAAAAAGAAATGAAAGAAAAATAACGAAACAAAATATATAAAAACATAATAAATCATTAACGAATAAAAAAAGACACACGACACACAAAAGAAAATGAATTAGAACATGATTTAAATATGTAAAGTTTATTTTATGGACTTTTTTTGATTGAAAGTCCAGCACATTGTAGACTGTCTACTTCGTGGTGTTATAATTGGGAAAAAATTATATTGCAGTTTTTTTTTGTTTTTTTTTTATAGAGCAGACGATTTCCATATTGCTTTGCACTAATAGTAACTTATGCTCCGATTGTGTCAGCAAATAGAGTCTGCATTAACAATGTAAGACCAGAGGAGCGATTATTGAATTATACTTGACCACTTAGACGAGGACCAGCCCAATATCTAAGAAAGCATTAGGTTTTAGCTATATTTCATTGCTATGCAAGAAGATTACAATTATATTATAGATTTATAACGATATGTCTGTGATAAATGAAGCCACTGGTCTGTGTTCCGCGAACAGTTATATTGAGTCATAAATAATTTCCATTTATGTTTACCAAATCTATTCTATAAAAATTATATACTCGCCATTTTTTGTATCAACTTGTTGTCTTATATCATGCGTCTTCTCCATAGATTTGATTAAATTTACACAGGATTTGACGGGAAATGTCTTCAACAGACTATTGGATAAGTTTTTATTTATTAGAGAGGATTTCCATGATCAAAGCGCTTTGCAATGATATTAGTAGTAATAATCGATTATGGATATGGTGTCTAGAGTAACACAGACCAACCGATTTTAGAATATGTTACTGTGTTATCATTATTGCATGCAGTTTATTTTTTCAGAGCGGAGAACATTATTTTTTTAATCCACTGTGTACGCTGCTACTACCGTGCAAGACTAATGTTATGTTGGTAAATTCTCAAGTCATTCTTATCTACTATTTACTATTAGAAGTTGCGGTCATATATTTGATATTACGATTGGCTAACAAAAACCGAACATTACTAATGGCACAGTCTAATAATTATAATTTTTGGTTTCTTTTTTCTTTTAACTGACAAATAATTTTGTGCACTTCAACCTGCTCAGTGGGTTTTATTTCTATATAATAATGAGCTTGTTCCGTACTAGATGCTTCGTAATTGTGATCTTCTCCGAAAATTAAGCTTTGTTTTTTTAAACAATAATAAAATTGATTCAATTTTTACGTACCGTGTAGAGGACATAACGTCCATTGATCTAAACTTACTTATAAATGGAACTTTGTCTCTGTGTGCGTATGTGTGTGTGTTTGTGTGTCTGTGTGTCCGTTGCCTATAGACTCCGAAAGAGCAGAATCGATTTTCTTGAAAATTTACAAAGTTGTACTATGAGCGGCTGCGAATGTTCTTAGCTAAGTTTTGTGTCGAGGTACCCCCGATAAATATCGAAAATCAATAAACGAAAAATCGGGTTATAGAAGGAGTGGTCCGATTTTAATCAAATTTGATACACTGATAGAAAAAGACATAAGAAACAATATTCAGAAGTTTCAAGTTTGCAGCTCTTACCATAGTGCATAAAATCGATAATATATATATATATATATATATATATATATATATATATATATATATAAGGCAAAATGTTTGTGTGTGCGTCTGTTTATCTGTTTGTATGTCCTTTATACAAATCCACAATTTTTATTCGATTCTCACCAAACTTCACACAAATATTCTTTAGACTGAGTCTGAGCTCCCGGACTATGGATTAGTTTTAAACCTTTTATTTTCACCCAAGCAACGGCGGGCTATACTGCTAGTTCATTTACATTTGAGATTCAACTCGACGTACGATTGATCAGACATGACACAGGAAATAAGAAACAACGAAGACATCAAAGTAATTGGAATAAGAATGTATTAACAAAGGTTACAGAAATGGTTGAATATGCATGCAAATAGAGGAAGAAGCAGGAGTTCCCTCCCTTAGTCTAGTAAGATACGTAAGATGCTCAATGAAAGATTGATTTAAATAATAATCTGAAAAGAAGAAATACATTCTGTTGGAGTTAAAATTCCCATTGGAGTTTGTATTGGGAAATGTGTGTGCACATGCATGTGTGTGTAAGAAATGAATTCGCGCCACTATTTTCTATCTGCAATTAGTGCGGGTGTGTATGTGTGACTTAGGTAAAACTAAGAAAAAAGTCCCCGCGATAGCTATGTTCCCTCAGGAAGTAGGCTACCATAGATCTCCACGACCGTCTGTCCCAGGAGCTCTTAATAAGTTTTGTCTTTCTGTTAATTCTTCCAAACACTGTTCCGATATTCATTTACTCAAGCTCACTATCTATGCTATGCGTATATTTTACGGGCATATCACGTTGAATACACCGGTTCTTATTCGATCACCGAAGTTAAGCAACGTTGAGCCTTGTCAGTACTTAGATGGGTGATCGCGTGGGAAGACCAGGTGCTGTAAACGTTTAGTGACGGATGTGTGTTGTGGTGCAGTGGATATCGGCTTGGAGAGAGAAATCGGTGAGCCGAGTTCGAATTGCAGTTGAATGCCCTGCATTCACTTAAGCGCTGGTAACCTTGGGAAAGGTATTAATTCTTCCATCCAGTTATGAATTAATTAACAGGGTAGGATTTGTGACAAATCCCAATGAATCGTTCTCCATCCGGGAGGAATCCGACACACTCCGACTAGAGTGAATGCAGCTTGCTTTACTTTCAATCTTTTCTATGAGTATCAGATACTCTATCTCTCCTTCCTCATTACGTGCTCCTTAAACTTCAACAGTCTACTCCTGATATTAAGTATAAACTCCATTTTTGTTTCCATCTTTTCTAAAATTTCTTCGTTGGTCACAGATTTGGCTAATGGTATAATAGTGTCATACCCACGTGACAAAAATATAACCCAAAACCAAAATTAAGTTTTTTGTTTTTTTTTTTGCCCGCGAAATGTCCAACACAGTTATGTAAAAATGTACAATTACACTTTCATTCTTTTTCTTCAGTAACAGTGGCGTGGAATAAAAGTTTGGTTAGAGGTAACCACGCGCGCACATTATCAACAGTTGACAGCTGTGTTCTCGTCACTTCTCTGTCTTTTTCTGATCTTAAATCAGTTTAGCTGTCTCTCTGATCTGTTAAATAGGCAATCCTCGTTCGACACGTGAAACTTCCGCTGCATTTTATGATATTTTGAGTGCTATATTAGCTCGAAATAGACATCATCTGTTAGACAAAACAAAACCCAGCATACCACCTGCGTTTTTCCACTCTCGGACATTTCCAAACATACTTTTATTTTCTTTTTCAAATTTGCCGGCACTGGGACATTCGATACAAATACACTTCTGGTAGAATTATACCCCGCATCCAAAGAATATATAACTTGATCACCATTCTTCTGTAGAACTACATTTCCGTTTCTTCAAGTTGCCTTTTCGTCTTTGAGGAAATATTCGAGTACTCATTGTTATACAAATGGACAGATATCGCACAACTGCTCAGTAGTTATTTCCTTGTTTCTTGCGAGACTTCTGTCTTTGAGTATTCTGTTTATCTTTTGAAATTCATCTTTCACTATCCCATGCACCTTCGGAATTTAGTGTCTCAGTTTCTGTTCTCACTGCCTAAATATTTAAATGTCCGCACATGTTTGATTCAGGCATCTCAGATGTGTGATTCGCACTTTAGACTTATCGATTTGAAAACAAATATGAATTCAGCCTTCTTGCAATTTATGTTAAATCCTTTCTTTTCTCTTTCCTTCTCTTGTATATATGCTGAACTCATTCTCCTTCCGTATGAAGGTGGTTTCCGATTCAGTATGTCCTTGATTGTTCTAATATCCCTTAAAAATAAATAATGATTGCTGGTCAGAACCAATAGAAATGTGTTGCGTATTTATCGAGCCCCATTACGTTTATATATAAAAAATATATCCTGCTGAACTTGTATGGCTCTTTCGCATAATATTCTAATCATAAATATTACGTTTCTAGTTCTAGTATCTTTGACGAAATTGCGGTCTGATTCTGCTGCACGCTCTATTTATGAGAATCTGAATGATAAGTTTTGTTATATGGTTCATTAAGCTGAGTTTCCGATAGAGTTCAAATACATTTGCTCTTGGACCCTTTTGTTGTTGACGAATTGCAGAATATTTCTTATGAACTAAACGCCTTGATGCTACCTGCTACAGCTAGAAATATGTAGGTGGCAGCACTTATTCGAACAAAACTCATGTTAAGAATAATTGCTGTGTCTTTAAGCTGCACGTAGGAGCCGAAACATCATCATCATCACCCGAACAAAATATCTAAGAATCGGAAAGGATATCAAATCAAATAATAATAACAATACGAATACCTGACGAATGCTAAGAAATATAGTCTAGCCTCGAGTAGCAACACAAGCAACAAACGTCACGTAAAGAAGTAAAAGAAATAAAAATGAGAAGTGTAACATAATCAGCGTAAAGCTGTAAATAGCAAATGACTTTTGCGTACGCCAGACATGATTAATTTGTCCATTCTTAGTCAATAAAACGGGGGAGGGACAGAGTGATTTTGGTGAACTCTCTAAAAACGATCGATTGCGACGAAGATCAAACAACTAGTATTGACATTAAAATCGATTAAACTGAGCTTGATTAGAAAAGTAAAAATCTAGTTTAGAAATGTGATTTAAACTATTGAGTTTTCACCCGAAACTTTTGCAGAAATATTCCACAAAAATTAAAATAACGTGCATAGGTGTGAGGCAACTGCAAACGTTGGTACATATTCAACAGGATGTTTCAGTTGTATTTTTCCTTCTCTGCATATGTTAAACTGCATTTTACAGTTGACACACAGTTTACTCTTGTATTTCCATATTGTTTTTGTTTTTTTTGTTTTTTTGTTTTTGTTTTGTTTTTTCTTTTTGTGAGTTACCATTAAAACAAGTAACATACGCGCTGGATGGCCTTCTATGGCCACCGTTATAAAGAAAAAAATTAAGTATTACGGACATGTTATGAAAGCTAACAATCATTCGACTGCCATCGTAGAAGATAACCCGTTAAGCAAAAGAAGCAAATGCATGGAACTGGCCTAACAAGGTCACTAAGGGGACCATGGTATAAAGAGACTCAAACATTGATACGAGACCATGATATACGGAGGCAGCTATTCTACTGCGAATGGACCCAAAATCACACCCGACCATGGGACTGTTGATATTGTTGCTGTTGATGATAATGATGATGATGACCGCGATGACGACGATGATGTTGATAATATAAAAAAAGATAAAAAAAGAATATTAATAAGTAAAACTTATTTATAATGATGACTATATTGTTAGGAAAAGTTAAGTTGAAATTGATTACCTTCGACAAAACAGAGATTTGTTAAAATAAATATTTTTTCCTAATAGACTTTGAAGTGAATATCTTGTTTTATCTTATAAAATATAAATACTTTAGAACTAATACACTTTAAACTACATATGCACATTCTTTAATCGTGTTTCTTCTGAAGAAAATCTTCGCTTAATTGTGTATCCTTTTCTTTAAACAGAACAAATATTCGGAATAGGATACCTTTATCGTTTATACAGAAAACGAATATTTTAATTGTATGTCTATCACATGAAAAGAAAATGCGTTTTTTTAATTGTACACATTTTTCTTTTAAAATGCTTTGAATTGAAAATCTCTTTTCTCTTATATATATATATATATATAAATGAAATAATTTTCTTTGAAATGGATGTGCTTCAACTCACACGAAGAAAATAAGTATTACTTATTTTCACTTACAAAGAAAAATATTATTAACATTATATATCTGAATTCTCCTAGAACAAAAATAAATAACGTATCTATGAAAGAGATACATTTTTAACTGATTATCTCTTTTCTTAAATTTATTCTTTTATATTGAAACTATTTTTCTTTTAATTGCGTATCTCTTTTTTACTAAAGAAATAATTGGTTTTACGACTATATGTCTATTTTCAATAGTCTCAATATATTTTGAGGACTAACTATCTCTCTAATTTTCTAACGGTACAGAAGATACATAATTTGCATGTCTTTTTTCTCTTAATAAGAAAATACAATTTTTAATTGTGCTTCTCTCGTAAAAATAATTTCTGATGGAATTGACTATTTTCATCCTCTTACAAAATTCTTCTTCTTCTTCTTCTTCTTCTTCTATGTGCCCTGTCCCTTTAGGACGTACGCGATCATTGATCTCCACGTCTCCCTATCCCTTGTGGCTCTTAGTATGTTTGCTCCTGTTGCTCCTGGCAACCCCCGTTCCGTCATCCACCTGATCAGACTCTGCAGATATGTTATCCGCTGCCTTCCTCTGTCTCTCTTTCCTTCTATCTGACCAGTCAGTATCAGGTTCTCCAGGCTCTCCTTCCTCATTGCATGTCCCAGGAACTTCAGTTGTCTCTTCCTGATGCTCAGCATCAATTTCCTTTTTGTTGCCATTCTTTCTAACACTTCGTCGTTGCTTGTATGCTCAGTCCACGATATCCGTAGCATCCTTCTGTAGAACCACATTTCGGCCGCTTCCAGTTTTTTTCCTCATTTTCGATGATATTGTCCAGCATTCACAGCCGTACTGAAGAACTGACATCACGTAGCAGTCTAGCACTCTTTTCTTCGTTTCTATTGAGATCTTCCTGTGTGTTAGTATTTTGCTCATCTTCTGGAACGCGTCCTTTGCCATGCCAATTCGCCTTCGGATCTCCGTGTCGCACTTTCCATCTCCTGTTAGAACACTTCCTAGGTACTTAAATTCTTGGACTTGTTTGATTCTGTTATCCCCCACCTGTATTTGGCATTTTGGGTTGTATCTTTTGCTGATGACCATGCACTCAGTTTTCTTAAAGTTTATTTGTAGTCCCTTCTTGTCACTCTCCACCGCTACTTTCTGTATGAGATATTGCAGTTTCCTTTCCGTGTCCGCAATCAGTTCTGTATCGTCCGCGTATCTTATGTTGTTCAGGTTGTGGCCTCCAACAATAAATCCTGGTGTGTCATCTAGGGTCCTCAAAATATTCTCGCTGTATAGGTTGAACAAATCCGGTGAAAAGACACATCCTTGTCTTACGCCTTTTTCTATCTTTGTGTATCTACTGAGGTCGTTACCTGTCCGTATGCAGGCCGTTTGCTGCCAGTAGAGATTCTTGATTATTCTTATATCTTTGCCGAAAATGTCGAGGTTGCCTATCATTTCCATCAATTCTTTGTGTCGTATTTTGTCGAATGCTTTCGCGTAATCAATTACTGTTTCTAAACAAGCTTGCATTTTCCTAAATTTTTTTTTTTTCCTTACAAAAAAAAATATATTTTATATTTCTAGCTATTTCCTCTTAGGAAAATATTTTTGGAATGAACAAAGTATTTCTCTTGAGATGAAAATTATTTTGGCAACTTTGTTATAATGAAAATAGATTTTTTCAATTCTGTATCTATTCAATTACAAAGAAAAAACATTTTCTAAATTGTGTATCTCTTTCCTTGAAAAGGAAAAGATAGGAATTTTACATCTTGTTCACTTAAAATAATTACACCCCCATATATATATAGCTTTAAATTATAATGATGTTTAATACCGAAATCGGTGTGTCTTTTAGTAGATTACAGTTGAAAAATCATTTTAAGCAAGCAGAGTGTGTGTCATAAAGTGCTCAATATCAAGATGAAGATAGTGTTTTAATAAAATTAATGTAGAGAAAGTTGTCACTTAGTTCAGTAGAGTTATTTCAAAAACACTGCTCAACTAAGTGACGATTTTATTCACATTATATATATATATATATATATATATATTATTTGATAGATCAATATATATTTTATATATATATTTTATTATATATATATATATTTCGCTCTACATCTGCATTGAGCGCTTTTTGTTAGATGATTATTTGTATCGGGGTTTTTTCTTTGGGCTTCGTGCTGTTCTCGGTCCGAACACTTTTGACTGATATTCATGCACTAAGCACTTTCTTTTTTTAAAACCATATTTTTTCCTTCCGTCGGGAGTTTTACATGAAGGTTTTCGACACGAGTGAGTATAATTATTATCTCGTTTATATATATATATTCAAAGTAAACTGTGTGTTATGACCATTTTTAGGAATAATATACGTTTCGTAATCTTTTCTCTTATTTCTCCCCTACAACATTTCCACTATCCCCCTTTTTATCGATTTTTCCCCTCATTTCCCCTCATTGCCCTTTTTCAATTTCTGTTCTTGTGACACTCTTATTTTTCATTTCTTTACAGAGATTTAATCTTTAAATGTTCTTTTTCAAAGATCGAGTTTGAATCCATTTCGCAATCATTCTATTTCCCTTCCTCTTCTTTACCCTCTGTAACAACGTCGAAACTCCTATCTTCTAACGTAACCTACTCTTTCTTTTTGAATTTTTCCGTAATAAATGGTCGCCGACGAAGCGAATATACTTTGCAGAAATTATCTTACGATATATGTAATTTTCGAAGTTCTATTTGAAAATATATATATATCTGACTCTGTAAATAGATAATTTTATTCACATCGCACTCTCTGGATGGATCAGTTTTAATATTAATATGAATATTAATATTACAGAGGCCTTCTTTGGGATTATATATATATATATATATATATATATATAGATAGATAGATAGATAGATAGATAGATAGATAGATAGATAGATAGATATGAATTGTAAATGTACCGTTATCTCTTGCTTTCCTGCACACTGTGGTCTGTTCTAATTTAATTTTTATGAATTCAGGGAAACTGTCAACATTTTCAGGCAACGAACCTATTAGTATTCTACATGTTTTTGAGAAATTACAAGAAGCTTTAATCAATGCTTAATTGGACAAGAACGTCAAATCACAAAGCATTATTTCGGACAAGCAATATGACTTTCGTTTCTTCAGTCAACTACTTATGTATTGAAGTTAAAAGCTCGAACTAAAAAAAAAGTAAGGCCCGGGATCTTACTTTGGACATCTCGAAAGTTTTTTACAGTATTTGATGAACTGAAAGTTTCTGGTGTCTCCGTTTTCTCTTACAAAATCGTTATTTTTCTTTTAATCATATCGCCCTAAGCAAGACAGTTGACTGCCACTGGTGCGCAGGAGGCTATATAGGAGGAAAGTTATGAGAAAGAGTGTCAGGTTATAAGGGATGTCAGGAAGTGGTTAAGAGAAGGAGGGAAATACTGGTGTGATGCGAGTAGAGTGGACGGGGAAAAGAGTACGAGAGAAAGGATGCAAGTCAGTAGAATAGGAGATGACTAATTACTTTACATGTAAATTCTTGGAGATTGTAGCTGTCAGGGAAGCAAGTAAACGGAAGCAAATTCTACAGGCCGAAGGTGCAAAAAAAGAAGCTGTTAGAGAAGAATTTGCTTTTATAATTTATTGGTTTTACAGTAAAAGGGTTAAACCTAGTTTCTAATCTTGTGGCTAGAGTAATTTCAGGCATAGAGAGTACCAGTGAGTTAAGTGCATCTGAGCAGAAGCCGTACATGAGTGTGATCCTGAACTCATGAAGTGTGATCCACTCTTTTAGATAATTTTGTGGTAATACAGCTGTCCAAAAACAGTCTAAAATATTCGTATTTCAACTTCCGGTGCGAATGCTCAAAAGTAAAGCATGTCGTTTCCACATTTCTGTTAAAGTGAATTATTTCATTGTGTTTCAGTGTCCTATTGATCATACCGTACTGGGCTGCCGACAAAATAAAAACAAACGACGAGAATGCGCAAAAAATATAAAATGCCAACCTCTCTCTTTCTTTCCCTTTCCCCTTTATCGTTCTCTCTATATCTTTCTCTTTGTGTATATATATATATATATATATATAGTTGTACACAGACCGATGTAATGTATGTTCAGAAAAGAATGTATTATTTCATTTTTCTGAAGATTTGAGTATGATTATACTGACCAAACGAAAACTGCGAATTTCTTTGCAATAAAAAACAATGTTAAAATAAACATGGTTTAAAAATAAAATCAACTTTCCTCTTTCCTGTAAGCAACCGGTTCTTGTCGTGATTTTTAGTGAATGGGCGCTGCACGTTTTGACATGACTCTTAAGTAAACACAAAAATCACTCTTTCATTTAACAATGTAATGGTGCTACATTCGTGTTGTTACAGTTCATGAGTATCACAATAATAAACCATCAATTCACAAATAGGAAATTCACGTATGCTTTTACATTTTCATTAAAAATATAATCTTCTGAACATTCATCTTTAAATTAATACATATAGTTATGCTAATTGTTTATTGAAACATTTCAAAACAGGTGAGAAATATTTACGATACGAGTATCGAATAATATACTTTGGTCAGATTACTACCAACTGCATAAATCATGTAGTTTGATTAAAAATTAAATCTCCTATACAAACACATTTGTTACACATGTTATACATCTTCTATTTTTAATTACTGTAAATCTTTAGGGTCGAATAAACCTGAATGTAATAGTTGTCATTCAATAACTAATGTGTATTTAAAGATAGGACCGCTTTCTGGATCTATTCGGAAATTGCACCCATCAAAAGTCCTACAAATTAGAATACGGAAAAGGTTAAAATATGATTTAACTTACAACGAGTGTCAGTTATTTCGTATCACGTTTTAAATCTGTCTCGAGGAAAAACATTACTATTAAATGTAAGGTGTTACAAAAATGAGGTACTACATCCTTTAGTAAGATTTGAACCTTCCAATTTTATCCATTAACTCTTAAAACCAGAAATATTAATTTTGCATTCACTAACAGAGCTAAACTTACTACTTAGTCAGTTAAGTGCAAGACATGATACAGGCTTAGGCGATCATATATCGAAGGAAACATGATTGACTGGGGAGGGGATTTTTCCACAATAGGCTTCCATTATTTTCTGCGGTAGACTGGTTGCCAACCAAGGCCAAAGAACCCAAAATGTGCTGTTATTTAACTAATAAGTGAAGGGAGATGCGACGGATTCATAACTTTTCAAGGGTATTTGCTCAGATGTGAGTGCAACTGGACTTTGAATTCGTTACCCCCGATTTTTTCTCTCGAGCCGATATCCAATGCTCCACAACAAATATTTTACTATTGGGTGGATTTTAATAAAATTCATGGATAAAATTATACATAAGAATATACATAAAAATAATGCATAAAAATCAAAAACGTTACATAAGAAACATATGAAGAATAGGAATCACACATAAGACGCATAAATATCGAATGCAAGAATAATACATAATAATCTGGCATAATATTCATAAGAATCATAAAAGAATAATAAAAATCATACGAAAACAATAACAATCATATATAAAACTCATACATAAGAATCATAAAAAACATATATAAAAATCACACCTCATGCAAATCGTACATAATAATAATACAGAAGTATCATAAGAACGATATAAGAATCATAACAATTCTGTATAAAATATGTTGTGGAATAGTCTTCGCACTGAAGGCTATAATCGTGCTATGTTGGTTGCTAATCGACTTAACGTGCCCAAACTATTAAGAACTTGGTAATCTTCCACTTAAAGCTAACTCCTTTGTATTCGGCTAACTGCCGACTAATATCAACTGCCTAGTAATTCTACTGAACACCAATAGAAGTCTAAAGAACTCTCTAGAACTTCCAAGAAATCTTAAGAACTTCCCAAGAAGTTCCTGTTAACTTTTATTAATATAAGAGGGAGAGTCCATTATCTGAGAAATAGGCGTGTTTCAACATAACAAAATACATACATAATAGAAATGTTAAAGTTGGCATTCATTGACCGAGCAGCCAGTACTAATAGCGGTTGGACTTTTTATAAAATATTTCTCTTCAAATAATTTCTTAGGAAAATATATTTCATAAGTTCAGTAGCTGTTATCGCTCTTTTCTGTATTGATGAGGGAGGGTTATTTTTTTATTCTTGCAATGTGAAACGTTTTCATTTTGATTTTTTTAATTTTCTCCTCAAGTCACATATATCATTTTTAGTTGTTGCAATTGTTGTGAATACCAAAAGTGGTGAGGTTTCAATTATTGTTACAGTTCATTTCTTGTATATTATTATTATTATTATTAATGTCAAGATAAATATTATTTACATTAATTATTTTATTAGTATTAATATTCGTTTGCAAATGATGTGAAGATCCATGAATTATCCAAGAGAGAATAGGAGTTTAAATCATTTGGGTCAATTTTAGGTTGCATGCTAATTATTTCTTAAGCTTCGTTCTGTAAATTATTAAATGAAGTGGATAAACATAATAATTAAAATGTTATATAATTAAAAACTTTACATTGCTTTCCTGTCGTTCACACTACAGACTTTGACCGAAAATCTAATGCTTGGTATCTACATGATTTAGGCTTAATATCTTTGCAGAAAATACAAACAAACAAGGGGAGGAGTTCTTTTATCTACAGGACATTTTCGAAGAAGCAATTATCAATAACTGCACAACACTAAACGCGCTTGCATCATATTTATTACAGATGAACATATAACATTTTAAGAACACGAACATTTTTATGTAAAAAAATTCAAAATGACTTCTAATTCAGAAGGCTGTTATAATAAAAGTCAAGCAGCCAATATTAAATAAGCCATCTATCTTCATAGAGGAACGTATATTGAAGTCAGTTAGAAATACATAAAACTTTTAAGTTTAGCCGTTTATCTGGAATTGCTATCAGTGCCCTGAAATTGTTTCCATCAACCGTGAAAACACCGGAATAGTAAAAAAGCAATTGAGCAAATATTCACAGAAAATTTCGTGAAAACGTATGACTCATCTTTCGTTGGTATTTAGGAAGAAAACAATGTAAATTAAAAGAAATTCCCTTAATTCGAAAATTGAAAATTAATATATATATATATATATATATATATATATATATATATATAATTTCAGATAATATTAAGAGAAGGGAATAGTTAATTTTAACATATCAGTTTAAAATTTAAGACATGCCTTGTCAACCCCATTTAATCAAACAATTAGGAAAAATTCTAATGTCAGAAGCAAGAGGAAAGGGTGGGGAATGTTGGCTATTATACGGTTAAGCTAGAGGAATCTTAGTAGTATTTTATCTTATGGCAGTGGGAGGTATATGGCTTAACCATTGCGTTAGTAGTGGTAGGTAGAATGGAAAAGGTTACAGCTTTAGCAAATTTTTAAAACCTAGTTTAGGTCAAGGACAAATTCTATGGTAACTAAATGGAAGAACGAGATAATTATGGCAATTTAAGTTTATACCAATGAGTTGTCTACATTTATTCACAAGTACATTCTTATATTGAAATTTCAATATTCTTATTTTTTTCTGTTAAGCATAGATTACATCTAACCCTTATATATATATATATATATATATATATATATATATAATAGAAATAAACAAATACTGTCAAAAAATACATTTTTAAACTTGCAACTTTTTATCAGTTTTTCCTATATATATATATATATATATATATATATATATATATATATATAGAACTGTAAATAAACCCACCGAGTATAAATGTGGAGGGGAAAAATAGAAACAAAAAAAGAAACGAAGCACTTGAACATTAGTCAAAGTACTAGTCGAAAGAAAAAAAAAACGAGACAAGTAACCTAACACGTAAAGCGCTTAATACACCTAATTCGCCTTTAATTCTAACACAGATCTTTGATTTCTCATTCCGAGCCGATATCGATTCCACTACAACACCCATTTATGAGTATAAGAGTTGGATATCAGTGATAAAACGTATGCAAACATAAAGTGGAGACTGAGGTAACAATAAGCGACGACAGTCTGTCATGCTTCAATAGAACTTGACATCAGTGTGCATGAAAAGCAGAGCATAATGACTTTTAGATATCTCGTTGCATGCTCGTCTGTTATCTGACGCGAACTATGCAGCAATCTCCTAATTTATAACGTCTTCTGAGACTCCTCATACCGCAAAAATCTGTACAAAATGTTTTAAAATATTGTTAAGTGTTGTAACTCTATTTTAGAGGTCACAAATAATACAGAAACACGGGATTAGTGTAAACAATTGTATTAACCAAAATAACGTTAAAAGTACAATATGCTAAATTGTTCTTCTAGCTGACGAGCCAGTGGTTCTGAATATCACTGAAAGTCACTGTTCGGTAAGTTACTCTACGAGTGTCTGACTCGCACCAGACTGGTGCTCTCAGATGACTGCTAGTCACATGGTATTTACTGAGGTTGAGTTAATCCATTACCATGTTAATGGGTAGGTCCGCTACAACAATAAGTTAATTTATATTGCTAGCGAGTTCAAATTTTCATTGTATTTTATCAGGAAGTGTTGCTAATTAAGTCATTAAATATAAGTCATATGTAACATAATTCCACAAAGAGAAAATATAAACGTCTGATTTGAGTAAAGAGATGATTTAAACATGAAGATATTCGAATACTTTGCTTTTTCTCCTATGATAACGTCAATCAGAAGAATGGCGTATGATTATACCCAGATCATAAGGCCGTTCCAAGTTTCCTGGAACTGCAATAGTTCTAGGGGACACACAATTTCTTTCCACGGGCCTTAAATGTCAAAGCTACTGATTACAATGATATACTGGAGATGGTTGCGAGATCTTTGGATAGAGAGCGTGAGAATAAGAATGACGTACACCTCCCAACATATTACTGCACATCTCATACGGCTACGACTACGGCATGAATATGTTACCATTTCTACAATAAATTAAACCCTGCCTATATAGCCTTATTGCTCTCTAGACATAATCTCTCGGACTACTACTTTGTCATGAGTGATGACAAAAAACGCTTGTATGGTATTATGCAATCTCTAGTTCGCTATTCCTAGAACAATATCTAATACAGAGATGTCAGCATTTCAGATACGTATTAAAACTGTCATTGTTGTGCAATTTAGTAGATTCTTTAAGACTTGTATCAAAATTATTCATGACAATATTTTATCAAATAAATCACTTGTTTTTTTATTTATGCGTCTTTTATTAAATTTATGCAAATATTTTCAAAGAATTGTTCAAATCTGTATTTACGAAATATGGCCTAAGAAACAAATGGAGATGTAATCACATCTTATAGGTGACGAATTCCTGATGTATTTGCTGGCCCATTTATATCATTCAGTTTTTTAGGGGATATTCAAATCAAACTGGCCAAAATGCTAATGTATGTTCTGAAATGAGTAACATTAAACTATCTTATAAACCTTAAATGTTTTAACAGTTGTATATGTCTGAATATCATGTATATTTGCTTTTTTATGCACAATATGTGTTATGATTGATGCGTTTTCTCAAGTAAACGTGTTGAGGTTGAGTTTGAGTTTTATTTAACGGCGTATCAACCTCTGTGGTTTAATTAAAGCTAAAAGGGTGGGGTTTTAAAGTAGTTTTGATGTTCAATTATACTGAGAAGTTTGATTTAGTCAGATATTAGTGAAAGTTTTTTTGTTTTTATTCCTTTTTATTTTAGAAAACTGAAAATGTCTTCTTGTGTTGTATTCAAAACTGTTTTGCTGAGAATATCTTTTTTACCTTCAAATATGTGTTATGGTAAATACATTTCTTCACAAATGTATCTTTCGTAATATTTTTCTTTCAAGAATCTATATTTTTCCATAAAAGCTGGTTTTTATGTATATATTTCTATAAAAGTCATTTTCATACACTCGTAGTGTTTTGGCCCCAGTTTTGGGGTTAAATATTTGCCCACAGCTGGGACCCTAACAGATGCTACCACTCCGGTTCAAGGCGGACCTGTGAACAACAGCAATTAAGACGTGGTTCCATGATCCTCAAAACCTTCCAATCAGAGTACTTGCTGCCGGATTCAGTTTACTATCATACTCAGGACTAAACTGTTGAATTAAATGCATTAGGATAACTCGTAATCTGAATTGATTTCTGGAATTGCTGTCGAACAAAAGTGTAAAATATAGTAGATTGACTATAGATACCAAAGATTTATTAAATATACTTTTTTCTGTTTTATCAGATCAACAATATCATCAATGTTTTAAAAGATGCATATTTATTCTTGTTAGAGTGAATGAAAGCTTAAAAAAAGAACTGTTTAAAAGTTACTGAGAGATCCATACGTTTCTAAAATTTATAAATGATCTTTTTTATTTTCATTTTTTTCGCATGATATACAATATATCAAAAGGAAAAACAAGTAAGCATTATTTCAAAATGTATTCACAATACTCATGAGAAATTTGCTTTGTCTACGATTATGTGTTGCATATTTGACCAGAAGTAAACTCACACGCCCATACCACATCCAGATGCGCCGAAACACTAATGTTTAAAAAAACGTTCAAAGAACTATATGTCGCCGCCGAAGCCGTAAAAAAAGGCATTACGCCATTGTAACACCTGAAATGTTCATTGTTTAATTCTACTGAGATTGGAATGTTTCTTGGTAAAAGAGTTGAAAGGCTTCTACGACTTTGCTGGAGATGATTGTCTGCAGTGAGTGGCGCATCTGACGAAGTAAAACGATTGCATGAGAATTAAAATGATAAGAATCACCACAAACATGTATTCCAAGAAACAAACCTTGCGATGTTGAAAAGCACCCTTAAAAATGTAGCCTGAAATTCTTAAATATAATTGGCCCGTCATATAAATAATATAGCACTAACTTCGAATAGACACATATCTTTTTAGACCATTCCATTCTAACCGACCATCAAAAGTGGAGTAGCAATGATTACTGCTGACCCAATTTCAATCATCATTAGAAAATGTTTATAGCATATATCAGCAGTTTAAATATTAGTGTGGTTAACTAATTCCATTTTCAGACGCCTGATCAGTCATATTTTTGGTTTGTGAACACACAAAGAGCTAAGTTCTGGCTTAGGCTTTAACTATGCTGAGTAGACTTTAGTTAAAATTTATGGTTACAAAAACAATCTAGCGTCATCTAGAAATAAACGAGGCGAGTACACTCAAACCGTTGGTCATTAATGACATGCACCTTCTTGCTAATACAATCGTCGACAACTTCTCCCTGTATTTCACTCCGCAATTTCGCATGAAAGACGTGGTATGATTTTAGGTTGTATTTTAAATTACCTCCATGAACTTATATTAAGAAGTTATTATTATCATAAAAAAATGATTTTCTTTAAAAATGTCCATGGGGGCTATTGAAACACGGGTTCTCTAAACTTATAACTAGTAAGCCACCCACACGTTAACCAATTTATGCACATTACAAAATATTATTACTAGGGCAGTCATTTTAGAAATACGTGAGAAAGCAAAAAATTATTCGCACTCATAAGAGATATATCATAGCGAAAGTGCATTCAATTTTGGACTTACTCTCGTAAAGATTGTCAATTATCCATTTGCCTGCAATATAACATTTATATAAATCACATGTCCACGGTTCCATACTACGAAATCTCTCAACAGTCTAGTTACAAATGAAACGCAACAAGTAACATATATTGTTAGAAAACATTCGACAAACTTATTTTTAGTTTAACATTACATGAGTTGACATATAGGTATAACTTACAAAAATCTATAAACAATCAAATATATAATCAACAAAAATAACTGTATGATGCTAAACATGAACAAAGGAAAAAGAGAACAGTTGTTGTACTATTAACTCACATCCCTTAATCCTTCAGTGAAATCTATACACACATCACGATATATAATAATTTCACAGTATCACAAATTCTGTTTGCCCTCACATCCTCTCCCACATTATCTATCTATCTATCTATCTATCTATCTATCTATCTAGATCGTTCTCTCTCTCTCTCTCTCTCTCTCTCTCTCTCTCTCTCTCTCTCTCTCTATCTATCTATCTATCTATCTATCTATCTCGGTCTTTTTTTTCAGTATCTCTCGCTGTCTATGTATCTATCTGGGTCGTTCTCTCAGTATATCTCTCTTTATCTATCTATCTATCTCTCTCTCTCTCTCTCTCTATATATATATATATATATATATATATATATATATTGATTCAGCTATCATTCTATCTATCTACCAATGTACCTCGGTATCTATTAATCTATATTTCTGTCTCAGCTTCTTTCAATCTATCGCTATCAATCTTCTTATCTATCTCTTATTGTTTCTCTCTCCCTCCCCCCTCTCTCTCTCCATATCTATTTATCTATCTATCTATTTATCTAGCTAGCTATCTAGCCAGGTAGCTTTATCTCTTTCTCAGTGTTTATCTATCTATTAGTCTGTATCTATATCTATGTATTTGTTTATCTATGGAGACTTATTCATATGACATGAACTCATCCAAAATATATATAAGTAGTAGTTTTGCTTTGTAGACGCAGAGAAACAGTGAAATCTATTCCAGCAGATAACTCTGACACTCAGACTGACCGTCATGCTAATCCCTCATTTGTATATGTTTGTACTACTGTCTTTGTAATATATTTGTTTAATACTAGTCTGTATTTGTGTCTCTATTTCCTGTCACAACGGACCACAACAACTTGGTGACGAGGTAATAAAAACGTGGCGACAAGGATTTTGACGGACCACGAGGATTCTTACAGACAAAATAAACGATTTTTACGGATCGCCAGGACTGTTAACGACTCGGAAAAAACCCCAAAATACTGGATGGGAATTGTCAGTATTAATTCAACATTGACCGCACGGAAAACAAATTCTATTTTCGACACACTTATTGCTACTTACTTGGTAACTGAGAAAAGAAAACGAAATGAATAAAAAGTGCAACTAACTTACACTTAACTTTTCACTACGAAATTTATTTTTTCGAGGGAAAAAACACCTGCAATTCTTTGAGTAAGTAAGAAATTGAAAGTTATTTTTTTACTTTCTTTCATTTAATTGCTATTATTGTTTTACTGGGTGAGTAAGAAACTACAGTTTTTTTTATTAATATTTAATGAAAAGAAAATCTTTCATTTTGATTTAATTTGTATTTGGATATCTTTTAAAAACAGCACGTATAAATATGGATGAATCCGCCATGCTCAATTTTCTTAAGTTCTAACTTGAATAGCAAGACCAACGGGAACTTAAATGGGAAAAGTAACAAACTAAATGGACTAACCCTAACCCTGACCCTAACCCTAACCAAGCATTGCGACGGTTTCAAACTGTCAGAATTGATAGCAAGAAAAGCAACTAAAAATTCAAAAGAAAGCTGCGAAATAATGACTTGAATGTCAAAAACAAACTGAAAATTAACGGCTTGAATTTCAAAAACAAACTGAAAAATAACGGCTTGAATTTCAAAAACAAACTGAAATCAGACATAAGAAACTCAAAAAGATTCTACTTCAAACTAAACAA
The DNA here is from genome assembly GCA_037127315.1 of Ascarosepion bandense. Classification (NCBI taxonomy): domain Eukaryota; kingdom Metazoa; phylum Mollusca; class Cephalopoda; order Sepiida; family Sepiidae; genus Ascarosepion; species Ascarosepion bandense. The sequence goes on along the minus strand of JBBBDQ010001347.1, from coordinate 1,668,778 downwards.
GTGCAAAGAAACATTTTTAAACTGGCAAACTTGAGACAAATTAGTGAAAATGATAATGCATTTATTTAAAAACACAATCTGGAACGCAAAAGACACCTTTACATATTCTCCGGACGAGAATATAACCTTCGCCTCCTATTCTAAAACATTCGGGGATTTATATGCCAGAGATTGCATAAATTGGTCGGACTCTAATAAAAACTCGATAACTCGGCAATGCAGAGCACACTAAATTTTTAAATTATGTTTTACCCCGTAAAACAAGCGAATTGGCATTCACTGAATGGGGTTAAATTTCTTACACAATGTTTTAGTTCTAAAACTACATTTTTTAATAAAAGATAGAAATGCATGAATTTAACCAGAAAACATAATGACGAGTTCACTACGTTTGCGTCAATCGTGAACAATCATTGCGACAGTTTCAAAATGTCAGAATTGCGTGCAAATAATTTCAAGTGTATGATATTTGTTCAGAAACTCGTTTCAGGTAAATACGGTGAAATTAAATCTCTATCTCTCTCTCTCTCTCTCTCTCTATATATATATATATATATATATATATATATATATATATATATTAATGCTTGTTTAGCAATTTCTGTCTTTTTCTTAGAATCAATCTTTCTCTGCTTCACTTATATTTATGTATCGCTTTCTCTCTTTCTCTCTCTCTCTCCCTCTCTCTCTCTCTGTATATATATATATATATATATATATATATATATATATATATAATCACCCTATATATTTTTATGCCTGAATCTTACGTTATATATATATATATATATATATATATATATATATATGATTTTTCTCTCTGAATTTCTGTCTATGCATCGTTAATATTTTCTCTCTCTGTCTCTCAGTATATATTTCTACGCCTTGCGACATATCTCTCTCTCTCTCTCTCTCTCTCTCTCTCTCTCTCTCTCTCAGTATAAATCTATCTATGTATATCTTTCTTAGAATTTTTATATTTATTTATCTATCTCTGCCAGTTTCTATATTTGTCCCTGTCTCTGTCTCTCCCAGTATTTATCTCTCTGTCTAGCTCTGCCTCTTTGACAGTATCTATCTATCTATCTATCTATGGGACTTTCTCACTATCTGTCTCTATGTTTCTGCCTCTCTCTTCATGTGTGTGTGATGAGAGTAAACGATTTTGCTTGCAAGAAATAAAACTTTTTAAAACTTGTGCTAACAACATTAGGGATGCAATTAATCGCTCGACTAAATCCTGAATGTACACTTTCGGCTATAAAAAAAAGTGCACAAAACAAAACAAAACCAAAAAAGCTGATCTTACAAAAATTTTAAATGGCCATTTCCTCTTGAATGAATGTAATCAAATACAACTAAAATACACAAATATTATTAAGTTAATGAAAAAACTGAATGAGTGTAAACAGACAAGAAAAATTATTCTGAAAGCAAATATAGGAAAGCACACAGAAGCAATGGAAATATATAAGTGTCTATTTACTGAGGGGGAAATAATATCTCCGGTTATAATGCAAGCATTATCAAAAAATAACCTGATTATGAAGCCAATCAGGATTGGGATTTGAAATAATAGGGAAACTAATTCCCAAAGCGCAATCTTAGGTTTACACATTCGTTGCTGATTTTTTTAAATGAATATTTACTTCATACTTCCTGTTCCTGAACCGTTTTTTTTATTACTTGATTTATTTTCTCGGGTATTTCTCCCATTGGAAACAAGGTAAAGGACTTTTTAAAAGTTCACTAAAATATATGAAATAATTAGCCAAATAAATATACCTATTGCGGTTGAACATATGTGTCCTCCATGTGATAAGCTGAACAAATGCGTCAAGTGAGTCAAAAACCCTAAAAAAGAAACACACTTGATCAAAGGGAAGAATATTTAATAAATAAAAACGCTGATCAAGTGACACTTGGTTTGAAATTAGTTCATTCTGCTTGCAAACCTAGCTTTGATTGGGTCAGAACGATAGAGAGAGAGAGAGAGAGAGAGAGAAAGAGAAAAGAGGTACCTTATATTAGGGTGAGTCAAACAAAGAAAAAGACAAAAAAGCCTTATCTTAGAAACTTATATTAGGGCGGTTCAGATAGAGAACAAAGATGAACAGAAGGATGAGCCTCATATTAGGCTAGAGCAGAGAGAGAGGCAGGGACAGAATGGAGCATTATTTAGGGTGGGTCCGACAGTGAGGGAGAGGAGCCGTCCGTTCAACCAATCACGTCAGTAACATTCATTCAATGGAAGTAATAAACAGAAGCTATGTGACCTACATGCCACCTACTTACTTCAAATTCCGAAGGCGAAATTCATTGAAATTAGCACTAAATATTGAAAATCAGATTTGTAGTTTCATTTCTTGATGCCGTTTTCACATTCTCTTTCTTGCAAACCTACAGCGAATCCTTTCCAGGCTTTCTGTAAGAACAGGAAGTTTGAATTGATTTTTCCTCGGTAGATAACGAACTGAGCGATGGTGTCCTTTTGAATATTTGCACACATATTATTGTACACATCACAATATTAGAACACGTATGTGTGTTTACATTTGTTTGAAGATTTTAAATAATATATCACCATGCACTGTAAAGGTAATATAAGCGTGTCACTTGAAAAGAAATACCAAATATCAGAGTGGCTGCTATGGCACGATAAGCTTAACTCTCACAACTAGCGTATATTGACGTTTGCTCTGTTACTGAGAGCAATCTGGCACAATAATTTCTAACAGAGAGGAAATTCCCTAAAAGGATTATATATATATATATATATATATATATATATATATATATATATATATATATCATTGAATATCTAGATAGTAACCAGGCTTTACTCCATGTGATCGTACGAGAACAAGTGTTTCTGCGTAAGCCATAATAGACGATGTTAGGAGATAAACATTATGATAATAATACGGAAAGAGATTGAATGATTCTTAAATTTTGAAGTTTAGATTGAAGTCATTACTGAAGAACAGCGGTGGGAGTCTTTTCTATAAAATGTTAGTTTTTGTAAAAAACAAAAAAGTGGAATTGTCAACTTACATTTGAAATATGAAGAAGTAACAGTGTGACTGAGCTCTAATAAATTTCAAATGATTGGGGTTCTTGTAAACACTTGCATTGCGAATAACAAGGGATAAATTTTAGAATGTCGGGTATCTAAAAAAGAGATTGTAAAAAAAGAGATTTATTTATCTTCTCAAACAAGACAGTTGAAATGATTTTGAACTGTTAGAAAATTGCGAAACTTCGGACCGTTTATAGCAGCAATACTCATTTTCTGCCCTAATATGATTCTTGCAAATATAAAGCATATCAGCTGAGGTGTTATATAGACAGAACGATATGATGAGCTCGACTTTTTCCAGTAGAATGATTGTATAGATGTTCTACTTTGGATCAGGAATGAACCTGAAACACAATAGACGTTCCAAGCGTACAGATTGGAGCATCGTTAAGAATGAAATTATTCAGTAGAGTGTAAACGGTGGCGATAAGACAATACTCTTTTTGGTTTTAAATCATACCAAATTACAAGATATTTTCTTTTTTTTTTAATTATTGAGATGGTAAAGGTAATTTTGAAGATTTATCTGCTGCAAATCTTCAGTCACAGTGACAATAAAACAAACTGTAAATCTTACTGTAGTACATATACGAATGGATTCTGAGGATAGCTAAGTAAAAATTCTACCTGGAAACCAGTTTTTACTACATTAAGTCAACGTAGATTTGGATCAATTTGTACAAGATTGTATTCATTTGTACACAAATCAAATCAACAAATGCACGTCAACACCCACACAAATAATCATTGGACAAGTCAAGGTGTTAAATACACTAGATAAAATCTCTTCACCTCTCTTGTTCATTAGCATTTCTTGTATTTTATTGTATATTTAACACATTTCTACTTCAACAAGGAATTAAAAACGACTAGTTGTCTATTAATCTTTTTTTCTTACAAACCGCTGTTTATTGATTATTTTCAAAACAGGAATAGTTGTTTGTACTTTGGTAAACCTATAATCGAAGACTGACGCCAATTAGGTCGGATTTCAATCCTGAATAAAGGCAATGACTATATATATATATATATATATATATATATATATATATATATGTGTGTGTGTGTGTGTGTGTGTATATATATATATCCGTGTGTGTGACTACGTGTTTCTCTATATGTTGGTGTGCGTACGCGTGTGTGCATATGTGTGAATAAGTGAGACGCATTAATGTTTTGTATCCGATGTTTTTATATTATAATTTGATAAAAAAATGTCTTAGCTATTAGTTATTTAATTATTTCCTTTATTTTCTAAATGTGTTGACAATTTGTTTAGTTTTCTATATTACAAAATTTTCGTATAATCTTACAAAACACTTTTTTTTAGATTTTTAGCTATCGGCGTATTCATCACCATATTCCCCATGACTTCAAGGGAGATAATTATAGTATTATTCCAAAGATCGCACTCTTCCTTCATTTAGATTGTTCGGTTCTTCAGTTGGTTTCAGGTTATTCTTATTTACTGTTATAACAACATCATTATTGATGATGATGATGATTTTATGGGCTTCCTCTGCCACTAGAGAAAACTAGGATCAAGGCTAATTCAGCGGGGAGTTTAAATAAATGAGTTGTTATGTTTACCACCTGCGTCGTCATTTTTGGGTTGCTTCGACTTGTAGGTGGACAGTCTCATAATATACCTTTCCAGCCTAAGCTAAGTGGAATATGGCGTCAGAGAGAAATCATTTCTAAAAGAAAATATTTAGAATCTTCAAGAACAGGATTCAAATCGAAACAAAATACATCTTAATTCAAAAATTAAAAAATAAATGTTCACGTTTACTACACCAGATCCGTTTGATTTTACAAACCCGCGAAACTGGCAGAAAAAGTTGCAGAGATTTCAAAGATTTCATTCGCCGTGTCTCTTTCGGACGTAGGCGATCATGGACTTCCATTTGGCTCTGTCACTTCTCACTCTCTATAATCTTTCTCTTGGTATTTCTTCAAAGCCCCGCTCCGCCATCCATTTGCTCATACCTAACAAGTAAGTCTCGCACTGCTTTCCGCTGTCTATTCTTACCTTTATCCGACCTGTGAGTATTAAATTATCTGGGCCCTCCTTCCTCATTACATGTCCCAGCCATCTCATTTGTCTCTTCCTGATAATATGAGTTTTTTTTGTCTCGTTTAGATTTTTCTAACACATCATCGTTGCATACGTGTTCCGTCCATGGCATCCTCAGCAACCTTCTGTAGAACTACATTTTGGTGCCTCAAGCCTCTCCTCCATCTTTGAAGAAATAGTCCAACATTCACTTCTATATATCAGAATAGATATCACGTAGCAATCCAGCACTCTTTTCTTTGTTTATAATGAGATTTTCCTGTCTTTCTGTAGTCTGGTTATCTTCTGTAAAGCTTCTTTGGACATGACAATGCGCCTTTGGATCTCCATGTCACACTTTCCATCTTCTGTTAAAATACTTCGCAGGTATCTGAATTTTTTTGCATGGTTTATTTTAGTTACTCCGACTGTAGTTGGCATATTCGTCTCCTCTTTCTGCTGATGACCATACATTCAGTTTTCTTGTAGTTTATGCTCGGTCATTTCTTCTTACTTTCTTTTGCTATCTTCTGCAGAAGGTCCTGTATTTTCTTTTCCTAGTCTCTCAGCACCATGTCATTCACGAATCTGACACTACTGAGATTGTGGTAGCCATTGACGAATCCTAGCAAGGCTTTTATTTATCTCATAATTGCTTCGCTGTACAGGTTAAAATAATTCGGTGTGAAAACACACCCTTGTCTTACGCCTCTTTCTATTTTTTGCATACATGCTGAGTTCACGTCCTCTCCTTACACAAGAGGTTTCCTGCCAACATTCTTGATTATCCTAACGTTTTTTCCAAAAATATCGAGGTTGTCGATCGTCTCTATCAGCTCCCTGTGTCGTACTTTATCGAATGTCTTTGCGTTATCTATAAATCCCATATAAGTTTCCTTCCGAATTTTTATGGCTTGCTCAAATAGCGTTCTGATAATGAAGCGATGCGGAATATGTTTTTTTTTATCACAACGAGAAAACGCAAATATGTACAACTCACTTTTGAAAAATTTCGTTGCTTACTTCATGCCTTAATTCATGAAAGGGCAAACATTTATATACGAGTTCAATTACCAACAAAGCCAGTAGAAAACCTGTATTCGCGCATTGCTCGAATTAGCAAAAGCGTATGAGTTTCAAAAGCAAAATAACTAAATCAGAGACTGTCTTGTGCTAGGACTAGAGAATAAAAACCTATGGGAAAGATTGCAATTAATTCTTGATTTGAAACTCAAGAAAGTTAGAGATGTTCAGGAGAAGCGAGCAAATAAAATGGATAAAATTCACGAGAAAAATATAGACAGAATACACACCCAGAAAAGCCTCCAAGATGCAAAATTAAAATAAACACGTAGAAACTGCAACAACAACAGTAATTGATGTGAATGTTGTAAAAGGCATGATTATTTTTAACAAAAAACTCTCCACTGAAAGGGAAACATTGCAAGAATTGTGAGAAAAATGAATCATTTCTCTCTAGCCTGAAGAACTAAATCGAATATGATACAGTCAGTGAAGAAAAATTATTTCCTAAGAGATATAACTGAAATACATTTAAATATTATGTGATATTCAAATTTAAAACAAAGTAAAACAAGTAAAATTTTAAATCGGTACAGACGCTGATATAAACATTATCTAAACCAAACAAAAACTAGTAGATGGCGTCTTCACAAGTCTTGACAGAATAGTCAATATTGTTGGAAAATTTAATAGCGTTACAGAAGAAATTAAGGACAACTAATATTTGGAGATAAATTACATAAATGTGGAAATGGAGAGAAAATATTGTACAGTATTTACATTATTCGGCCGTTGTACGCTCCGGCTTTCTTCAAGTGCTATTTCGAACCGAACGATTTATTACAATTAATCGGGTATATGAACACCATTCCAAGCGTAAACCCATGATTGGAAGTCATGAGTTATCTCCCTCTGACCCTGCGGGTTACTTGTTCATTCACTTATGTATTCTGGTATTAAACTTACAACTCTAAGAGTCAAGTGAGGAACTAACCAAAGTCTATATCCACTGGGCCATGTGTCCTTAATGATATACAAACTTCGTACAAATGGCAAAAAAAGATGAGGACAATAGTCCAAATAATGTAAATACTGTAATTACTACTTCTTCTCAGAAATATAGACAAATGGAAAATATTGTCTCGAAAAACGTCTGTATCAAGTGAATCATTTAGACAAAATTGAATAGAGAACTTTATTAGTCGCCGGGGATTGTATGAACGGAGAGACAAAGAGATTTCAATCTACAGTGTAAGAGCAAATAGGGAAGTTCCATTCCCTGTTTTGCTAAAGATGATTAAAGAACTAAATAGACTGAAAAACGGGGAAATTATTTAAAGATTACAGAACCAACTGATTTGTGTAAACCGGTAATAAAAAGCAACTGTTAAATGCAGAGTATTGTTACATATTATCAAAGATGATATTTCGAGTAAAGTAAATGAAGCTATTTTTCTTAATTGTTTACTACTAGAGGGTTCTACCAAATTCCTTTAATTCAAGAAAGCTATCTACTTACAACTTTCATTACTATTTTTTGGAAGACATTGCTTCAAATAATGACCTTTTGATATAAAATCAGCCCCGGAATACATTCAAAGGAAAATATCAGAAGTACTATAAAATATTCAAAAAGTCGAAACCTTTATTCACTATGTTCTAATCTCTTATAGGAAAATTTATAGACTTATAGGAAAACACGGCAAGACTAAAAAGTGTACTTAAAGCATTACAGAAGTCTGTACTCAAGCTTAATAAAAAAATTTTGAGTTTAAAACAACACGGCTAGAATATTTTAGACATAAGATATATGGAGGCAGAATTCAACTTAGAAAAGGAAGACTAAAAGCTTTTCAATGGTTGAATAGTTTAACTGAATTACGTCGTATAATCGGTATGGTCAGGAAAATTTTTAACAAACCTGTCTGAAACAGTGCAGCCAATGACCAAATTATTGAAAAACAACACTGTATTTGTATGGGATTACCCACAAGAAAACTATTTGAAAATAATGAAAGAATTACTAACACAAGACATGGGATTCTGGTTCATTGAATTATTTGTAGGAAAGAAAATGAGAACCATACTAACTTTACACCCCAAAATATTATTGCCAAAATGTTCCGATATCACACGAACCAAGGAGAAAACGAAAATTTTTAATTGTTATCTGTTATTGTGCTATTCTTTCCTTCTGATGTCTGTCCTTGTTCGCTCCTGCCTTTCCTAGGAGTTGATTGATTCATCTAATGCTCAGTCTATATACCTCATATGGATAAATGTAGAAGTGTAGCAATTGTTGCCTGATTAGGGTTGAGTTTCTGATTCCTTCAAATGGTTTCACATTCTACTACACTTACAGTAGCCCCCTTACTTTATTGTGACATCATCAGCTTGCTTGGGGTGAATTGACTTTTTCAAAAATACAATGCTATCTGATCAGATCTTGATAACCAACGCTTATATCTATTAAGTTACTGTCGCCAATTTAATAAATGGTGTACGTTTTAGATACAAATAAAAATACATCACGGACAGAAAAAGGTTTCAGGAATGAACCCTGTTGATAAAACCTGGAGCTAAAACCCCCAAAAGATATTGACGTTGCATTTAACCCAACTCTGGTAAATTCTACAATGGCATCCGTATCAAGCTTGTTGCTTTCCTTGAACAAAACAACAAAAGCATTGAGAGCAAAAGCGTGCTGTGTGCGCAAATGTCAATCTTCCTTAAAAAATCCTACACTGGTCTGATCCAAGAAGTGTATACTCCATGTGTTTCCTTGTCTACTCCATTTTCCAGATGAAAACAAGCAGATGCTAAGAATGAATACTAGTAACAATGTCAGCATTTGACATATCAGTAATAGTACTAAGAGTAGTAACAACATTTAGTACATATTCTGGCAAACTTTTAGGTTTTTCAAACTTCATCTCTAGCAAAAACGGAGAAAGATGAATGTTTTCACATTTGATTTAAGTAGTTTATTTTCTGTTGACGGATAACTAATGAATTTGCAAAAAACTCAAGTACAGCCAATGCCAAAACATATTTCTTATTGTTTCTGGCATCGTATTACAACGATTGACATTTTTTAAACCCAAATGTTGTGGAGCAATGGGAACCTATTTTGCACACTGAATATGAAAATCAAGTCTATTTTCCCCCATCATATCACGTTTTCTCAGTACAAATAATTTATATTTTGCTTCAAAGAGTCCAAAGTGCGTCAATCGCAGAGATATACCACGGCTTAAATATGCGAGTGGTATAGCTGAAAGATTGTGTTTTATATTGAAATATTTTGCCATTCAAGTAAAAGTATCTTGATAACTTTCAAGAAGAATTCTAAGCTATTTCAGTTTAGATTAGCTGACCTGACAATACTTAATTTTATGAGAAATATCACACTCGAAAATAATAAAGTATCCTCAATGTTCTTAGCTTGTCAAAATTTTGGGATTTCGGTTTCTTCTCTACTTTTCGTACATGAAGCATTTAAGAAATTCTTCATGAACAGTTTTATTAGTAGCTTTCATTTTAAGCCTTAAACCGTCATAAGAATTAATTCTATCACTTGGAGTTACGCAGACCTGGTATTATCATGCAGTGTCTGTATAACATGCATAGAAATGTTGATAAATGAGGAGTGTTAGGGTCCTTGGCGTGTGTTTTTGAGATTGGAATTTTGTTTTTTTAGCAGATAAAATACCTGCCAAACACTAGAGAGGTATAGCCAATAAGGCACTTTCCTTCCTGTTCTCAACGCCACCAGCATATTTTCTGACCAAAAACATATACAGGGCAGTTTGACATCCTGGTGCTTATTAACGCAATTGAAAAGTGATTTGTTTGCTTTTTGGCTTGTCTTGATATCCTTCTGTACTCATCAAAATTATTAATTAATGGGGATAAAATTTAACAGATTGGCAATTAACTTTCTGCTGCTGATAATTTTTTTCTGAAAACATTTTCTGAACAGAAAATACATTTTTTATGTTATTGAAATATTTTTTATATAAGTTATTCTAACTTGAAAACATTTAAGGTGGTTGTATTTGGTCATGACATATTACAGTTAAATGAGTATTTTGGCCTATTTCAGGTAAATTAAAAATTATCTGCACTAAGTGAATATGTATGATGTAAAAAATTAACTGGATTTTCATATAAAGCCTGAAAAAGTAGCCCAGAAAAATGTGCCTTGTCTGAAAACATTTTGGTCAAAAAAATAAATGTCGACCGGTTATCAGTATTCACTAGAAAAAATAAAATTTGTTTTATCTGAGATATCCTCAGTTGCGGTCATCCTTTTCACTGATATTCTTTTGAGTTCAAGAATCAAATCTTGGCTGAGTGCGATATATTTCAGACCATACTTTATTCTCTGCTAAAATTTTAAATTCCATGTTTGAATATATATTCTACCCCAAAGGTAGAATCGCCAACTGATGTCAATTCGGTCGGATTTCCTGACTAGAAGCAATCGAATGTCCATATATATATATATATATATATATATATATATATATATATATAGAGAGAGAGAGAGAGAGAGAGAGAGAGAGTTTTATGCGATTTTAAGCCTGGAGTATATTTGGTATGGCATGCTACAATATATAGAATCATAATCCACCCATGATATACTCTACATGAACTTTTACAGAGTGTAACTATTTATTAAAATTTAAATTTCTACGTGAAAATTTTAATTATGATAAGACGACTAAACCTTCTCATTTAAAGTAACAGAAATGATGCCGTTTTTTAAAAACCGGTAATGAAAGTTTTTTCCCTGATCGAGAAACTCAAATTATACCAAACAAAAAAATGAATACTTGGATGTTTTCAAAACTCCAGAGACTATTAATGAAAATATGTATTTTAATTTTTTGTCTTCTTGAATCCTTGTCGTTTATAAATACGTTTCCTAATCAATGTCTTCTCGGTTTATTTTCACGGTCAGTAAACCATTGCGTCTTAGTGTATTTATCATCTTGCTTGAGGAGAAATGATTAAAAAGAAAAAATGATCAGTCATACGGTAAAAACGGTATATCAATCTTCAGCTGCTTTCTGTATTAAATACAAATTCCGCTTGAAAAAATAATCAGGCGGATGGGAATATATTCTTCGAGAATTTTTTATTCTTCATGAAAAATAACCGTGCCAGATAGAAATAAATATTTGAAGAACAATAAACTTGATGCAATAATAAATAGCGCACCATGAAAATCATAATATTTATCATGCCAGCAAGTACAATTAATATACAAGATTAAATATCAGGATATCAAGCGAAGATCTTTTTGGTAACTTATAAAGAGTCCACCATCTTTCCTCTTTGCAATAGTCATATCTAGCTAAAGATGCTGTCATGTGGTTCTGATCCATTCTTACATTCCAGACTTGACAGATTTCAAAACCGAAGACTCTGTCGTGTGAGTAATAACATATTGATCTTTTCTATTTTTCCCCACATATCGAAAGCCGTTATCTGGCCTCCAATCTCACTGTTATAATGCAAAATATACAGAAGAGTCCCACACGTAATTTTCTCCAGTTCAGTTTTTACTTGTAAAACACGCCAAGCTACTTGCACAGAGTAGAATTACATTTTTTGTTCTAAATATGAGGAGGATTTTTTTTTTTGCAAATATCTGGACATTTTAAGACCACTCCTATTAGCGCTTCTATTTAAACTTTATTTAAAAATTCACGGGCCTATTTTTATCTGTCCTCCTTAAACTCAGAATCTTCACTTTATAGTATTTATCAATTAGTATCACATACCTCACTATTTTTTACAGTATCGAATGCAAATTACTATATTGAGTACCACACTAGCTTTTACTAAGTGGTATTTAGTTGTTGTGGATACCGAGTGAGGAACCGCACGAAACAATGACCAAAAAAAACAAAAAACAAAAAAAAAACAGATATTGAGAGAGAAAATAGGTTATATTGAACGTAATGTACAAAATTGAACGCAAGTTAGTAAATCCAGGAATACTACTAGTAAGAAATAAATATATACAAGTCTTGAAGTGAAGTTGTTGGAAATAGGATATTATTCTAGCCGAGTAGAACTCAGACTTAGTCTGACTTCTGATGAGTTAATCTTTGGGTAACTTCGGTATCTCTCGGTAACTTACGTATCAGTTCCGGTACTCTCCGATAACTCGCACAGATCTCTACGATTTCTCTCAACTCTCAACTGCTGTTCTCTCTATGGGAGGAGTATATTTATACTCAGCCGAGTCCATTATCATATACAAAGGGGAGATCCCACAACATTAGTTAAAATAATAGATAAAAAATTAAGTATCTTATGAAAGGGATAAGAGTGATAAAGAGTAATTATATAGTAACTTATGACATATATCTGGATTGGTAATACGGGGTATGCTTGAAAAATAATAGAAGTGATCACATTATTTGATGTGAGAGGCATCGCTCTCAGGAAATTCTTCACACAAAGCCAGAAAAACAATCAGCATGTCTACAGATGCATCCTGCGCGATAAGAAAGGAGAGTTGTGGCTGGACAAATGGCGGTTGCTCCACTATAATAATGCACCCGCTCACAACGCCCCTGTGTATCGGATTTTCCCTGGTATAGATGTATATCGTCGTATTTAAAAAAAAAAAAAAACTTTTCTATCCAAATGATCTTATTCCGGGTGATTTATTTCTTTTTCCAAGCGTAAGAGGTTCATCAATGGAACACTTTTTAAGGCTTGGAATTTATTAATAGGACCGTACGGAAGAGCTGAGGTTCATTCAAGAACTACCTTTACAAATGTGCATCAATGCTCGGCAGAGAAGGATGTTAACGCACGTTAGAACCGACCGGGTTATTATGATGAGGAAGCCGTGAAATTTTTGGTTTGGAATTAAAAGTAATTCTATGTGACACCAGTCATATAGTATATCAAGAGAGAGTAGCATGTTAATTTCGGTTCTATTCGATGTTGATTTGTCTTCTCAATGTGTTGTAATGGTATGTCCCACACTTCCTATCGCCTATATGAACTGATTATATTAGTAACCCTATATAGTTAACATTTGTGATACCTGTGATTTGCCTCAGCAATTGCTATCTTGCCACCTGATTCACTGTCATGCCGCAGTGTATTCTCTTTACAATAAACGTCTTTTCTTTCATCTACGCACGTGTTGCTTTTCTTTCCTTCGAGTACCACTTTCTCTGTAAACTTTTTAAAGAATAAAACACAATGTTACACTTGTTTGAAAGTATATATCGTATATTCAAGATTATGTCATAAGGCTATGTAATTTATCCAACATCTTGTTTGATTATTGCAAATGACTAATCTCCTAAAGATGGTCTTAATGTTTATATAGTTGCCTTAAGTCAACATCATTTTTTAAAAGTCTAAGTCTACATTTCAAATCTGTTTTGTAAAGATAATATACTTCGCCTATTCAGCATCAATTATTGATCTTCGAACTTTCGTTGAATTTCAAAGTCGAGTAAATGGGGGAATTAAAAAAACGACCTCATAGGACAGAAAACGTGTTTCACAGGAGTGTGTAACTTTCTCACCATTTCCTTCGCATAGACACTGGCCTGGAGGATGCACAATACGGATACTTAAAAAATGGTAGAAAACTAACTAAAACACCTGCACACTACAAACAAAACATGAGGCAAAATGCTAAAAACAAATGAGGCTATCTTTACGCTTTCTTCTCGGCGTATGTCAAACAAATTTTAAACCAATCAATTGATGAGAATTATTTTCTGTTTTTTTTTTCTGGTTGGTTAATAGATTTGAACACAAGATTAAATGACAGGTTTTTGCCGTCAGCATTCACGCGGTTATCTCTTTTTCATTGGTGAACGTAAAGATATATGGCAGCTCTGGTTGATATAAGTTGAGATGAGAGCAAATTAGATTATCAAAGGTACGGCAACGTATAAAATGAATTGTCTTTTTAAAATGCAGCAAGGAGAACTTGTAATAACAGAACAAATCAATGAAATAAATAGATTGCTCAGATACAAAAGCATATAATGATGGAATTTTACACACATAATTTATATATATATATATATATATATATATATATATATATATATATATATATTAAGACTATACGTGGATCATCACTATTTTATATATATATATATATATATATATATATATATATATTGTTAAATATAAGAGACAATGAATGTCTATTATGTTTAATCATGAGCCGTTCTAAACGTCGTATTTTGGATTCGATTTCAGTTGAAAATAAAGACAAAGATCCTCCAACATTTGGATAATTATTTATTGATTTTCTTCTAAGCTTTCGGCTCACATGAGCCATCTTCATAGAGGTTTTTTAGATTGAAATATAATAACATCCACTATCACCGACGATTTTATTTTGTGTTGACATAAACGCAGTTCTCAAATTTTCAATGCGGTTTTATGACGTCACACCGCGTGATAGCGCGAAATGATAACAAATAAAAAACCTCTCTGAATATAGCTCATGTGAGCCGAAGCTTAGAAGAAAATCAATAAATAATTATCCAATTGTTGGAAAATTTTCGTCTTTATTTTCAACTGTAATTAAAGCCATATTATGACGTTTAGAACGGCTCATGATTAAACATAATAGACATTCATTGTCTCTTATATTTAACAGCATATGTTTAGAAAATTATTTGCTGCCTCGATACACCATATATATATATATATATATATATATATATATATATATATATATATACTCTACGCACCCAATGCCAAAGTCTCTGTTCTACTTCACCTAATACCAACATCAGCGTTACCTACACACCATTTAGGTAATTCTGAATGATGCCCTGTTTAAATATATAATTTTTCATAACCACGTGATTTTTCTGTATAATACGATTAAGATTAAATATTAAATAGTATTTTAAATGCCATGAAACTTTTAGAGGTCGATGATCGTAATCTTCTACAAATTTCTCTTCTTTATTATCCCTTAATTTTTTAGCATTTAAAAAAATAATAATGACATTTTTTTCATACTGAACTTATAAATTATTTAGCGTTTTTAATGCTAAAGAAGTTTTACTTATTACTAAACTTCATTCCCGATTTTATAAATCACACAAGGTAGAGTGTTACTGTAAAATAAGGTTGTGGTAAGTGAATACTGTGGATATTCAGTAAGCGATTGACTTTTTACACAATGAGGTTAAAATTGTGGTGCTCAGGGAAGAATCGACAAAGAAGCAAAGTAACTGCGTTTTCGGGGAAAAAGATAATTAGAACTTCCTACTTGCGACTGGGATACAGGGAATATGTGGGTGAATTAGCCAAACGTTTATTAGACTATATTGTCTAAGAAGCAGAAGTAAATAATGTAATTCATCGAAACATTCACGATTAAATTAATAATAAAATAGAATGTTCGGATGTTGTCTTTTCGTGAAGAAGTCCTGTAAAAAATTATGTACTCGGCAAGATAACGTAAAGGATTCATCAAGGCTGAACATTTAGGTTTCATCCAGTCAAACCAAATTGGGCAGCAATAATTACTTTTTATTCTCTTTTTTGCCTATTGTAAAGATAAAACGTCACGCAAAGTAAAATAAACACCCGGAAGCTGCAAGTGAACAATTTGCTGTTGTCTTTTCTACCTTTTACGAATTTAGAAATTGATTTCTTTTTATCTCGTTTCCACTCAAACCTAGAGAGCTTAATCTACCCTACCACACAGCCAGTAGTTCGTGATAGAAAAATAAGTCTTTTCTAAATGCATCTTTGCTAAAATAGCCACAAGTGATTGAACTAAAATTTGACCTCGCTTTGCCGAACCAACATTGCACGCTGATAGCCTTTAAATAATTGCCAATCCGCGTGATTAATGAAGTCCGTATATCTATTTCATTGTATTCAAGTTTAAATACAAAAATAATATAACTGATTCCTATTAATGATCACAAATTTACTTGAAAACTTGAAATATTTCTCAAGCAAAATGTTTTCAAGAGTACAGAACTTCTCCATAAAAATTCACAATATATTATATTTGGCATCTATTAAGTTTTTTAATATCGCAATCATATCATAACAATTGAGAATTTCATCTGAAACTATTTTTTCTATGTCACGTTTGCATGTGGACAAAATATAGTAAGTGTTGTAAATTAGCTGATTGAGGAAATCAGGTGCTGTTCTATAATGCATAATAACTGGGGAGAAATTATTGATTAATGTGCTGGTCTATAAAGTTATCGAAAATATTGCGCAGTCATTGATTTAAAGGCTTTTTTTCGATCATTTTTAACAATGTTCTGGACGATGGTTAACGTTCTTCCTATGTTATGATGAAACACACCTATTCCTCAGATAATGGACTCTCCCTCCTATATTAATAAGAGTTAAAGGTTAGTTCTTGGGGAGTTCTTAGAAGTTCTAGAAGGTTCTTTAGAGTTCTATTGGAGTTCAGTAGAACTACTATTTATTTCCAGTTTGGACATGGTTGGACTAAGACAGTTGATATTAATCAGCAGTTAGCCGAATACTAAGAAGTCAGCTTTCAGTGGAAGATTACCATGTTCCTAAAATTTTGGGTACGTTAAGTCGATTAGCAATGGACATAGTACGATTATAACATTCAGTGCAAAAACGAATCCACAACACCCTACAAAAAACATTTTTTATTGTGATTCTATAGGTACCTTAAGGTGGTGTAATTTTTAGTAAGCTTGTCTCTAGAAGCTATTACATCTGAGTAATGAGTTCGATCCTCGTTGAGTATACCATAATTTCGGCCTTGTGCTACATCTAAGCGGCGCTTAGAAGACCAAATATTATGATGCTAGTGATTCCGCTTTTGTTCTATTGGAAAATAGACTCTGGATTACCTGGTTCACCAAAAGAGTTTCGCTCAAAACAAAAAAACAAAAATGACGACAGGACAAAATCGGCTTTTGTAACAGGACATTACAGGATGCAATTTGTTCTTCCCACCCTTTGCTGACCATGTCACGTGACTGACTGATTAATTTGTTTTTTTTACCGTTTATCAACCTTTTGCAGGTTATATAAAATAGTTTAAGATGTTGACTTTTCTTTGAGAAAAATATGGTAATTGTTCTGATGAGCTTTCCTATATGATACATAGACATGTTATATATATGGTTCAAATGGTTCGAAGTAACAGTGCGTTCTATGCTAACAGTTTTTTCTATCGTACCTTTCGTCCTCTCGTTTATGGAACTCACTTCCGCCATCTGGCTTCCCAATCATCTTTGATTTATAAAAATATAAATACATTATCAATCGTTATTTTCTTTCTCCTTAAAATTGTTCATATATATATATATATATATATATATATATATATATATATATATATATATATATATGAACATCTCATAACAATTGAGAATTGCATCTTAAACTATTTTGTCTCTGTCAGGTTTGCATGTAGAAAAAATAAAGTAAGAATTGTAAATTGGCTGATTGAGGAAATCAGGTGCTGTTCCATAATGCATAATAACTGGGGAGAAATTATTGATTAATGTGCTGGCCTATAATGTTACCGAATGTATATATATATATATATATATATATATATATATATATATATATATATATATATATATTCTTCAACTAGGCATCTTAGAACTGTTATTACATAGTTTGGGGTGAAATGCTTTAAAAAATCCCTGTTCTCGGTAGAGAAGACAATAACTCGAAGGTCAAGATAATGGTATCAAACCCCAATCCAACCAGGCTAAATAAAAAATTCGTTCTAAATTCTCGGAACGTTATTCGGATCGAGAAATACATAAATAAAAATGACGGCCCAAGACGAAAGAAGGAAGAAAGGACTAAATATAATATTTATAACTAAATATAAACTAAATACATGGCCATCAGCAAAAAGAAGAGCGCAAAATTACAATCACAGTTCAGGGATAGTAAAATCAAACAGAAACAGAAAACTATATTTTTGAAAAGTGTTCTAACATAGGCCGAAAAATGCAACAGTGAGATCTGAAGGTATATTGCGATGGGCAAGGACTCATTGCAAAATCTAAGCAGAGTTTTGAGAGCCAAAAAATTGGTGTAAACAATGGAAAGAGTACTGAACGGTCACGTTATACTGCACTGTCATCATCTTATATACTAGTGAATTCTGGACAATCTCAAAGATGAAGGAGAGGCTTGAAGCAACAGAAATGTGGTTCTACAGACAAAGTCTGAGGGTACCATGGACCAAACATTTGAGGAACGACGAGGATTTGGAGAGAATGAAAACATTATGGAAACTTATAGTTAACACCAGGACGAGAGAGTTTTGGCTTCTTTGGTACGTAAAAAAAAGGAATGGGCTTAGAGAATTTGATTCTCGCAGGGTGGATATAGGGTAAAAGGGGAAAGGAAAAACAGGGTATTCTGGAGCAGATACGGGTTTGGGAAAAATTACAAAGCAAAATTTATCAAGTGACAGGAAAATGTGAATTTTCATGCTCGTCTCCGCCCTGAAGCGAAACGACACTCTAAAAAATGAAGATATTGGTTGGTTGTTTTATGGCAAATCACCCTCGGCGAGTCATTTATTGCCAACTAAATTTTATTTATTTCTTGCTGGTAATACCGTTTTCTCTCACAAATTTATTATTGTATTTTTTGTTAAAGTTTTGTGTCTAGTAATACCTTTTTTCTTTTAGAGTATCAAGATTCATTGGGGTTTGTTTTCTGTTAAGCAAAGGCTCCCCAAGTCCTACCCTTGTTATTTAACCCATAACTGGAGTGAAAGGATGGATTAATACCTTTCCCAAGGGTACCAGTGCTTAAGGGAATGCAGGGTATTCAACTGGAATTCGATCTCGGCTCACCGATTTCTGTTTCCGAGCCGATATCCACTGCACCACAATGCACAATGCATATCCGTCACTAAACTCTTACAGCACCTAGTATTCCCAAGCTGTCACCCATCTAAGTACTGACCAGGCTCAACGTTGCTCAACTACGGTGATCGAGCGAGAACCAGTGTATTTAAAGTGATAGGCCGTAAACCTAAAAATGAAGAAGAATGTAAATAAGATAAACACATAATATGCAGAATATCTATTAGAAATTTTCAGAAGCGTAAGAGTAATTATTTTAATGTTTAACTAGATGAGCATGAAAATAACCCATATAGGTGATCCACCCTAATGAATCAATCAATCTGGGTATTTATCAAAATCTCTCCATTGATTGAAATGCGAAACAAGGTCTTTAACAAGTTTTTAATGTGGGGTTTCCGAACTCCTAGAGTCGATGGTAAATTACCTGGAAACATTTGCCCGTAGACATAGCCTCGCCTGAGACCATTTCTGCTCGAAGAGAGTGTCCCACAAGCTCGTGTTCCAACAGAATTCTGACAATGTGCCTTGTTTATGATACCTACAATGAAACAATCTTACCTTTTTGCTAGCATCAGTGAATAATTATATCACGCAACGTATTGCAACCAAGTGTTTGAGCGAATTTGTCTACTTTTCCATGGATTAAAAATTCCAGAAGCCGCCAGGTTTAAATTTATTTCTCAATAATCGTGAGAATTTTAAACTATCACCAACCGAGACCTAAAAACATGTCGGGTTTTAGCGAACGTACTTTTCTCCATTCTATTTAAAATCCTTTATCTTCTTCATGTGCCGTGTCCAATCAGAACATAGGCGATAATGGATTTTCACTTGCCTCTGTCACTTATAGATCTCAATAATTTTTGTCTTGGTATCGCTTCTAAGCCCCGCTTTGCCATTCAGTTGCTCAGACCTGACAAATAGGTCTCGCGCTGCTTTCCCCCATCTCACTTTACCTTGATCCGCCCTGTGAGTTTTAAATGATCCAGGCCCTTCTTCCTCATTGCCCATCTCAGGAATCTCACTTGTCTTTTCCTGATATGAACTTTTTCTTGTGTGCATCCTTTCCAACACCTCATCGTTGCACACGTGCTTCATCCAAGGTATCTTCAGCATCCTTCTGTAAAATCACATTTCTACTGCCTCAAGCCTCTCCTTCCTCTTTGGTGAGATCATGTAGCATTCACTTCCATACAGAAGTAAAGATATTACATTGCAATACAGCACTCTTTTTTTGTTTCTAATGAGCTTTTCCTGTGTTT
This sequence comes from Ascarosepion bandense, assembly GCA_037127315.1. NCBI lineage: Eukaryota > Metazoa > Mollusca > Cephalopoda > Sepiida > Sepiidae > Ascarosepion > Ascarosepion bandense. The sequence continues at coordinate 1,648,480 of JBBBDQ010001347.1, read as the reverse complement.
CCGTACGCTGGTTAGCTTCTAAATTGTATCTTTGGTCATGGCACCGCTTTCTAGGTATTTAAATTTATTTTTTTGTGTTATTTTAGTTTCTCCGACTTTTAGTTGGAATATTGGGATCCTCTTTTTGCTGACGAAGATACAAACATTTTTAAGTACTATTTTGTTAATGTCCAGGAACTCTGTTTCATGTATTTTTTATTTTCTTTATTGATTTTGTAATTTGAATCTGCTTACTTGTCTTAGCTATCCAAAGTTGAACATTTGCCGTCACGTGTTTTTCTTCCTTTTTAACTTGTTAGACAATTCTTTTCAATTAGGGTCTAAAATTTCATTTTTTTCTCTTCTTCTTTTGTAAATGATCTTCTGTCTTTAACTCAGATAGAACATAGATTTAAAAAAAGTTGGAGTAGATATACACTACTATCGCCCGGTTCATACTCATCTGTCTTCTTTTAAACAAGAGTAGAGGCTCATATTTTATTATCTGTTTAGAAAGGGATTCCTGGTTTCTTTGCTCTCCGCAGATCTTAATAGTAGTGCTGTCGCAAACTTTTTGTAATGTGTGTGGATTGTGAAAAAGTCTCTTCCTTCTAAAGGTGCCAAGTTGGCAGATTCCTCTGTGCTGCTTCCGACAGGTAGTTAAGAGCCCGAAATTCTACTTAGTGTCGTGAGAGGCTGCTATGATAAACAGTTGAATAATATCGGTTTTTCTGTAGTGCCATGTCGCGTACAGAAGGGTGTCCTTGCAAGTGCTTCCAGTGAGCGACTGTGAAGCTATATTGTTCTACTAATCCAGGCCTTTCCTTACGAAAAAATCTCTAGTTATGATATCACACAAAGTAAGAACTAAAACAAAACATCCATGGTATCCATACAAACTTCTGCAGAGTTGAATCTTTCCTCCGAGTAAACTCATCTGACATCTTAGCTTTCTCTAAAAATAAACTTAACACTTCTATCCCTTCCTCTGATTTCTATATCCCTGGTTACCTTCCCCTCTTTAGGAAGGACTCCAATGTCCATATGCATGGAATTGGCGTTTATGTCAACGAACATCTCCCTCTCGCTATGGTGATTTTTCTTGAATCTCCTGATCATTCCTGCATGTGTCTCCGTCTCTCTCTAATAAGCTTGGGTAGCTACCTTTTATTTCTCTACCGATCCGCTTCATCTCCTGCCTGTTGCATACTGGACAGTATCTCTAACAATATAGATAGGGCCATTTCCTCTCATCCGTTTTTTCATATATTTGTGTATGAAAACTTTAATGCCAAGTGGTTAAATAACTCTGTTACAGATCCTGCTGGTGTCCATACCATAAACATTTCAAACACTCAATCCTTTAAGCAAGTGGTGGTTTTCCCTGCGCGTTTCTCTAATAACCCTAATGTAATTGCTAGATCTCTGCTTGACTTCTATTTCTGACTTTTGCCACGCCATGCCGCTCTGCTCTCTTGGCAAATCTGATCATGCTGTGGTTTCCGTTAATATCGCCTTCCACTTTCTCTCACCCCAGGTATCTCTGACTAGCATACTCCTACCAACAAGCTGACTGGGAATTGTTCTGCGATTTCCAGTGTGACGTCTTCAATAATTTAAATGCAATGTCAAATGCCCTCTCATACTTTTGACATGCATCCTTTCCCTGATAACCCTTGTATCATGATCTTCTCTCTTTCCACTCTACTTTCATGAAGGTCACTTCACATTATAGTTCTCATCCTTCATTTAGCCATTTTTCTGACACCCACTGTAACTTGTTCCTCTTTATCATTACTAACCTCTTATATAATTATCCGCGTACCAGTGGCTGCACTGCCTTACTTGGGATTAAATGATTATTAAAAGAAACTAATCCGCTTAACTACCTGGAATGAAATATAAACATATATATATATATATATATATATATATATCGCTTTCCGTGATATATAAAAAATAGACTAAAATTTAATTACAAACTAAACAAGCGTATGCATCCAGATATTAAAATAGGAATAGATGGAGATACAAAATAAGTTAAACTGGAATAAAAAGTGACTCTTAATATTTTCCTAATGTCGGATCATGTTTGTTTTTCCGTTTGTCATTAACCTCGTTTTTTTCTTTCGTTCACTATTGAGATGAATTTTGATTCATCCAGATTATAAAGAAAGCTTGTGCAATATCCATTTTCTGAACCAACATCTAACTTTTTTTTTAAATCAAGATATTCACTTTGATGCAAATATTAAAGGTAGTCTTTTCCTTGAGAAATGTTGTCATAAGATGGCTGCTTCTGCCACTGGATCTTATGCTGAATCCTCGAGGAGTTTAATATTTTCTGCATTACAAAGATGCGACTGAAAAGTTAACACAGACACATATACATACCTGCTTTGATATGAGGGGTTAATAAAAAGTTTACTGCTTATACAGGAAGAGATGGCAAAAAGTCATTTGCTCACTTATTTTTTTTCTCTGTGTACAGCTTTCAGAAATTATTTCTAGGTTATATATGCAAAAATGAATTAGATTAGTATTTCCCCAGTCACTTACGACACACACACACACACACACACACACACACACACACACACACACACACACACACACACACACACACATATATATATATATATATATATATATATATATTTTAGACCCAAAAGGATGATCAGATAGGTAAATCCCAAAATCCCGATACTAATTAATATTAATTTCAATAATATTAAAATTGATCACGGTGGAGGGCTCGATGCAAGTATAATATTTTATTTAAAAGAGCCAAATATAAAAAAAAAAATTTCGATATTTAAATCCGTTGGATAGCCATTTCTACGAGGAAATCCTGGCTTCTTCAGCAACGTTGAAACGAAAATTTTATTTACTTAAATTCATGTGTTAAAAGATTTTTTACCGGTAGATGTCAAAGAAAATAAAGTTATCCATACACAGGAAACGAAAATGGTTTGGTATTAACAATTTTTGAAACATTGTATTCTTATACAATGTATTTTGGACATGTATTTTTATACTTTAATACTGTTTTATTTCGAGATTAATTATTTGGTTATAGCTGAGATTTTCACAGGTGTTACCACACTGTTTCTGGATTGACTTGGAAATACATTTAAGAAGTGGTTCCACGCTCCTCAAAAAAGTACAATTTCCCGATAAGTGGTCTTGCTGCTGGATGTACTTTATCGTCATGCTGAGGACAGATAGATAGATAGATAGATAGATAGATAGATAGATAGATAGATAGATATCGTTCTTTTCTTTTATAAAATATCTAAAGGGAAACTACCATTAAAGCAACAGCACTAGAAAAATATATATATAAAACGCAAAGACTAACCCGTTGATAACGATTCGAAGAAAGATTTTACTCGAGATAAATAAAAAATACTGTGAAGAAATATTTTACAAAAAAGATCGCTTAGTACTATTTGAATATGATAAGAAAAAAAGGTAACTTACATTTCTATACTTAAGCAC